>JAFREQ010000197.1:0-165000 GCA_025331565.1 Holacanthus passer | reverse complement strand
CGCTCTTATTTCAGAATTGAGGCAGTTTGCTGCAACACATGCAAAGGCTGTGGGTGTTCAGAGAGTCACATCTAGATCCAGATCAGAATCTTGACGATAACTCTTGGATAGAGTGCCAAAAATCACAAAAGAGGGAAAATCCGCAGCTACTCACATGCAAATACATTGAATCTTATAGACACATCAGGCAGAGAGAAAGAACATCTCGTCAAAGTCTCTCTCTTCCTCTCGCGCACACACACACACACACACACACACCCGAGTTACACACTCAGGTATTTACTCTAACAGAGAGAACAGAGCAGATTGGTCCCTGTGTGAAGACCTGGATCACACGTTGCTGTCAGTGGATAAAGATATCTGCAGCATGGCATCAAAGGAGCTGCCTGCACGCCTCACACGCACGAGCACCGCACACACTCACACACACACACGCACGCCACAGAGCCAGTGGGAGTTTCTAAGCAGGTATTTCCATGCTACGCTGACAGACATGACCATCTAATAAAGTATCTATCTATCTTATTAAAAGAGTTTGTCTTTCTTGAGTTTTTTGTTGAGTCATATTCCTCATTCGGTTGCAAACCATGTCCTGCATCCTGGGGGGGACGCAAGCATGTGCATACACACATAAAGAGACACACACACACACACACACACACACACACACGTATTTTATAGTTATAGTTTGGGTCATTGTGTCATTATTGCAGCTGCTATAAAACAGAGGCCGCCCCAGGTAACAGACCGGAGCTGCCGAGTGGACAAATAACATTTATCTGGGCCGGCTATCTGTGTGACACTACGTCTGGAATCCCAAGGTGGTCTCCCTGTGTGAGTGTGTGTGATATAACCCTTCAGGACCAGAGCAGACAACATTTCAGAGTGCTCTTCATTTCCACGGTCTGGAGCAGAGAAAGAGGGAGCAAAATACCAACAGCTAAACATTATCTGTCTTCAATTAAAATTCTTCCTCTGGCAGAAGTGGAGTCTGCAGCATTTTGCTCCGGCTTTATCCCCCTTGTTCATTCATTCGACTGTTCTTCATCCCCACGCCAAGCTTTCCTCTCATTGTCTTCCTTTCCGTTCCCACTTATTGCCATTTCAACCACTCTCTGCTTTTGTGATTCTTTTGTTGCCTTTGAGGACTTTTTTACTCATTTTCCTCTGTTGCCTGTTCATTTCCAATCTCTCTCTCTCTCTCTCTCTCTCTCTCTCTTCTCTAACTCTGTCAATTTTCTGAGATTCAATAGAAGCCACTTATCACACCTGGCTGTACCTAACTCAGTTTCTCTTAAGACTTAGAAGACCACTTTGATATGCCCTGCTCTTCTATTTCTTTCTCCCACCTAAATTGCTTTGAGTGCTTCGTTTCCCAGCTCTCTCCTCGCACGTCCCCCTATAGAGTCCAAAGATTTAAGTGTTTCTGTTTTTCCCTTTGATATCCACTTCCTTTGTCCCTCTCCTCCACCCTCCACTTTTGGGTCCACCACTCTCTCCATCTTTCTCTCTCAAGTCTCTTGGATTTTGCACTGCGACCCGCAACGAGTCTCGATGGACCCCTCTTATCTCTCTCTCTCTCAGCGTGACCCAAATTGTTTCGGACAGGCCCGGCACTTCTGTGTTAGGAGTCCTTTTGTTGGGCAATGAGTCAGAAAGCTGGAGTTGAAAACATTCACGCACTGGAGGACACAACACACAGAGATAAAATGGCCCGTTAACCATTTCTCTCTCTCTCTCTCTCTCTCTCTCTCTCTCTAGCTTTCTGAGCCACAGCAGGGTCAGGCAGGCTTAAAGATGTCAGACACACAAACAACATCAAAGCCTTTCCACGGGCAGTTACAAAGATTACACAGTTATGGCAGAACTGGATTTGATGTGGGGCTCAACAAGTGATGTTGCTGCTGTCAGTAGAAACCTGATCAAGTGTTGGAACATCACTTCACAGAATGACACTCACAAAGTTTGACTTGAAGAACAAAATGGGGTCATGGTGGCTGGAGCCTAAAAATAGAGTCACATTTGCTCACTATGATTTTTTCATGTTGTTTGATTGATAAATCTTAGGGGTCATGAGAAGATTAAAAAGACTAAAAAGGAAAAAACATAATTTCAATTTTTACTTATTTCTTTTTAAAATGCTGACAGGAAAGATAGACAGATAGATAGAAAAAGGAAAATCCCTCTTTGGTAGACCTGCTTACAACTAATAGCCATAATATGCAACATGTGAAAAGGTGCCTAAATGAAACATTGCTTCATTTTAAGGGGTCATGTGGCAAAAAGATTGGAAACCACGGCACTAAATGAACAACGTGTTTGGCTGATTACACAATTATTCATCTGACAGAATGTTTCTATTATTAATTACCTTTTTGTAGATACATCTCATGTTATTCTCAATGGAGCAGATATTAATTTTGCAATGTTTTTAATTAATTTGGCCATTTTTCAATTCATAGCTATTTTCCAGGGCTTTTTAAAGCATTAAATCCTCAAAAGGCCTATTCTTATTTTATGTGATACTGCAAAACAGACTATGGCCCAAGCAGTCGTATCAAAGAGGCCCTGTGAAATCATAACTGGTGCAACTGGTGTGGAAAACAAACCTTTGGCCGTGGCAGCCACCTGCAACTACTCATGACTCAGAAATGATTATTTCTGCTGAGGACCCAAGAGAGAGGCACAAAGCTGAAAAGGCTGGCACCTCATCAGATTCGAGGAACTGCAGGGACTCTTGTTTTGGATTTAGTGATTCTTGTGTGCTTTAGCAGCAAATATAACTGTTAAATGTAATAAAACTATAATAGACGGTCATATAAAATTGGCAGCAATCAGAACAGCAAGACGCCTTTGGCTAAGAAGTTTCCATTTCAGATCTCCAGATCTGAGAAACATTCCCTCTTCCAAACAGCTACTTCCTACATACGTCCAGCTGATGTGCTTGTGTGCACAGACACAGAAAAACAGTGCTAAAGTTGCCAGAACTGATGTTATCAGCTGCACTTCCAGCCGATTGCAGACTGTTTGACAGTGACCTCTTAGTCGGGATAAAGTGGTAGTAGACAGCCAGCCAGACACACGGGCTGCTTTTACACAGGAGAAGGAGAAGAATCGATCAGCGTTGCGTCAAATATCAAACACTGAATCATGGCTGGGAATTACATTCTTATCCTTCTTCCTTCCTCCCCCATGCCCTCTCACCGAACACTTCCTCGCTTCTGCTCTTTCATGTCTGCAAACTCAAATCAGTAGAAACTGGCAGCTAAAAAACCCATAAGCCACAATTTTTTCACGGATTCACACACATGAACTACCAGCTGTATGTGGAAAAGTAGAGCTAACCTGCAATCCAGCAAAAAAACAGATATAATGTAGAATCAAGTTTTCCTCTGCTTTCCAGGCAAAAAGAACACAATCCAAAAACTCTTTACTTGGTTAGTTGGTGTAACTGAGGCCTAACAGATAATTTCAGCACAAAGACCCACATATACACAAGTGAGAGGAGTTTTGCTTCTCAGTTGAATTAATCAGAAAAGAAAATATTCCATGAATACGCAGCTGTCATTTGCATTTTGGAGAAGTTGTGGACAGTTGGTGAAGACAAAATCATCACAGTGAATCAAACTAGGCTACTTAATGAGATGCATCAGCATCTGCGCTTCTGAATGACACAAAAACCTGGTTTTCCTAAAATACACATTTGTACACTACTAATTTAGTTTACCAAATATGTTTTGGAGGAATTGTAATTTTTGCCTGGATATCATTCAATGGTAACGTCCAGGATTCAATCCAGGAAGCGTGACGTACTTATACTGGGCTCCCCTCAGACAAAATCAAGACAATGAAGAGGAAATAAAAAGTGCAATGTTGCTATGATTTAATGAGTTTTGCTGTGGGCTGCAATTTGATGTCCATTTTCCAGCCTATATTTGTTTAAATGTTTTGAAAAGATTATGTATTCCATCTCATGCTTCATGTTGGCACTGCTTTGATTCATGATCCATGAATGGTAGAATAACTGTAATTACTCAGGTGATATGACAATCGCTATCATAGAATGATCGGCCATTTGTTTAGTTATATGTGCAGATTAACTAAAAAAAAAGAACAAGAAAAATTTAGAAAGGTGTTTTAAAATTCCAAATTATCTCACATGTATTGACATGGAAATGCAGACATGAAAAAAAAGTGGACCATAAACATTTGCATGACATCAGCAGTTTTCTTGCACGTAATTTTCCAGTCTCACACTGGATCTACAGTCCAGTATGAAAACATGGAAATCTTACCATACAGAGCCACACATCAATCAATCATTCATTCAATATTATGTTCATTGGAATTAGTTAGTTTAATTAGCGAAATGAATCCAACTTGTATTTTAGAGACACATCTTCTTTGTTCCCTTTTAGTTTGGCACTAATAAGCATCACCAGATGTTGTGGCTGTGACTGCCATTAGGAGGTGATTGAGTGCAACTTTCCCAAGTTACACATGGTGACAATCCCTCCAGGCCAGATTAGGGTGTGAGATAAATGCGTCCTCCAGACTTCCTAATATATAACTCCAACCATCAGGAGAAGTCAGGCTTTGAGTCCCTCCATGGGTCTCCTTCATCATTTCTAAATGATTGACTAAGTTTGTCATATGAAAGAGAAGGAGTGGCTCTAAATCCAGACAGAGGAAAGGTGGGTGGTGATCACCTTGAGACATCAGGAGTGTGTTCTGATCAGATCAAGATGAAAGGCAGATGGAAAGAAAGACAGGAAAAATGGGAGATGGTGAAGTGAGGTGACACTTCTTAACAAGGTAACAGAAGGAGAAAGAAATGGACCAAGACAGTCAGATAGGAGATATGAGGAAGATAGAAGGTCAGATTCATTAAAAAGATACAAGGGTATGTTTGATTTTCTTTGCCCCCAGCTATCAGCTCTCCAGAACAATCTCACTGGCAGTGAGTTAAGGTTAGCCCAGATAATGATCAGTAATACACTGTCTGCACGGACAGGGAGACAGGTAGAGATAGAGCTGAGACGAATACAAAGAGGGAGCTGGGAATAGTTTATGTTTTAAACTTAAGAGTGAGAACATTTTTGCAAACTGAGCTCATTTTACCAAGTATTTGTTTCTTTAATCATTTGCTTTTTGGACTTGAATTTAGGTTAGGTTATGAATGAGGTTTCTAATCAGTTGAGCATGTAAGTTAAGCTTAGTAAGTGTTGTTTAGGGAATTGATATGACCAACAGCAGACAGCAGGACAGCGGTCCTCAAACCAAAACTGAAAAAGGAATTTGTCATTGTTGTGCAAAAAGAGCTAGTTTCACATCAGATATTTTGATGTCAAAGCAGAAGAAACACAGGTGTGACTAATAATATTAACTGTGGCTTTGTTCTATTCAAGTGTCTCAGTGGAATTCAGTCTTCATTAATTTTTGTACTTTTCTTACTGTGACATGTCAAAATGTCTTTTGGAATAAAAGCCTATTATGTGAGGTCCCCAAAGTTCATGTCCATGTGGGAGATGTCAATCAAGACAGTCTTTATGCACTCAGACAGTCCTAAGAACAGGACTATTCAGGCGAAATAAATGAAAGTACTTCTGCAGGTGAACAGCAGCTCTGTGGTGCCTTTAAGGTTTGGAGAAGTTCAGGCATTATTCTAACAAGGTTAATTTCACAGCTATCCTTGTAGTCACACCAGATAAATAGCCATAATTTAACTACTTTTGCAAGCGAACAAGTGCAACCAGATGCAAACAAACAGTGTTCAGCTCATTTTGAATTAACTGAGTTTATTGCATTGGTATTAATATTGCATTTATTTATATCATACTTATATTTTCCTAGCAATTGTAGCTTTGCTGCTTTTTTAGTGCCGGCCTGTAATTCTTCTCACCAAGTGGGAGATACTGTAGCTGTCAGACTCAGAACAACACAGACATTCATGTGAACCATTTTTCCAACTGAAATATGTGATGTGACCTCGCCATGGTTAAAAAACATCGATTGCTGGTGGGAGAGGAGATTCAAACAGTAGTCTCCAGGGCCAAAATTGCATGGCCAACCATCCACCGGACACCCTCCCTGGGTGGTTTTGCATCACCATAACAGCATCCTGGCCACACGAGCAGCTTTTCAGGAAAGCGTAAACACGGTTTATGTGTTTGAACAAATGACCAATGCTTTTTTTTTTCTAGTGAGGACAGTCTCAATAGGACGTACTAAAAATGCTCTACAGGCACTCTTCACACTGGTTAGCACGCTGGAAAAAATCCCTAAGCAATTGGCATGCGTTAGGAGAGGATAGGAAGTGTGGAGGCAGAAGAGAGGACAACACAATCTGTCCTCCTGCGCGCTCTCTGTGGAGCTGGGAGACAGAATTGCCAGGAAAAATTAAATTTAGCGAGGGGATTTAATCCATTCATCCTCATACGCTTCTCTTTGTTTTGTCAATGTCTTTGTTCAACAGCAGCTGAGAGAAAATTTGAACCATTATTGTGTAAAAAACTACTGACCACAACCAGTACAGATGTTCACACGGGACCACCAGCAGGATGACTTTGTGTCAGCTTGAGTTATTGTTTTAAATGAGGGAGTGATGATGTTCAACGTCCCAACAAAGGTGGGTAACAGATAACAGATCAAATTAAGTCTCACCACCTCTTTGTCAACAGGTTAACCTCTGCTGATAAACTGGCAAACGGCACAAATGGATTTTCTGAGCAAATCGGGTTCTTGTGATTATCAGGAAAGATCTTAATTAGTCACATAAAATTTGGCAATTAACTTATACAATTAACCTGTAATTTGGCCTAATCTTTGAGAGTTTTTCTAATTTCTCTCACTTCCAGACTGATTCTGCTTTGAGCCTTTGAAGTGTACAATACTATTGAGGATCCATTTATGTTAAACTGACCCAAAGCCAAAAGCTAAGGAAAGGGTTCAACTCCATTTGTAATATTAAAAGACATATCTCTCACAGTCTTTTGTGAATTGAATAAAAGGGCAGAAAAATGTGAGAGAGACAAGAAGTGGAGGTGAAACTTTGACCCAACTGCGAAATGATAGATTGGAGGCTTGAGACAGAAAATAAATGAGCAACAGATACAGATACAGATGGGAGAGTGAGGAGAAAGAGTGGGAGAGATGTGATTGACAGACGCACTGTGACATGTTCCCCACACACCCACTGACACTGTGAAAAATAAAGGTTATTAGTGAAGTTGAGGCAAAAGTACTCAAAAAGTATGATATCTGAAGCCTTTCACTCTGCCTTGTCATATAAAAAACAATATTTGCCCCGCTCTCCAAACAAACAGCACACTGCAGCACACACTTACTGTATCATCCACAACTATCAATCAAAATCGAGGGAGTGAGTAAGAGAGAGGGGATGGAAAGAGCTTCACCTGTAAAAGGTGCTTGTCGGCTTTGCAATGATTCTTCCTCTTGTTCCTCAATTCGTACAAGAGAATCAACTCTTTCTGAGTCAGTGAGTGAGCAAGGGAGTGATTTCAGACACAGTCTTGGCCACACCCTCGTCAGCCAAGTCAAAACAGGGGTTTTCAATCAGGCTAATGACGTAGACTGAGATCTCTGGTAGAAGGTTTTTGTGTGTGATTCAGTTTGATTTAACTGTGGTCAGCTGGAATAAATACGTCACAATTAGGCTGACTTCAATTTACCATCACAGAGTCACGGATGAGCTGGATGAAATGGCCACACACAGGAGGTGATAATGTATGAAAATATCAAAGGTCATTGAGCTCAGTGACTTCAGAAAAGCCATAAACACTGCTGCAAGGACATTACAGTAGGTTATATATGGATGTCTAACAAAACCTCTACATGATTACTGTTAGTCAATTTACACAGTCTAGCTCAGGGGCGCCCAAACCCTTTTTTCCATTGGAAGGTCAAACGGAAACTTATTGTTGGGCCAAAAGCAAACACTTTGTATTGTAAAGATGCAACTGCTGAGTTCCCTTCAAGTGATCAAGTGTCACATGTGAAAAATAATTCCTACATATTTAAAGTGCATTTTTACTTCACAAAACAATAAAACAGTGATTTATATTATAATTTATTGCAATCAATTTTAATTTTCTTTGCCCTAGAAACATCTGGTGGGCCAAACTGAATCTTATAAGGGGCCAGCTTTGGCCCCTGGGCCACATTTTGAGCAGCTCTGGACTCTCTTATTGCCACTTTAATTAGCTCAGTTCTGCCTGTCCAACTTATTTCTCCTGATGTCAACTCACTATGACACTTACCTCATCTGTCCTCCACACTGATGAGCTTACACACACACACACACACACACACACACACACACACAGACACACACACACACACACACACACACACACACACAGTCTTTACTTATGTCACTTTTGGGGAATTTACATAGACTTACATTCATTTCCTGGAGACTAACCTGAAGGACTACCTGACCTTAACCTAACAATAACCTTAACAGTTGACCTAAAAATCACAGTTTTCCAAATTGAGGACACCAATTGCACTGCTGTCCCGAATCAACTGGTCTTGAGTCTAGTGTATATCCCCAATTTGGACATAAGCGAACCCACACACACACACACACACACACACACACACACACAGACACACACACACAGGCGTGTTTCCATCACTTCAGAGGACATTACCTTGACTCACATTCATTTACTGGAGACTCACCCTAACCCTAACCATGAACCTTACCTCAACCTTAACCCAAGCCTTCACCCTGAAATTTAATGTTATTGAGACTTGCGTTGAGGTGAGTTCCCTCAATGTCACTCATGAGATTCATGTCCCCAAAACATGAGAACACACATCTAGAAACACAGTCACTCATACATTTCACTGAATATCTCCACCTCTTGATTTAGTTTTTTTTTTAGATGCAGCTCTCCTGTTTCACACAACTTTCAGACAGAAAATAAAAAAAAAACCTCTCATCATCTTCATTGTGCCACATCAAGGTGACATTTCAGTGGGGAAATTCACAAAACGTACATTCCCCGACAGGGAGATGTACGTTTTGTGAATTTCTTATCTTTCATGAGCTGACTGGGAATGTCTCAAAAACCAAACCAAAATACGTTTTGAAATATGTCAAAGCATTTTTATTTGAAATCACCCTTTCCAGTAAAAATGTGAACAAATTTGTTCTGTGTATCTGTCTGTAAAACACTATCTAGCCATGATAAATGTGCATTTACAGTATTCCCTATTATGTTTTGCATTTATTACTGCAATATTTATTATATATGCATAGTATCTATGTTTTATCAGGACATATTATACGTAAATCTACTATTGTCCCATCCCTAAAGATACATTTTGTTCACATCATCTGATATTCTGAATCTCCTGGGTAAAAGCAACATTACAACAAATCACTGCTGTGATACGGAAACACAACAACCCTGTTTACTGCAAAAGTGTCGCAGGTGTTGTGCGAAGAGAAATATTTACCAGTCTGATATGAATATGGAAACCCGGTGTGAACCCGTGGCTATCAATCAACACAGAGCAGTGATAGCACACACCGCAGTTCTGCAATCTTTTGACTGTTATCATAGGAACACACACAGTGTTTTCCTCACCTACTGCCACATCCATCTGTTTACCATTTTGTGTTGCTGATCTAATGAGAGATTCTATCAGGTTGGGAGAGGACAAACACACACTTCACTCATCCCTGCTACCTCTGAATGCACAAACATTTGGACTTGCTATCTCACTGATGGTCTGAGGATGGGCTGTGCTGAAACGCACAGTCACATTCATGAGGGAAAGATAGAGTCAGAGAGAGAGCTCAGTAAGAAATATGAACCGGAGGAAACAGGAAACTTAGAGGAAAAAAGTCAAAGCCAGACAGTGAAAATAAGAGTAATGCTGCATGTGACCCTATCCGAGATCTAAATTTTCTTTCTCCTCACACAAACTCATCCGCTCTGTTCACTCCCACAGCCAAGCTCTCAGCAAACCAAACACATAATCATAGTTTCTATTGCACAAAGATGGAGGGGAATTAATTGGCCAGCAGTCAAGCTGTTAAAACACTTCTCTGTTACACCATCACTCTCTGTTCTCTCCATCATTCAGCCATTAGCTAATGAAGGAGAGTGTAAGATAAAGACGGAGCTGTCATTAATTAGCAGGCGCTTTTCTTTTGTATTAATTGAGCCTGATGAACTTCAAGATTCTTATAAATGCTTCCTTATCAGTGCATGATTAGAAAAGAGCCGAGAGGGCAGGAGATGTGTGTGTCTTTGTATGTTGTATGTGTGTATAAGCATGTCCAAATATTCAAGATGGATAGATAGACTCACACACACACACACACACGCACACACACACAAACACACACACACACACACACACAAAAGTAAAACCATCCCACTACCCCCCCATCTGGGAGAGAGGAAGTCTGTAACGATAACAATCCATCCTTTTCTGTGCTGCTTTCCTTTAGATTGCATTTCTCCACCTGAATCTCTCCATCAATCTACTGAAATCCCATTTTCATGACAAACAATAAGACACACGCTCTCACTCCGTCACTGCTCCCTGTAGCTGTCAGACTCAAAGCTGGGGGTGGAGGTGATGGGAAGGGAGGGGAAGAAAATAACATGAGTAAGGAGAGAGGGGACAGGAAAGGAATGGAAACACCGTGACTCACCGGAGAATTTGAGGGATTACCTGTGAAAAGGTTTTTTGTGTGTATGTGTGTGCGTGTGTGTTTGTGAGTCATCCACCTGAACCTGAAAATGGCCAAAATACAGATAACCTTCTCCCTGCCTGCACATTCATCTCTTTGTCTAGCGATCCCACCTTCCCACCTCTATCTGCGCATCCAAGCATCCATCCAAGCGTACACTGTAGATTTAGTGACTCACAAGCTCACGACAGATGAGATGAACAGAGAGACAAAGAAGACTAATTATGTACCACCCTAAATGACAAGTAATTTGACCTCAATCCGAAGATGCTGTGTGTTCAATCAGAAGGATGGATAGCGTCAGACCCAGCTATCTATCTAAACAGAAAGTCTCTCATCAGTTTATTTATGTGAACAGAGAGCTACAGTACTCACCAGCCTTTTCACTCTTATGTGGTGGTTTGCTGAGCTCCTGACCAGGCAAACAGGGACACAGTCCATCGCATTTTATCGAGATTGTCTTCCCAGACAGGCAGCTCTGAAACTCCAACTTACACTGTAAAAAAGAAAACACACACAAAATAATGGGGAATGGAATCTTTTTCATTTCACAGACTCGAGGGCGGGGAACTCTTGACTGACTTTACAAATAAGCATACTTTACTATATTGTAAAAACAGTCATATAATGTCTTCTGTGGGTTTGGGTTATCTTGGTTTAGGCCTGGAAACTACAAATTTTTGGAAAAAAAATGAAGTGTATGGAAAACCTTTCTTATTGGAGTGAAAAATTTTGAACCCCACTCAAAATATTCCCTTTTTTCCTTTTCTGAATCTACTATCTTGCTTCAGACCTAACTACTGAACGGTCATCACAATTACCTTTCTGTGGACTACAAATATGCATGGTGTGTAAAAGACATGGACAATGACCAGACAGTGAAGGTCTAATGAAGAGGTGCTATTAAGTTGCATTATAGAAAATGCAGGGTGAAGTATTTTTGCAATTATTGGAGGCTAAAAGTTGACCCCACAGAGGAGGAATTATAAATTCTGCACACGCAATTTACAGGATATATCGGCATGTTACAACTCTGCCCTAAGTATGCCATTAGAACCAAACAAACTTTTTTTTTTGTTGAGCTGATTAAGGGAAAGATTTGCTGAGACAGGACTGGTCATTTATCTTCGATGAACAGATGCATCCATTAGGCAGCCATGTAGACACACCATTAGACACAGAGATGCCCAGTGACATTCTATTATTCACTGCAGTACAAACCTAATGCAATGCAAAAAGCAAGATGGACTACTTCAGAATGTAATTTAACAGTATAAATCTCATTTCAGGTAAGTGAGGGGTAAGAAATTGTTTGGACTAGTTGGGGGAAAAAAATCCAATTACAAGATCCTTCCAAGAGGAATAATGAAAACTGAAATGAGTTATGTAAATTCTGTTTGCGAGATGATGGCAACATTTTGTCAGGGTGAGACCATGACTGTGCATAAACATCTATACAAATATCAGGCCATACAAAGACTTAGCCTTATCCTGCCACAATCCCACAATCCTAACCCTTGGAGCAAAGGACCCTGGGAGAGCACATATGTAGAACTAGGAAGCACATGACCATGGAAAGATAGGATCCTTTCTCTGGGGAGACTGGGGAACATAGGAGCGACTCCTTCATTTCCCCATCTTTTAATTCAAATCCATCATTTCCTCCCTGTCACCCCCTTGATCACGCTGCTAATGTTGCTTAATGAAATTTGTTGACAAAGGAACAGCGCTCCGTCTTGTTCTCAACATATTGAATTAGCTGTCTGGGGAGGGAGGAGGCGAGAGAGAGAGAGAGAGAGAGAGAGAGACAGAGAGAGAGAGAGAGAGAGAGAGAGAGAAGGCCCAGGAAATGGATGACCTCCCCCAGTCACTGTCAGCAGACTGAGAAGCCCCATGAATCTTTATGTTTGTCTCTCTCCAGGGGTTAATGTGGTTTTGATGAAACAGTGTTTTAACACCTGACTTGGTGGAGTAAAAATAAGAGAGGAGAGGAAAGGAGAGGAGAGGAGAGAAGAGGAGGAGAGAAAGGATGATTTAAGGGGAGGGAAGTAATGGACTTAACTTAGTGGGCTGAAGCCTCTCAAGAGAAAAGAGCACTGTCCTCTTAATAGGATATTGAGTGCGTGTGTGTGAGTATGTGTGTGTGGTTACGATGAGGGAGGCATGTAATGTAATAATAAAACATGAATAAGCTTGAGACCGGCAGCACACTGGTGAGCAGAGTTTAAGTTGGGCCACAGGGACCCATCACTCCACCGGCTAACTGAACCCCTCCAACTAAATTACGACAGAGAGCAGAGGGACTTTGCAACCCTCCCCTCCCTTTTATTCTTTTTCTTGTTCAACACTTCTGCTCCTCGGCACAGCTTCAGGCGGGTAGGTCATTAGGAAAGCCTACATCCTAACTTCCTCATACACACGGAGTTGAAGCTCCCAGTCTCAGGTGGTGTCATACCTCTGGGTTGGAGACTTAACCCTGCATTTAAACTGAAAACAACATGATCACCAAATGTCCCGAAGTTCATTCATTTCCAGCGGAGCTGAGCTGAAAAGCACGGCTGGTGTGCGGCTGGACAAAATGCTTCCCAGTGAAAAAAAATATGACCGCAGTTGAACTCTCGCGGAGGTTTGCTTTTATTGATTCTGCCTGCTCAGACTCTATATGATTCAGAAACATCCCTGACTGCAATTAATAAATCGTACAGAGCAAGTGACAACAGTGTGCAAGTGTCCTGAAAGCTCATACCTCGTTCTGCTTTGCCAATATTGCTGTCAACACTTTGATTCAGCTGTGCAAGACACTTGAGATGTCTTGCATTGTTCATTTGTATGAGGTGCGTGTGTATTGGATTCTGCTTCACCCCTGGTAACTCAAAGAACTGATTGCGGTTGTCAATAAAAATCCACAGTCTGTTTTACCAAGGATAGACCTGCAATGAATCACATTTCCTCTTCTGTATTGTCCTTATTGCAATGATTTTAGAATATTAAATGAAATGTTAAAAATCCAGAAACGTTTCGGTGCACTGACGATGACAGAATTTTAATGCTTATAAGATGACCATCTTTGTTTCTAAGGCTTGCAAAAAACGTCAGGATGGTTGATTTGTTTAGTATTATTTGTAATTTACATTGCCACTCTGGTTTCTGGTCTCTTATACTAAATAATGGTGTCTTGAAAGCCTGGTCATTTGTGCATTACACAATAATAAAAATCAATCATTATCATTTTAATTGTCTTTTTCTGCCAACTGATTTCACTCTTCACCTCCGCAGTCTGACCTCCCTCTGCCTGTTCCCTTCTTGGCTAATCACAGAGGTTAAACATTGCCTTTCTTTTCTCCTCTGCCATCGCATGACATTGTGAGTTTGTGACTACGGGTAATTTAATGTAGCTGAGAATGAGATTAGGAGCGGAGGTACGTGGCTGGAAATGACGCTACAGTCAGATGAGAACACGGAGGTTGGAGAGAATTTCCGAATCATCAAGAGATGATGGAAAGACCTCTGATAGCTGACCCTGTTCTCAATCATTTGCAAAACAGGCAGAGGAAAGCGCTGCTGAAATCAACACAGTGGAGGAGGACAGGCGTCAATACGTAGATTGTAAAACAGAAAGAGAAGAGGAGGCAGAGATGAGATGATAATTATAATATCATATATGAAGAAAAAGAAAGAAAATAATTTCAAATATTTACACCATATCTTATATAACTCAGCTGCTCTTGAAGCCTTGTTATTTGTCTAGAAGCAATCTTGCTTTTATGGTTGAGAAAAGACTGAATTATTGATGTTGTTAGCTGAGAAACTGAGAAAAAGATAATGACACCCTTTAACTGAGAGAAAAGTAGAGAAAGAGAGAAATGCAAAAGGGAGGTCTCACCTTGGAGGAGTAGGTGTGTCCATCAGATCCACAGACAGGACTCGACTGGAGTGCTGAGCAGAGCCTGCATTTCCCATGAGCACCAGCTTCAAGCCTGTGTTTGTGGCCTGCGCTGCCTTTCCTGGGTTTCACACTGAGAGAGACAGAGAGAGGAGGGAGGTAACACTTAATTTCGGAGAGTCATGAATCTGAATTTTGACATTAGTCAGTAAAACAAAATGAGGTTTCCTGCACACATGAAAACAAACAATAATATCTACAATGCTAGAAGCCAAATCCTCTCTAATGTATATACAGCATTGACATTACTCTTATAAATTTATGTATGCGAGAAAATGGAAGTGCAGTAATAACTTTCCAGACAGGTTTATTATTCAAACTAGCAGAATCAGTTTTCTACTGAGCAGAAAGTGTTTCTAGTTGTTGGGGTCAGCTGACGCAGAGTGAATCCTGATTGGTCCATCGAGGCCTTTTCTATAACCGGTGTAATTATGTTTGATCCACATCTCACAGCAATTTTCCATCTAAGCGCCCTCACTGAACACCCTGCTTCCTCCCGATCCATCCAGCAGAGCCTGGCTACTAATGATGCAAAGTGCACATACTTTCCTACATTACCAACAGTGGACTGTCATCCTACACTGACCGACACCTTTTCTGGTAATTTGGAAAAAAACAACAATGATCCTACAAGGTCCTTTTTTAATAATGTAAATGCAAATATACTTTTTCCCCCTATTTTTTGAATTTCCAAGAGGGGGCAGGAAACCCTGACCCATGCCTACCAATCAAACAGGAGACCTCGATCTACCTATCAGAGAGGAGGCAAGGAGGTACACAGACTTTCTTGATGTCTTTCAAGAAAATATCATTTAACTTTCATGTTTTCTACATTTAAAAATCTCCTTGTGACATGAATATTCTGAATATTATCCAGTCATTTTTAGAATAAATTCATGTTTGACCTGTAAATCATTAGTTAAATTGCTGCATGCACAAACATCATACACTTATCAAGTTGTTTGGCTACATAAACATCTCTAGAAAAATGTCCAAGAGAAAAACAGAGACCCAATTAAAACTTGCTTATGTCGAAGCCTAGTACCTTAGTAAAGGTAACAGTCTGATATTAGATTTGTTTTGAGTGATTAAGTTACATGAAAAGAAATGATCTTGCTGCTTATGATTTTATATCTTCATCACAAGTGTTTTCCCTTTCTTTGTTTTGTTTTTAGACTTTGAAATACTCTTTACTCCCCTGTCTGCTGAGTTAAAGAACATGGCTGACTGAGAAAACTGTGTAAAACCGCTCGGCTCCGCTCACTCCAGCACTCTTTTAGGAAAATTGCACAATTACATGGACTTCACAAAGCGATGAATGAAACTATACAAAAAGCTTCCAGTAGCATGAAATTGCAAGACAATGCAAACCTGTTGCAGAGCTGGGATGGAGTAGCTTCTTAATGTGTCAGAGTTTGGAACTTATATAGATATATTAAGGTAATTATATAGTATAATATAGTTTCTTTGCAGAAACAAAAATGACTGCGTATAGAAACTCCCCTTTCTCATTGTTCCTGCACAACATCGCTAACAAACCACAAATCATGAGCCATATTTTCCTCTTCTTTGTTATTTGATGCCACTGATCATAAACAAGGTTCTCTTTTCTGAGTTAGCCTGTGGTTAGGGTGGTCAGCTTTTAAGGTTTAAAAGAAGTCAGCTGAACTTGCATAGGACTAATTTAAGAGCAAAATTATAACCGACTTAACACAAAGTCAAATAGACTATAACATCACATTAACTAAGAGTTCACCATTCAGTCTCTTGGACACCTGCCACTAAGATTCAAATCCCATGCAGCGTGTCAGCCACTTTCTTGGTGTCTTGGTAATGTGTCACAGACAGACAGATATGGAGACTGCACTGATAAATAAAACAGTGCTGACAGATAAAGTAAGACGAAGGTACAGTGAAACTTGTATTGATAGGAGGTTGATGTCTGAGATGTTTCCCCTCATCTACCTAATCCAGTGGCTCCCTTATCAAGCACTCTTTGCCCAAATACAATGGAGCACAAGTGTGTGCTCAAGTTATTAGATTGATTCGAGGGGTGGGATTTACTCGGCCAGGGAAATTAGCGATTTCAGTGATCTCTCTCTCTCTCTCTCCCTCACATACCACTGTACTTCAACCCCCCGCTGAGAGTTTCCACGTTGCTCTAATCTGGAAAGGCTCTGATTTGACGGTACCACTGCCTTCTCACAGCAGGACAGAGATGCGCACAAATGAACCCTGCAGGCCTCCATAATGTTTTTGAATTATAGCCTGTTGCCAGCGTAGAGGTCCAAGGCTGCAGCCAAACATAATCGCCCAATAAAGGAAGTCAAGGAGTATAACAATTCAACGACATCAATTTCAACAAGAAGAGAAAAATATTATGCCTGGGACTTTTGTGTTGACAGCTTCTTAGAAGAGAACAAAATTAATTTGCTTGTGGATTTTAGTAAACACAGCAGTAATACCAAAGTGTGTACAGGGCATATTCAAAAAGGCAATTTTCTTATGGCACTGAATAAGAATGATGAATCATCTCCATGCTACAACACAGTGTATATTAACTGTATTTCTCAGCACCTGTTTGCAAATATCTTGAGAGCAACAAAGCTCGGATTTGCCCTCTGAGAGGACACTGAATCCATGTTATGCTAATTACTGCAACTAATTTAACTAGTAGATAAAATAATATCATGGTCCAAAGCTTCAGTGAGTGATGCTGTTGGAGTAATACAGATTTTAGGAGAATAGTTTGACATATTAAGCAGCAAACAGGATTTAATTAATTAATGCAATACAAAGAAAAGCGTTAAAACCAAGTGTCTTAGGAACTAATGAGTTGAGGAAATCAATTAAACCCAAGACAGACAAAAAGCATTCAGATGTCTTTTGGGGGAAATGCTTCTTGAACTGAAAAATTGAAAAGCCTTAAAATTGGCAACATAACAAGGTTGACAACACAAACAAATTGGGTGCTGACAGAGTTCAAAGAGCAAAGAGATGATTTTATTGAAATGAATTGGTGTTGAGAATATGCGTCTGTATGTCTGTCACTGGAGTAGAAAAACACAAAATGCTATATTATGCTTCTGCTGGGTGTAATTTATTTAACTTGTCCTGAAGTTATAGGTGTTTACTTCAACTTTTTAATAATATCTGCATTTAGGAGAGACAAGGCCTGGCATTAAAGCAACCGCAATGCTGCCATTTTGTTCTTCTTTTGTAGATAATACTGATTACTGAACACTAATGTTGTGTTTGGGGACCTCTTTAACAGCTCATAAAACAAACTTAATATTGTTTTATCATCGTGATACATAATGACTTTTCTTAATTTTATGAGAACTGCTTATAAAAATGATTGTAAAGTGATGACATGTTTCAGAAGTCTGCACAGAACATGTGACATCTCACTGGTTTTTTTAAGTTTCAGAGACCTCAGCTGTAAAACATGGCTAAACACAAAGGACTATCATTAATGTGTGCACTGTATCTGTGACTGGTGTTGACGGTACGTTCACACAGCACTGCCACTGCCAAATAAGTCTATTTGGATTTCTACTATTGAAGTTTTATTTCATAGAAGTCTAACATAGAGTTAGACCTCTTTAGGGTCATTCTGACCCATAATACTGTATATGTAACATCCTCTAAATTTCCTGTAAAATTTTTAAATTTTCTTTGTTTATAAATGACTTTTTGGTAAACAAAAATAATATAGATTTCTTCACATATAGTCCATGCAACAAGACTAAATATTTCTCATTTAGAGTAATAGTATGCCTAAAAGTATATTTTTAAATTTTGGCACTTTGTCAAAGAGGTGTTTGGGGTTCAGCGTCCTGCCCACACTTCGACATGTGAACAGCAGGAGCTGTCATGCTTTGGGTCTCTCAGTTCATTTATGTGTTTTTTGTTGTTTATCTTCTGTGCATTTTTAGTTTTATCTCCAGTGTTTTTGGTTTAAGATAGTTTCTTTGTGTTTTTGTTCAAGCGTTGCTTCAGTGGCTGGGGGCGTGGTCTCATGTGCTGGGGGTGTGGTCTCATGTGCTGGGGGTGTGGTCTCATGTGCTGGGGCCTTCTCTCTCACACCTGCATCCAATACCACCTCATCACTTGCAGCTTAAAAACTCCACTCATTCTCCTCTCAAGCTGCCAGGTCGCTCCCTGTCTTTGTCCCTTTACCAGTGTTTCTCTGTTGTTTCGTGCTTTGGGTTTTTCTACCTACTAGTGTGTTCAGTGTTTCCCTGAGTCTCCAGTCTTTCCTTGGCTTTGTCTCCACTGTGTTCATCCCAACCTGCTCCACCTGCACACCTCCTGCCGTCCTGCCTCAGCACCTACCACCCACCCAGCTTCCAACCACTGAAGCTTCTCCGTTCCATCTGGACTTCCTGTGTTTAGTTATCTGTTGTTTTCTTGTAAGTCCTGGAGTTTCTTTGTTTAATAAATCCCCTTTACCCTTCCCCCACGTCTGTGTCTCACTCCTGGGTCCAGTAAAGAAAACCTAAACAGCAAGAGGAGCTACATATTGATCGCTAACCCTGTGTACAGTGGACGGCCCACATTATGTATTGAGCCACAGCCGTCCTTAAGAAGGGCCAATGTTAACAAAACCGGGGCTTAATAACATGTCACACTGCAGGTTCTCACCTGTGAGTTGGCTGCTTGCGATTGGTGCAGATGGCTGTCTGGTAGTCATGGCTGACACACACCTTATGAGGAGGGCAGCGCACCTTCAGACAGGGGTCCTTGGTGGCGTCTGGACCTACGGGGAGAGACAAGGGATGAACTTCATCTCTGCGCAGCAAAAATAATTTAGCGGAAACATGCAGAGCAGGAGAATCAGCACATTGTAGTGATGAAATTGAAAGTTGATGCGGCAAAACATCAAACTGTTCTTTTGGTTTTCCAGCTGGAAGATTCTTACGTTCTACTAACTGAAGCAGACAGAAAAATAATGAGCTGGAGAAAAAGACCTAGAAGAAGAATGGTAACAGGTATGAAGTAAACGTTGAGTTTTTCGCAGTGTGAGCTGCTTAATGAGGACTATTCTCTCTGAGCGTCGACCTCATCTTCTTCCAAATCAATCTCCACAGTGACATTATGGCCGTGGCAGCCAGGCACAGCTGGCTGGTGTCCAGGGTGACAAAAGATCAAAGCAGCTCATTGACTCTGAGCATTGTGTCATTTCACACTAGGCTAACAGCACAAACCCACTTTCATTTGACAGACGGAAGTAAAGAGGAAAAACAGGAGGTGGAGGAGGTGAAAAAGACACGGTGGCAGTAAAAGACAGAGACAAGGGCCTTTTTCACAAGCAAGGGCCAAACTACAACGATGTGAGTTTAAGGGTTTAATGAAATGAGGAAGTGCTGGATGTTGAGGATGGATGAATGAATGTGAGGAAGCAGATGACGTGGAGGAGGAAGTTGTCCCTCCATGCCGGTCTGGGATGGATGTATTGAAGGCTGAGGAGGAGAAGGCTCAGTTTGGGGGACCCATTTCAGGAGTTGAGTTGCCGAGATGATTAATGGCCCCCAAAAGAGTCTAAAGATTTAAATGGAGCCGAGGTGACCATGCGCTTGATGCTCCTTCACACTTCCATTGACTGCTGTATTTACAATTTTATGATATGCATTATGACATAGCAAAAGGCATTCCAGGCCATCGGCTAGGCTAACAACATGGCTTACTCAGTCTGTTGCAGGCCACATCTTGGCTTTTGTCATGGCTCAAATACTGCCATCCAAAGAAAGGTTTGGTCTCATCTTGAACAGGAGCATGTGCAGATTAATTCCACACCTGATCTACTGTGGTGACCTATTAAGTCAGTCATGATACGAGATGCATTTTTTTTTAATCTTCGCTGCCATCTTGACTGTGAGCAAGCCAGGAGTTTGAGTTGTGTGCTATGTTACAACAAAATGTTCTGAATAAGTAACAGTATTTAAATTGAGAAATTTGGACTTATTCTTTTTATTTATTTATCAAATTCATACAATTATACCCAGTTTATACCCAGGATGCTTGGTAACAATACCATTACACTATTACAAAAACTTTATTAAAAACTTTGCAAATCTCAGCTGGTTGCATTTGGCAGTTGTTGTGGCACAGCAGTAGGTGCATCACCACGTGTTACCTTAGATATTCTATCTTCCTCTGTTTCAGCCAGACACACCTGGCAGATGTGCATTCTGTGGTAAATAGAGTGCATTTATATAGTTGAGTCTTACCAACCACTCAAAGCACTTTACAAGCAAGCCAGCATTCACCTATTCACCACCTGCACGTCTGACTGCAGAGGAAGCTTCACCATTGCAGAAGGAATCACTGGAATAACGCTGAAGATGTGCCAGAAATGCCAAGGACTTGAAAATGCTTGTGAAACCAGAATGAAGTGGCCATTCCCCTTGTCTTGAGGTGAGACAAGGATGGATTCACACCTGGAACTGATGTGTTTGATCCACAGTCCAGTCTCTATTATTGGCTTCACATTGTGGATATGAAGAGGATGGAACATGCGGGTGCGTTGCTGGAAACTGTGCATGAGAGAGATGGTGGATGAGGAGAGGGTTGAAGCCGGCTCTTGCGGCTATGCCTATGATGACTGGGATTGTTGGCCCTCGCAGATGGAGGAGAGGAAGCTTGAGATTGACCCAGAGTTGGAGAGACCTCATTTGGGGAGCTTGAGTGGAGGTGCCCACGAGGCTGAGGTATGTGAACCAGGTGGGAGTAGGATGATTAGAGATGATTAGAGGTCTGGTTGAGGTGTGGCACTGCTCCCAAACTTGAAATTAACTTGTTACCTTCATAAGTACAAATGAAGTGAGAGACATGCCAACATCAGGCAGATGACCGGTGGTCCATAGTGACCCTGTCAATCACAAAGGCTCTTCAAGATTTGTATTAAAGAAAGATAAAAGCCCTTATAAAGAACAAAACCAACAAAAAAAGACAGCCCATAAAATGAGATCAAAGACAAAGTGGGTTTAAACCACATCGAGAGACCACATGCAAGTTAACACACAAGTTAATTAAGACTGAGCGCAGCGTATAGATCAAAGCGTTCTGTACAAGTCATTAGCATGTGGCTGCTAACATCATAAAACGAGAGTGGCCTTGTCTCCATTAGGGGCCTAATGGGTTGTGTTTGAGCCACAGCTGGTGTCTGCTGTGAACATCAACTAGTTTCTGACCCTGATCACACACACTGCGCTGCTGTTTACATGCTGGTTTATCAGCGTTAAATCAGCCGGGGAGTCTGACGCGATGGTCTTCTTCTCTCCTCTCACACTCACGCTGTAATCTCAACAACCACATATACAAATGAATGAACACCTACACATATCAACTCGTGACACGCGCAACTCTGAACATATCTGGAGCTTTCAAAGGATATGCAAGAGCTTTCTTTATCATTGATGGATAAGAACACACACAATAAAGATGGTGAAGCTCAGATAGTTTGATGGGAAGAGATTCATAGTACACTACACACATCTGTCGTAACTGGGCAACAGACTCATTTCCTTACAATTTGTAAAACACATACACAGATACAAAAACACATTAACCAGTCAGTGTGCCCTCTTATATTCTCCAGAACGCAGGGCGATGATATGTCAACCTTCCTCCTGATAGCTGTCTGCTCTGCTGCATGTTTCTATCGCCTGTTTATTTGGGCCTGTCCTCACCTCCATCTATCAGTGCTGGAGGAAACCCATCTTATTTCACTTCGCTGCAAAATGACTTTATCACTGCCGAGGAAATGAGAGATGAAGGGAGAGAGAGAGAGAGAGAGAAGGATCGGGGAAAAAGGAGGCTCGTATCTGGTTAACAGAGGATTGGAGGACAATTTAGGATTAGTGCGTGACCTCCACTCTTGGACAAATTGGAAATCAGACACACACATACAAATGAGAAAGTCTAGTTTATCCACCTACACACGCTAATGCACAAAGCATCACATGTAGATGATTACACAGATAAAACTTTCTCATAAACAGTAAAAAGTTAATTTGGAGAGACAATGATGCTCTGAATGGGAAATCGTTCTCAGCTGATGTGATCTGAATATTTATAGTATATATAGGATGAGAGGAGAAGAGAGGAGAGGAACAATAAAGGAGAGGAGGCGAGCAAAGAGAATAAAAGAGGAGAGGAAATTAGAGCAGGAAAGGAAAAGAAAGGAAAGAAAAGGAAAGGAAAGGAAAGGAGAGGAGAAAATGACAGGTTGAAGAGGGGGAGGAGGAGGCAGGGAAGAGAAGCTTATAGAAGAGTGTAGGGTAAAAGAGTTTTATCCATCTATTTAAAGCTTGAGTGAGCAGCATTGGCGGTTAAACCAGCCAATCAATTGTAATGCAGGAGCACTGCAGCACACTCTCGCCACCTCTCCTTCACATTCCTCAATACGACTCTCTCGCCTCCTTTTATTCCCTTCTCTTCTTTCTAATCTTAAGTGTGACTTTATTCTCATCCATGTGCGCGTGAATAAGTCAATATGCACGAGCAATATAACTTGACATGCCTGATTACATATCCATTCATTCCAAAGTGCCAAGTAAAACTCCTTTTCATACTTTAAATCATATTCTTACCTTGAAAATGTTATTGATTTATGTAAATGAACAAGGTTGTCTGCTGCTGATAAGACGCTGCCAAATGAACAAGTGTGAAGGATTTGTGCCTGGGTGTGTGTGCATGAAGTAAGTATTATGATCCTTCATCAGACACTGCCGAGTGGAGGAACTGGGAAGACGCAATGCTTTGAAATTGGTAGCTGATAAGAGAGGAAAACAGGGAGAAGCAAGTCATGTGTGTATTCTCTATAATGTTAGAGTTACGCTTGGTGAGCAAGAGCAGTTCTGCACACACACACCACTAGCAGTTTGTCTCGCTATTGTCCTTGGCAATATGTAAGGTTGACAGATGACCTCTGGGTGCAGGGTTACCAGTGAGTAGGGGTGAGACAGATGGAAGAGTTGGCAGAGCTGTAGCTGAGGGTAGTGAGGGCACAAGACAACAGCAGATCATTAACAAATGAACACAAATGTCCTCACACTTGTCGAAGTCTGAAACTGACACAGTGCTGGCTGTTGTTGATTTGTTAGGATATAAACACTATTCTGTGTAAAATTTGTAAAATCTTTAAATGAGTGTTTATTTCAGTAAAACCATTTGTAGCATGTGCTTTAAAAATTAGATGCATTTATTTTTACTAGATTGGAAACTGATGCAGGCAGAGACATGTGAGACATGTTCACATTGTGGGATTTTGGTCCTAAATTTCTGACACACTCAGAAATCTGATGCAGCCTTTGGTCTTTGGTTGCCTGGGCTCTAAATTGGCCGCTGGTGGACTTGTCTCACAGGGCCATCTAGGACCACTGCTTTTGATTGATGACCAATGATTTCATCATGTTTCTCTCACGGTTGTCTACTTTCGTCTGCACTGTGTAAACGGGCCATTAGGAGGAGTTTGGGGTGGTGAAGGGTGCTGTGCAAGCTAGAAATTTTAATGCGTTAACAGAGTAAAAGCATAGTAAAAGCATGAATATGATTGGATGTTACTAGTCAGCTGGTAGCCAAGGTGAGGCTGATGTCAATCAGCATAATACAAGTGTGACTTCAGCGCTCTACATGAACTAAAGCTATACTCCAATAAATGAATTTATTTGCAAATGCACTGATGTAAAAGGTCCCACACATTCAGTTTATGTACAGTGTAATACATTTATGTACAGTTTCTATGGTTGTAATCACAGTTTTTTTTTCTATTGCACATCAATATTAACACTAGAAAAGTAAAGTTGTGATCATTTGACAACTTGACTTGTATGTGCAAAGTTGTAAGACTTTACGAATCTGACTCTGAAAATCTGTTCACACGGACGCCTCGTGGCTGCTGTACATTTCACTGCTGTGTTGATACATGCTTTGAAAGCTCTGCTGCTGCTGCAAGCCCAGCATCAACCCAGCTACCATCTGGTCAGATCTGCTTTTATATACTGGGGGGGAATCAATATACTCCTTGGTTGGTAGCTCATGCTCAGTGAGCCCAGCAAGTACATAAAAGAAAACATATTCCCTGCTGAAATCAAAAGTTGTGCTGCATCTTAGAAAAAATACTCTGACAAAAGAGGTTCATCTGGCTGAACTTGGTGATCAAAGTCATCTTCATCAAGCTTATGTGAAAACTAGAGAAGTGCACTCAGTAGAGTGCAGATCTCCGCCAGCTGCGCAAATCTGGACACTTGCATCTACATCACAACACACTCAGCACACTCTCACTCTCACAACTCTCAGCATGGCCTGTTTGATTATAGCCAATAACAGACATTATATACACTCATCATTTTTTGGCCTATAGGATTATGGGGGGGGAGGGGCAACATTGAGTGTGAGATCATTGTCTAGCAGTCAAAATAATTAAGCCCAACATGCTCAGCTGCTGTTTGCACAGCTATCCTTGTCATTACATTGCATCGACTCCCATTCACTGTGGACAGCCTAACCCAAACTCAACCCTAGCCTCTACCAAACCTCAGTCACACCTGACAAATGAGGTTTTGCCTCATGAGGAGCGGGCTTTGTTGTTCATCACTTGTGGCCCCCTGATAGGAATGATGAGTCAGCAGTCAATGCTGGTTTACAGTAAAACAGTATTAAATAGTTTTTTCAAAAACTGAGAATCACCACAACCATGAAAGGTTGTCGAGCAAACAGTCATAAATGTACACAAAAAATTAGACTAACTGGTCCAGTAGTATGTGAGATTAGCTTTGAACAGAAAGATACTTGCACACACACACACACGTCACATCATCATATCCATATACTGTGTGTGTATATATACTATCTATAAGTGATCCATAAGGTCTCTGCCTACATGTAAAGGCATATGTGAATGCTATGTGAAAGCATTTGACACATTATCTAGTCTGAGGTTATAATAAATGTCTTATGTTCACCAGCTCTCCTCGCTATCACGTCTCAGCAATCACAGCTTAGTTCCTCCGTGTTTGTGTTACGATAAACCCAACACCGTTCAGCCCTCGTGTTACCACAGTTACAGTGCTCTCTTGAGCACATTGTGCGTCCATTTTCCCGACTGTAGATGAAGTAATTTCATATATTGACTTCCATCACCTCCCTCCCTCTTTCCCTCCCTCCAAGTCCACAGCTCAGAGCCCGCAGGGAGCCACAGGGCAAACACAGCCAGGCAGAGCAGAGTGAGAAACATACTGTTGGCATAAGAAAATTAAGAGACCCGTTCTTATTCAGCTTAGTGCTTCTGCATATATCAAGTTCAATATAAATATGAATATCAGCTTTTTACGACATTAAACAATAGAAGATGTTTCATTTCTGAAACAGCAGCCATTTTATTTGTGTAAATATTTCAACTGGATATTTGATTAACTGATTTATACACTTGATCTTCCAGTCTCACAGAATACCGACGATGTGTGGGTTTTTAAAAAAATTTTTTTAAACCATATATATCTTAGACTGCATGCACCTTATATAAACAAGTAATTATTTGGAGTAGCTGTAGACAAGATCCTACTCTCCACCATGGCGTACCCTAGGAGAATTTCAGTGTGCAATACTTTGCAATACACAAGGTCATGGTTTTGATCCATGCCTTCACAAAGAAAGTGTAGAATCAGTCTCCAGTAACTGAATCACTGTTAACTGCATTTGTGTGTCAGTGGTGCTGTATCATTGCACTATTATTTATAAAGCCAAGCCGTAGGTATGGCAGTTTGTGCAAAAAAAAATCCTCCTTTAAAAAGTGGACTGAATGATCCAACCCTGAACACATCTTCCAGCCATTTAATTGCTGCAGCACTTCCAAGTAGATTCCTGGCAGAAAAGCACATTGTACTTGAAGCTGTAAAATTTTATTACAATTAAAGTTGACAGTAAATTGCCCTACTTCACTTTTTGTCTCCTCAAGAATTTTCCTGCCTCTTTTTTCACCCTTAATGTTCCTTAAGAGACAGGAAAAAGTGGCTGGAGAAGAGAAGGGTGAGATAAAACACTCTTCCTGTGTCCTCTGGATGGAGGCCAGAATGGAGTGCAGTGATTGGATAATAAAGATAGTCAGAGTCCAATAGAAGAGGTTGCATCGCCAACAAGCCCTGTCAAAGAGTAGAGGGTGACCTCAAATTAATTGCTGCTGAGCCAGACATAGGTCAGCGGGATGTTTTTGTAATCTGTGAGTACGGCTGCGCGTGCTTCTTTATCGACACCGTGCTCCGTTGCTCTCCATTGTTTGCTCTTCCCCAGCTACTGCTTCTAATAGCAAATAAACAAGTTTGAAATTAAATAAACAAGAGCTTCAACAACCATTCCCAAAGGACAAATTCTCAGCTGTTATTAGAAAAATGAGCATCACTTTCAGGCTTTGATAAACTAATTAAAAAGGTGTTTCGTCTCTTTTACCTGGGGGGGGGTCTACGGAGAAAAACAAGAGATGGAGAGGGAGAGAACAGAAGGACAAACAGATCAGGAGGAGATAAAATCAGATTTGAGCTCTGCTTTGTGAACGCTCCTCGGGGTCTGACTGTTTGGCCTGTGAGAGGCACTGGAGCGAGGGATGACAGAGAGGAATGATGGAGGGATGAAAGCACAGAGAGGGCCTCTGGGAGGAAGCAGTGATAGAACGGATTCGCCATCCATAAAATTAATTATTGAAAACATGGGCAAATCATATTATTGTGGATGTAACTGAGGAATGGAGAAGATAAACAGGCTGTTTCAGTTTGAATGTCAGAGACGAAACCACATTGGCTTAGGGGAGAAAAATATCTGGAGAGAGTGAGAGAGAGAAAGAGAGAGAGAGAGAGAGGCTATTGACTATCTCTTACAACTGGAATATTCATCACTGCCATACAACCATTATACACACAACCGCATATGCACACTCACACTTTATTGTGAAAAGCCCTGAAAGAGGATGTTTTGTGAAACTGTTGCTGGCAGCAAAGCATTTTTTAAAGGAACGCTATGAAAGCAAATAATCAAACCGTCTTTGAAGACAACTTCAAAGCAAGGAAAGCAAAGATGCATTTAAGGACAACATGCGCAAACAAGGGGACATTAATTTCAAGTGGAAGTTGCTAATTGTCACAGTCCAAATAAAGTTATACATAACCCGATCTGCTCCGAGCGTGTTTACAATTCTAACCATCATCGTGCAGAAGTGAAATAGATTATGCATGAAATTGGCTTGGTTGGAAAGAACGTGGAAACACTCAGAGAAACACGCGCAACGGTTGGATATTGGAGTCTCTGGCTGTATCCATTCTCACGATGAAAGAACAGGAAATAAACAAAAAAACCAAACTTCTGATAACAGGCAGGTAAACCGGTTGTAAGGCCTTTATCATCTGCCTTGTCTCATCAAATATGCCCCAACTACCAACTGTACACACGTTAGCTGCAATGGACGCTCTGACTGTATGTGTGGGAGTGTGTGTGTGTGTGTGTGTTCAGCTCGGCCTCTGACTGATCTCAGAACTCGTCAGAAACTTCTTTCTGTTATTTTAACCTAGTCTCTCTCCTTTCTCCTCTCGTCTCTATGTTTGTGAAGTAAATTCATAAAGCCTCGGGATGCGCACAGATTTTTCGCTCAAGTTGAAACTTTGTCAATTCTCGCCGCCCACAGTGAATTTGAGTCTAATCGTGTCTCTCTGTTGACTTTTTATGCAACCAGGCAACCTCTGAGAAACACTTCTGTCTGAACAGACGTTAAGAGTCTACAGCCTTTCTAACAGCTCTGTGAGGATGCACAGAGATGCTCTGAGCTAAATGATAACATCAGCATGCTAACATGTTGATGTTTGGGAGGTATAATGTATAATGTTTACCATGTTCTCCATCTTAGTTTGGCATGCTAGCATTTTAAATTCAGGACTAATGTGCATTTGAGACTGATGGAAATGTTATTAGCTTTGCAGGTATTTGGACATAAACAAAATTATAAATTAAAATTTTCAGTTCATCTGAAAGGGGGTCTCGGTTCATCCTAAGAAGACCATGAAAGTCTACCTAATTTCTAAAAACACAAATGTCAACCTCATGGTGGTGAAAAAGTCAGCGGATCAAAGTCATCAATTGGAAATTTCCCTGTTGTGGAACTAATAAAGGAATACCATATCTTATCTTATTAGGATCTGAGGACCATGAATGTCTGCAGAAAGTTTTGTTCCAACCCATCTAATAGTTGTTGAGATATTTCAGTCAGGACTAGATGGTGCACTAACATTTTTATCCCCAGAGCCACGTCAAGCACAGGTCATTTTAATGTACAACACAATCCTGATTGTTAAATGTTCTATGTTTCTTATTGTTGATATTTTAATGCAGAATAAAAATATTCTTCTTTTGTATTAGAATCCAACTCATTGGCTGATTAAAGCTACTGCCACTGTATTTTTGGCTGGTTGATGATGGCGAGGTTAGAAGTTTTGCAGCTGTGTGGGAAGGGAAAGCTTTATTTCACCGATTCAAGTTTTTTTTTTTTTTTTTACACTTGCACAATGTCAAGTGGTCTGTTTTCTTCTGCTTTTAAAAAAGAACATCCAGTCTCTTAGCTGACCATGTGGAGCTGCCAGACGAGGAGTTTGTGTCAGCCTGACCCTTAGTCAATTTCAGGAGAGGTCACAACGAAAAACCACACACTTGACTTACAGGTTGATTCTTGGACTCATTGACACACTGTGATCTCTTCCTCTGTTTCCTCGGTCCTCACACACACAGGCTCACGCTTGCACAGGTGGATGACAGATCAGGCCTCCTGCCTCACCTTCAGTGCCAGGGATAATTAAATGTTTTTGCACTGTCCTACACGGAGGCATTCATTAATCTGAAGCTGACAGGTGTGTGTGTGTGTGTGTGTGTGTGTGTGAATGAGTAGATCATAGCCCTGCATTTCCTCTACCTTCATCACCTCTCCTCTCCTGTTATTATCCACTCATATTCACCATTTTATTAATGTTACTGAAAAATATATCCAAACAGCAGTGCTGTATTAAAGTGGCAAATAGGAGAAAGATCAGATTCTATTCACTTTATCCAAGCTTAAAACCCCTTTTCAATCTCTTCCATCTTCACACTTTTTCGAAAAGACAAAATCCATGTGCTGAACTGAACACATTGTGCCCCAAGCAAGACTACGACACACAGTGACTCACAGCACACAATAGACGAGGGAAGAACGGAGATTTCATATGTAATTCACAACGTCGCCTTTTGCTCCATTTAAAAGGAAAATGAGTTAGGTTTGTTCGCCCATATCTAGCACATGGGGTCAACGTCGGTGACTGGCTTACATTTCTACATGAGCGACAGAGATTTCTGGCTTTCACAATTCACTGTCTGACATCCTGACTCTTTCTGAGAACAAAGGCACTCCCAAACAAAAGCGCATGTTTTTAATTTCAATCTGTGAATTGAAGCTCTACGAGACAACATTTCCTGAAAGCTGAAAGAGCTGCAGCTCCCCAGTGATGTAACTGACACAGGTTTCATCAGAGCTGACATCAAAACAAGACAACTGTAAATAACTAAAAATAACCAAACCTCCACCACAGACCCCAGCATCTGTTTGTGAAGTGACTGGAGTACATGAGGAGAAAGCAACACTATTTATTGAGGCTGAATCTCGCAGCAGCACAATACGGCTGCGGATGGTTTGCAGATTTATCTCAGCTTTGATACTGTGGATGACTGTACGTTACCATGCAGCTTATCTCCCACTGAATTACATCAAAACACGTGTAATTGGTTTTTTTGTAATCACCTAACGAACAGAACACAATGTGCGCATCAGACACATTTCAAATTGCATTTGATTTAGCAATTGGTTCCCCATTTAGCGTTCCATTTGTCAGCTCTGCTATCATTCATGCAGCACCCTTGCTGTGGCAAAACCTATCTGCCTTGTCATGTAACAAGAACGCTCATTGGCTGCCACTTTAACTTGTTCATCTCTGGAAATGATCATTCTGTAATTAATTAAAAATAATAATTCTATTCTGTCTTCTTCATAGTTTATTGGTGTGCCATGTCAACAAGTTCAGGTGGGTGGACATGAGAAGTCATACAAACAACAACAAGTACATGGTGAAGGGACTCATTAATTTATTTCATATTACTTATTTGCAGGTATTTGGCTATTTATGAATTACTATAACCCCACTATTTTTGGTTAATTGTGTATGTGTAAATGACTTTAATGATCTTTTTTACACTATTATCAGATACAGATTAAATAGCAGTCAAGGAACTGGTTTAACTCAGAAGTAAATAAGGAAGTCCCTCATCGTTTAATCATACATAGTTGTAAAATATTCTTTCAGATGACAATCAAATGTTTTTGCCTCTGCATTTTCAATGAATCAAGCTAAATGCTCAAAAAAATAATAAACATATCTATATAATCACGATGCCAATATGCATGAATATTTGTATTTTTTTAAAGTCAGATCAAAATTTATCAAGTAAAAATCAAAGCATCATCAAAAACTGACCAAAAGCATATACTTTCAATATGGTCAGTTTTGTTAATTTTAACTTTTGGAGCAATTTAAATGTATTTGACGTTGCCTTTGGTGATCACAAACAAATACTACAGAGCCTTTCAGCCCACTACACCCACGTTGGCTTGTTAAATTCTGCTAAGCTGCAAGCACAAACACCAGAACTGACAGGTACACTACTGTGTTCTGAAGAGGGAAATCTTCAGGACATCACCACTCGCTGAATCTCAAATTACAATTTTCATGTTAGCCTGCACTAACACACCATGATGTTAGTACTGACGCTAACCCTGGAAATAGCTCCATGTTACTGAAGGGGCCAGCTTTGATCATCCCGTGTGCATTAGCCATGCTCTATCTGGTTCAGACGACGAGCTGTGAGCTTCGTTATCTCGCTTGTCCATACTGACATGCACACAAGCCGAGAGAGGGTGGAGAACTAATTGCGCTAAACAGTGCTGTATTATACCCACCGTTTTATGAGATCTGCAGCTGAGACAGCAGAGCAGAACAGTTTAAGCTCAGTGTAAAATAATGCTACAATCTGTTGTGGAACATCAATGAGTGGCTATCAAAGCATTTACTTCTCATTAAACCTGGTAATCGGGAATGATCTGACTGCGGATCTCACTATTATAAGACAAACAGATCAGCACTGAGATCATTATGGCCCAACAATAGTGTATATCAGTGTATGAGAGCTTAAGCAGATTAGCCAACATCCCCATATCTGTTCTCCCTGTACATCAATGACCGCCCCTCCGGCCACCCCTGCATCAAATGGTTCGGTTTGCTGCAGACACCACGGTCCTGGGCCTCATCAACGGTGAGCCCACCACATGATTTACTTGTATGTATGTATGTTTGTATGCAAGCATGTATACTTGTATGAGCTACCTGGTGACACCCACATCAGAGTCCTGCTACCACAGACTGGATAATGTATGTAATGCATGTATATATGTATGTATATGATGTATGTATATATGTGACATTTATATGACATCCATGAAGATCACACAATTTGATAGTTCTATTGCTGACCACATGATTTGCTGACCGTATGATTTACTTTACTAAATAGTTGATTTGAATTGAATTGAATTGAATATGTACATTTATGTATGTTTGCTGACCACACAATGTGACGATTCTGTTGCTGGCCACAGGATTTTGTTTGATGATTCTTTCCGATGTTTCTGAACACATGATTTGATGATTCTATTTGCTGACCAACAATTCTGGTACACCAGGGACACGCTCCACCAAGTGAGCTATACCTGAGAAAGTCCCCATCCGTGTTCAATATTTGTCAAATATGCTTTTGTGTGTAGAAAACAAGATTTCTGATTTGAATGGGGAGGGAGGGGAATCAAACCTGTGACAATAAGCAACATCATTACTCATGTTCACAGTTGTACACAGAAGAGTGCTCTCTGCTCCTGTTAGACTATTGTGTTATTAAATGTTTGGAACACATCGCGGAAGGCAAAAAAAAAAATGTATATGCTTGTCTTTTTGTGAGGACGTCCGTCGCCATCCACTATGCCGAACTACATGAGATAAACCAATTGTTTGTTACGCCTCACACTCTTTGTCATTCTTGACCTGACGCCCCACATCTGCTACAATCGGGCTGGTTTCATGTAGTCTGAATCCGACATTATCCATCCTCTGTCTTACACACATTTACACTGCAGTGCAAGATCCCATATGGAAGCAGGCCAGTGGTGGCAGAGCCTCAGGGAGGGAGCAGAGCAGCCAAACACTGAGGTACAGGAAGTTTGTCATGTCTGTCTGTAGGCTGTGACATTAACACCCTGAGATGATTAACTCCCAGACTCATTCATCACCTGTATTTATTAGTGAGCAAGGCTTTTGAGGAAGCACTGACCATGGGCTGTATATAATGACCAGGGGAAAAGTAAGGAGATGTGTGTGTTTGTGGAGGCAAAAAAGTTAGTCCAAGTTTGTTTTTTGTCAATATGCTCTCTATTCATTATTCTTCCTTTCTCTCCTCTTTGCCAGACCTCTCTTCTACTCATTATTGGATGACTTTCTTATCTCGGAGTTATCCTCTCTGCAAGCAATCTCTCTCAAGTGCTGGCTGTAGGCTTCGTGTGTGTATATCTTTGTATCTCCCTGCCTGCCTCCCTTGAGACTCTCTGATGCCACTGTCACTTTCACATGCTGGCATTTAGCCTGAAGGCTCCTGCTATGATCGCTGGCATCGGCTGTCTGCTCACATCCGCCCAATTTTATTTATCCTAATTTATGATGATCATTGGAGGCTCTAGTCACTACAGGGCACGGGGGGCAGGATCAAAACGCACACACACACACACACTCAGCGTTCCCTCCATGTGATCTACTGTTGTGTGTGTCTCCCCTTGAAAACAGCCTGTTCAGCACCGTTCACCCACTGCAGTCCATTGATTCACAGCTTCATTTTGCTTTGAGCTCGTTGTTGGTTTTGGCTCTGCCTTTCTAGACTGGAGGTGCAGGGCAGTAACAATTCACACTACTCCATCTGCCAACAGCTACCCTTTCTTAATCACCATTTCTCTTGGCTACTCGAGACTCAGCGCCTCGTCTTCCATTCCATTTCTTCTTTTCCATCTTAACAAAGAAATTTACCTGCTTTGCTGATATGATTGACTTCATCTGTTCATTAAATTAACAATACCCTCGGGGTGACTCTATTTCCTTCCTCTGTGTCTCAGCAGGCTCCAGGTATCATTGATTACTGCTCTCGCGCGTGTGTGTGTCACTGGTTAATTTACAGCATACGCCTGAAATCACTGTAGCATGTACATGTGTGTTTCAGCTGATAGTCCCATTTACGTGCTAAGACTCTACACCGTGAGCGCTCGCCCCTCTGAAAGAGCGAGATAAGAGCTGAGCCGAGGGTCGTGGATATCGAGTCACTTTTTATGATGTGGCCAACAAGCCATTAAAATCAGAGCGGTAAACAATGTTTAAAGAACGCCTGGAGAGCGAGCTACAAGCCCTTAGCACATTACGCTGAAATGAGATATTTGTTCTTGCTCCAGCTCACACTCCATTTAATACACGGACCTGAGGTGCTCGCTGTTGTTTGCTGTCCTATCTGTCTCGTTTCTTATCAGTTGCTCTCTTTCAGATTCTTTTAGCTCCTCCAGGCGCAGATCAAAGATGGTTATATGAGAATGTATTAAGAAGCAGTGACAGAGTTAGGGTGGATTAGAGATGGACCGATGAGAAATGGGTACAGACAGACAGCATATCTTCAGAGAGACACTGGCTTAGCGAGTTGGAGAAATAGCTGATGAAATATATAACAACGACGAGCACTCTGCTGGGAAAACACAATGTCACGTCCAATCAGGCTGATTGGCAATTTGGAAGCTCCAGATTTTCGAGGCTTTGTTTGTGGCTGCCGCTGCCAAACCAGAGTGCATCACAAATGACTCGTGTTCCTGCTGCCAAAACTGTTCCCATAGCTACCACTTATTCACTATGTAATCTAATTAGGCAAACGGACAGGAGTAGTCAACATCTGAAAATTAAAATTGTGAACTTAACTTGTATTGTGTCTCTCTCTTGGTTGCGTCTCGGCGACTCTCCCGCGCTCCCCTGGACTGGCTGTGATAATGGGGCACTGGCTGCCGTTTGTAATCCTCCCTTTGACTCCGCTCTCTGGATAATGCATTGCAATCACAGCCTCGCAAATCTGTTGGGCATGCCCATATACAAGAACCCGGAATGAAATAGCCAGAATACTGATTCTAGCATCGGTCTTGCTGACAGTACAACTGTTATCTGCTGCCAAGGGCTCTTTCTGCCTTCTCGTCTCTCTGTCTCTGTGCTCGGGCTTTAAGGCCTTTTCAGGGCAACTCTCCAACCAGTGCAGATGTGACCGAGCAAAAAATAATGCAGATGCAGAAAACCAGTAATAAACCAGGACCTGCAGGACACATGGATGTAACATGGTGTTAGGTGTGTTTGCACGACTAGAGAAGAAGTTGGTTCTTATTGTATCAAAGCCTAGTTTAAGAAGTGGGGACTGTTGTTTTCTTTCATGCAAATCGTGAAAAGTGTGGCTGCATAGTCAACAATAGACTACAGCCTGTGTGAGAGAGTGTATGAGGCAGTTTGACAGCAGGTGTTTCTGCCTCCATATAAATGGGAAAAATAAAAGTAAACGTCCGGACATGACTGATATTTTAATGACTACAAGGCAGCCGCTCTCGCTCCAGATTGCTGCAGTCAGTCACAGGTGGGTGGAGAGCGAAAGCAACAACCAAAGTGTGTCACTGTGTGTGTGTGTGTGTGCGCGAGTGTGTTTATGAGCTCACTGTGTGTATTTTATGGACAAAAAAGACTGACGTGGGTGTGTGTGTGTGCTCATATCCCTCTGCCTGGTTATGATGGGCAAAACTCACAAGATATTGGATTTTGCCTCGACAATGAAACTAATTTTAAAAATCTAAAAATAAATATCAAAACAAGTTCTCTAGTGAGAGTTTACAGCAGCTTACTGAAAAGTAAAAAATGATGTACAAGCAATTCACTTATACATTACTCTCCTCATGAGACTCAATCCTTTCCTGAACTTGGAAATAGCAGTTTGACAAAATAGTCGTAACACATAGTTCTCTGACCAGATTTTCTGGAGCTTTCAGCCACATCTGATATAGTTCACAGTTCAGTTGTCAGCAAAGTTGGGTCAGCTTGGGAAGGCAACTGAGCCAGTTCCATGACAAGTGAGCATCCACTGATAAAGATGGTGTGATGTCCAGAAAAAGGTCCAGGTCTGGAAGGTCCAGAAAAAAGCAAGTAAGTGGACCTTGTGTTTACATTTTCAAATTTCTTTCGTGGCATTGCCTCAATCAAAGTCCTATATTTGTAATAATGCAAATGACTAACAATCTAACCTTGGAACATATTCTTAGCCAACAGTATGTTGTGTGTTTCGCTCTATATGTTTGGATAAGGATGGCAATGATTTTAAAAAACAACCTTATTTTCTACTTTTATTATTCAATATTTCTGTTTTCAACAGTCTTTAACGAATATAATTTCCAAAAGCCCCAGAGCAGCATGGGTTAAACGCTACAGTTCGACATGAGAGACTGTGTTGAGTTCAGACATGTGAAATAACAGCAGGACAGAGGGGACCGAATGCTGTAGTTTCAGACAGCAGAGATTACAACTGAAAACTTGGAAATGTGGTATGGTGATATGGAAAACCAAGTGCTTACATTGTGGTGCTAAATTTTCATGGGAGCTGTCGTTTTTCGTATGTTCACAAAGTAATAACTAACTTTGTTGAAACCATGATATTTCCAAATGCAAGAGCTGTAGTGAATGCCGATTAGTCTCAGAATATGGATGTTAAAGCTCAGGAACACGCTTGTCAGAAAGACAGACGAAAGAAATGCTGAATGAGAGATGGCAGAAGATAGTGAAACAGAGTGTGACGGTAGGACTACAGATCTCTAGGGTAAAACTTCCACGTGACATAACTTCCTACTCACTGTTGCTGGGTCAGCTTTGGGCAGTGTGTCGGCACACCATGAACGTATGAAGCCCTGATCTCGAACAGCAGATGTCTGTTTAATCACACCCACGGGACGAGCTGGGTTTTCTGGGACACAGGCCAGTGTCTCCCACACACACCTACCTCCTCACAGAGCTATAGAAATCAGGATTAAGCACAACATGTACAGAGGCCTTACAGGTTAACCATCCATAGACAGGTCAATGAGCTGTCACCATGGAAACAAGTTCATGTGGCACTGCGAAGGAGTCTCTGATCTGTCCTCAAACATGATGGAGACAAGAGGGGTTGCGGCATTTAGGTACGGCATTTAAGTAATTTCTAGAACTCTGTTTAATTCAATCAGTTTTCCTATCCTTTAAAATCATGTTCTGTGCATTTTGACCTGCAAATCAATGTTTGCATTTCTCATCTCTCTGGAGAGTTCTGGTTCGAGAAGTTTAAGAAGATAAGATTATTTGTCCCACCATGGGGGAATTTCCAAATGGACAGGCAAAATGAGGTACAAACAAAGTAAACCTCACAGGGTCGTAGTATTATTACTGATATTATCACTCTAATCATATTTGGTCTGTATTATTCAATAATCTGTTGCTGCTTAAAAAAGTTTCATCATATTTTCGTAATCGAGCCAAATACAAAGCAGAAAATACTTGAATTGGATCAAACATCTACAACCCCAATTCCAAAAAAGCTGGCACACTGTGTAAAACATAAATAAACACACAATGCAATCATCTGCAAACAACTGTGTCTATCAACAATGGTTTTCCAAAACCTTCCTGAGCCCATGTATTAATCTCCTTTATACAATCATGTGTTTGACAAAGTGTTGAACCTCTCTCCATCCTCGCTAGTGAACGACTGAGTCTTTCCAGGATGAACCTTTCATACCCAATCATGATACTATCACCTGTTACCAATGAACCTGTTTACCTGTGGAATGATCCAAACAGGTGTTTTTGGATCAGTCCACAACTTTCACAGTCTTTTGTTGCTCCTGTCCCAACTTGTTTGAAATGTGCTGCTGCCATCAAATTCAGAATAATCCTATATTTAAAAAACATCAATGAAGCTAATGAGGTCAAACATTAAATATATTGTCTTTGCAGTGTTTTCAGTTCAAATCAAATTCACATTCTGTTTTATCCACGCAGCACTCCAGCTTTTTTTAGACTCAGGTTTGTGTTGTGCTTCCCATCTTAGTCGTAGACATCTTGGTAAAAACAACGATAGAGACTGTGAGCTCTAGATCTGAATGAAGCAAGTTGTGTTGTTGTACAACGAATAGGATCAAAAGATCTCTCACTGTTGCTGTGACATGGTTGAACCGTACTTTATGTCTAAAAATGATCACGTGCGTACAGTAAAAGGCAAACGTATGTGTCGAAATGAAAAATGCGTAGGGGACGGTGTGTTGATGAGTCTTCCGACTAAAGCATTCCCGCAGGGCAAAAGAAGCTGATGAAAGAAAAGAGAGAAGAGAGAAGACTACAATTACACAGGGGAATGTGATAATAATAACCAAACGTCTTTAAATATTAATCAAATATGTACGAAAACGACTAACAACTAATTCTCACGGGCTCTGGGCTGCGTGCGTGTGTTTGCGTCACTGTGGTATGTTGATTCACAGTCGCCCATTGTTCATCATTATGTAATTTCCATCTGATGAACTCAATACGTCAGAAACAATAGAAAACTCTGGAGGAACAAAACAGTGAAGGGGTGGTGAGAGATAGATGGCCTGAAAATACAGTGGGAAGAAGAACAAGTGAAACTGATGAGAGAGAAAGTGAGCGTAAGGTTTAAAGAAAATGCAGAAGGGAGAGTGAGAGAGAGAGAGAGAGAGAGAGAGAGAGAGAGTGAGGGGGACATACATATAGCAGGGTTGCAGGGTATACTATATTCTGCATGAATATATTTGGTGGGAAGCAGCACTTTATATAAGATTCTGTTGCTTTAGTAAATTGCATGTCAGTGAAAAGTGTCAGAAAACTTCACCTCCAGGTTTGTGACTTCTTCAGTCTTCCAAAAAAATTGCATGTGAGCTATTTTTATGCTCAGAATGTGCTCCCATGTTGCCACCATCCACATTATATAAACAATGCACATAAATGTAAAGGAAACCAAATGTATTCATATATGATGGAGTGACCAACAAGCTATTCTAAACTATACCATCTTAAAGCATTAACAGAACACTAAATGAGTCAGACAGTTATTGGTCTGTTAAAAATGGACACCATCATCTACATCATATGACCAGCTTCTGCAGCAGTGTATGTGATGGTGGAGCTTCTTCGAGAGCTTTCATAAAAATATGACCAAGTGTGCCAAATTATGGTCTTTCCCCAATCTAAAAACAGGCCTCATCATCCCAAGGCAATTATCAAAGCCACTGTCAAATGCAAATTACAGAACTTCCATTGGATTAAAATACACACAACAAAGCACATTATTCCACAACACCAACACCCGATACGCAGAAGCCCATGAAAAATAAGGATCTAACTTTGTTTAACATTGTTTAGTCTCAGGAAAGCCATTTATCTTAGCAAAACACAGGCTGGGAAAACCATAGAAGCTGCAAATAAAAGACAGAAAGCAATTATTTAAAATCAGGATTTTGTTGCAAGAAAAAGTCCCTGTTGTGTTTGGAAATTTTGTTTGGCCTGCTGTCGCCAAATAGATACATACAGAAAGCAGGACTACATGCAAAACTAAACCAACAGCCCAATCCTGACATGTGGACAATATAAGCATACTGATGAGCTGGAACATATGTTTGTCAGTGAGGCAAAGCAGCCAATTGGCCTTACAGACTGGAGCCGAATCTGGAGGTTTCTCACTTCTGTCGGACTAGTTTGGATTCAAATCCATGTTTGCCACAGCTCCGCAAGAAGCAACAAATCAACTCCTGGACCTCAATAAGCCGCAAGAAGTCTGGAAAACAGATTTACCACTGGTGGACTTGATCGCTTGCTGTTCAGTATCACCAACAAGTAATTTGTGATCCCACTGATTTCATTCATTAGATGCTACAGAGGAGAGCATTAATCGGCAAGTGATTCATCAGGGGACTGGATTTTAGCCCATCAACCTTCCTGCTGGTGATTAGTCTCCAAGGGCGAACAGTGATTCATTAGTCAAACTGAGATCAGCAGGTAGTGACTGATGTCACAATACTTTCAGCTGTGTTGACATCCAACCAAGTGCTGGAGTCATACATGACTTTTGCAAGCCGACCATACACATCAGACTTTATGAGATGTCACTCTGCACGCAACCTTTATTACACAAATTCCTCAAATTCACTCTGTTTCTCGTATCTATAATCTTAAATGACTGTCATCCATCAAACCCCTTGCTGTTTGGTTAGAGCACAGAATGACGTCGGTTGTAGCCTTGGTTCAGAAACAGATTCAGGCACTTGCCATATCATGTCCCACATTGGATCACTCATATTCAAAAGCCGGTCATTGCTGACACTGTCTGGACTCAAAAGGTGAGGTTAACAGTTTTGAGTGTTATGTCTGTAGCACCAGCTCGATGAAAATGGGACCCACTGGAAGCAAACCAGACACATAACAACAGCAAATGTTCCCACAGCAGACCAGCTTGTCTGATTGATTCCCATTATTTATTCACTGTCTAATTGTTTTGCCGTCCATTACTCTCAGGTGTGCTGTTTGTGTAAGAGCAACTGCATTGTGCATAGTGATGCTGGCAGCTCTGCAGCAGGGGAGCAGTCATATTGCTGCATAAGTGTATTGCTGCAGCAGGACAGGCAAGACAGAGACAATTTAAGATTGAGAAAAATGTTTTTATGCCCTGCCATAAAGAGTCTAATTGGCACAAAGCTCCTCGATGCTTCGACTACATTGAATGTCTCTCCAGAGAAGTGCACAGATGTCACATTCTCAAGAGGACAAAGTCACCTCACTCTGTCCTCTTAAAATGTCGCAGTGACTCACATGCACAGAGTGTACCTTTGTGATGTGGGCAGCGTAAGCCTCGAGAAGTTTTAGAGAAGGGAAAGGGCTTTCAGGGAGGAGTTGAAGCATTTCTCTATAAGTAGGTTCTAAAGACGAGGCTTCACCGTGCCACATAGTTGCAGCGTGTATTTTATTTTCAAAGCTCCTGCCATCAGTTCTGTTGGTTATAGTGACATTTTACTCAACAAAGTATTTAGCAAAATCTCTTGCTAAAAGGAGATCAAACAGGGCGACAACAGTGCGGTCACGCAAACACACAGGCTGGAAACAGTTCCTCCAGGTTCAACAACAAAATACATTTTTCATCCATCCCCTCGAGAATGACAAATAGAAGTGTTTTCTGATCTGATCTATCGGAAGGAGAACGTTATTCGGCTGCTTCTTCCAAACACATCAATGTTGAAAAGTAAATCAGTTTTTGATGTGACAATGCTATGGTTAAGCTTTGGTTAAGTTTAGGGATGAAAATGAGTTGGTTTGTTCACAACCTGAATGATGTGCGACTGTTTGTTTCCCAGTTCTATCTCAAGCTCTGTGTTCTCGATTTCTGTTACTTACTGTTATATTTTCACCTGGCCTTCCAGTCTTTGCCTGTTATAGCTATAAACAATTTTGCCATGGCCCTACTTAATTTCCCCATTGTGGGACTAACAAAGGAATATCTTATCTTACAATGCCATCCAAACTGATGTAATGGATGGCCAGACAAAAATAAATTCCTGTTGCCTGTAAAGTTGGAGATATTAGAAATGTATTTACTCAAGGCAACTGCTAAATACCCTGTCAATCTTATTGTCATTTGAAAGAACTCACTGTTCAGTTCCCCAGTTGCAATTCAATTGGTTGTTCACTCAGTCAGTCAATGCCTGGTGGCTGTGACTGACAGAAACCACCCAGCATGCACCCTTGAATTTACAGCCTCCTACCTCCAAGATGTGTCTTGGCAAGATCAAATATAGGATGTGGGAAATGAACAGAGCTCGTCTTTTCAACGTAGGGCATTAAGGTCAGACACACTGAGGCTAATAAATGTCTAAAATGTGATAATATCAGTTTGTATAGAATGCATTTTTGTATTATTTACTGTAATTACTTGTACTCAATTTAATACATGTTCAAGAATTTGCAATTTGTAACAGGATACTTTTCGATGGATTCGTGTCTATCTCTGTTTAGGAGAAGCTCTGTTTACTTCTTGTCTTTAGTCCTCGCTGCAAAACTGGAGAGTAACTCCAAAATTTGATGCACTGAGGCAAGGCTGTTCTCATTAGGCTCACTATCCATGAGGAGCTGGCCCAGATAAACCTGCTCAGCAAGTCTTTCCCTGAAGAGTTACAGTTACTGTGCTAGATATGCAAAACCAAGCCAGCACAGAACAGAACATACTCACATACTGGAAAGATTTAAAGTCTGTTGTGCAGTTCAGAGAGCTGCAGTCCAATCAGCCCCCCAAAATGTGTGTGTGTGTGTGTGTGTGTGTGTATGTGTGAGACAAAGAGACTCAGAGTGAGAGTGAGAGTAAAGTGTTTGTAATAATTGAGTTTAGTCAAGAGTTACTGGGGGTCTAAGAGCATTACACACTTGAGTGTGATTGATGAAGTGGACTTGGCATTGTTGCCATAGAAAGTCTATAAGCAGTACGTAACTGAGAAAGTAGAAGCATTTGGACTTGGAAACACACACACACACACACACACACACACACACACACATCCTTGTTAGGACATTGCACTGACTTCCATCCGTTGTGGACAGCCTTTGACACCAGCTCACTGCAGAGCACAATTATTTCATTTGTAGTCCTTTGAATTTACAGGCTGTAAACTGTAGCACTGAAAGACTGCGAGTGAAGGATGATTCGTGTGAAGTAAACATAAAACAAATACACTAAACTGACAGTGCCTCTACATTAACTTACTGTTTTAATATCAGTCACTGTGCAGCAGATGGTTTTGCACTACATCCATCATCTCATGAGATATAGTTTTAACCAGTGATTGATATAAAATTCATAATATTTATTATACTGCCTGCATATGATTTACTGCTTTTAAAGCAGAAGGCTGCGATTTTAACTTGTAACTGTGTAAAATCCAGCATCATTTTCTGTTTGTTAAATGTTAGATTCTTGCTTCTTTGCTCCTGTTGCCTTAAACGCATCGTGACAGGACACTGGTTCTAACTTTACTGTAGAGTACACAGGTTTTTATTTTTAAACTTGTCAATTTGAAAAGGAAAACAGAAGCAGAAAGCGCAGCTACACTGTTTCCTTCTGCGTCACATATTGCAAATACATATACATCCAAAATAAAGAACTGAACTCTCAAAATATAAACAATTTGAGCGACATATTGCAACTTTACAATGTATGACATATAAAGGTAACAGAGATGGATAACCTTTACCTGAATTAGAAATATTCAGCATCATTTTAAATGTTTGAAGTTGAATGGGAGTGAATGAACCTGATATGTTTAAAACTAATATGAAATATCTTCAGCTGTGGCACATGCTTTGCAAAGGCTGCTACAGTTAACTTGAAAGGAGCAGAAAATGTAAAAAAAATGAGTAGTCCTTTAAAGTCTTTGTCGTGTGGTAATGATGGCCAAATTAGCCTCGGTGTTTGAAAAGGCTTTTTTTTTTCTGAGCAAAAGAAAATGTCTCTCTTGACTTAATTGAGGATATGTGCATTACTGGATGGTTGAAAAGTCTTAGGAGACTAAATGATTTGCCTGCAGTTTGGCACTGGACTTATACTTCTTTTAGTGCCTTCAAACCTGCATCAGTGTTTCATGTTGTTATTTACACTCTCATTTTGTCTGATATTCTCATTTAGAATAAGATATACTTTATCTGATGACATTAAACAATGCTCATTATCTGACCAAGCGTCCAATACTTGATGCTACAGGCACATTTTGGTCAGTACTCTAAAAGTATTGAGGTTTTATATCCACCCTAAGACTCATATACAGTATGCATTAATATGAACTTCGAATCACAGACGAACAGCAGGACTCACCTTGGTCTAGAGACTTGGCAGGAGCCCAGCTTTTGAAGTAGTCATCCTGAGTGGAAACACAACATAAGAAATGGGGTTATGAAAAAATAACTCCATGCCAAGAATACTATTGAATTATTTTGTAGACCTCAGAGAGAACAGCCCAAATACTAAACCACACTACTGAGGAATCCTGTCCTCATTCTTCCTCTCCTTTTGTTCTTTCACACTTGTGTTTTGTAAAAATGAATGATTGCAACATACAATTGAAAGACGTTAAAAGGTAGAAGCTTGTTTGGACGTTTAAATATAGGACACAAACATACAGAGGAACCTGCAAGAGACGCAGGGGAGTAAAGAAAGTTACAGGCTCTAGTAAATGAATGGGTTTAACTAGGACAAAAACATTAATGTCAATGTCCAAATGGACTTCTGAAAAAGAGTTCAGAAAGTGTTGTTGTTATTGTGAAGAAATGACATGAGGAGAAGAAGGAGAGAGACAGTGTGGTGTCACATTTTAGCTGCTGGGATCTTCCCAAAATCATATTTGAAGAAGCACTCATTATTCCCTTTGAGCAGACACTGTATAGTCTACAGTCATTGAGAAAGCCTCATCAACTGAAGATATTAAAAGAGAAAATAATTGGCTTGTCTCAGCTAAGCTCAGTTGAGAAGAGGTTTGGATTTGTTAAGCCAAATACACTTTGATTCACTGGCTCCATTCAGAGCGGATTCCCTGCCCAGCTAAAGATGTCTCGCATTCTGTACAGCAATTAAACATCCCATTATGAAAATAGCCTCGGATGAAACATTGTTGTTCCAAACATATCACAAATTTAAGTGAAAAGACGGGTTAAGTCTGCGGATCAGCTTATAGGACACAGTATATAGATGAAGGCAGGCGTGGTATAGATGGTGTGTTTTCAGCAGCCACTAAATAAAAATAGCAGCAGCAAAACCAGTTGTGTATTTCAACAGACATCAGGAAGATCAGCTGATGATCAGCTGATCTGTGGGGTGTAAAATGACCATGATCCTGCCTTAAGCTTTCATTGTGACCTCTGTTTGTGAGACATGTGCTTGTTTTTGTCAGTCCCCTATTTAACATTTAAAGGCACTATAACAGGCTTATAACAAACTATGATGTAGATAAATATAAGGACATTCAAATGTTCATTAATGTACAGTTTTTGTCAACAAATATAATGTGAATACATAAAGTATTTTAGAGTATTACAACCCTGCATTAGTATACTGTTCAATGTCCATTTATACACCAGTGTCCTTATGAATGCCCACAGGAGGAGTGAGAGTTAAATACACATTAATACACAATTCAATGCGCACAACCACATTATAGTGTGTTAAACTACTTATGAAATGTATATAGTGCTTATAAATGCTAAAGAGAGGAGGTAAAAGTCAGGGTTACTTGATTAGGTTTGCACTGGAAGTAGTCTGTGTTTTCTTTACAATGCAAGCTCTACCTGCACACACACACACACACTCACACACACACACATATGGTGGTGGGGTCTGCGTCTAAAGTAGCGCCCGGGGCGAGCCATATGCGTGTCAGCAGGGAGCAAGCCTGTGTCAGTGACACTATGTGAACGAGGCAGAGAGAACCTGCTGAGTTTCAAAGCAGGATCTCTACCTCCTTTATTATTGAATAAAAGAGAGAGAGAAGGGGAGAGAGGCTATATTAGGCAGTCACAGGAAACACAAAATGGACAGTTGACCCACTCATCCAGTCCTTGTTCTATAAATGACAACTGCCGGCACTTGAGCCAACACAAAAGTTTGAAATGAGGAGATGAAACCTAATTAGCTTCTCCCTTAGGACCTTACTTCACTCATGTCCTCACTTCTTTTTTCTGTTATTTCATGTCCATCTCTCCTGCTCTGTCTCTATTATAGGATTATTCTTTACGGCTATAGGATGTCACTGTGGCAAAAGTAATTTCTGCGGAGCAAAACACTGCATTCTATCTCTATAGAGTCTGTACACTCAATTGTCAGCTACATGAAAGTAAACAGTATAATAGGTCATTAAATATTAAAGTGGCTGTTCGAACCAGGGAACATTTTTTAAACTTTATATATACACTGAATTGAGGATCCGAAAAAGTAAAATGACTATGTTTAAACATTATGTCCAAATCAGGTAATATTCAACATATAAACAAGAAGGTAAATACCTGATTCAATCCAGATATGAATCCCAGGTCAAACCCATAACTGATAATGTTGAAATGTCATAATTGTATTAATAAACTGGAAGCATCAATTTACTGTGCAGCTGCCCTTTTCTCTTGAGATTGTTTTATTGAAAAAAAATTGTGGCCAAAATACTTTAGTGTACTTTAAGTCTGGGGTTTGTTTATGGTTTGGGCTAAGCCGCTTAGTTCCAATTACTACAAACCTGACAATGCCGCGTGCACCAAGGACAGAAACAATGTTGGTACAGAAGAACTTGATAACCTCAACTGCATCCAACACCGGATGAAGCCTTATCACCTGACATCACTGTTGCTTTTGTTGCAAAATGGTTCCAAAATCCCAGAAGAATGGATAAAAAATGGTTAGAGCAGCATATTAATGCCCTCGGTTTTGAAATGACATGATCAACAATCCCTATGGGTGACATGTGTAGGTGTCCACATACTTTTGGCCAGGTAATGCAAGCTTTGCTGAGTTCTCTTCCATTAGTATGACGGACACGGACACCACCACACTAGCTAATCCACAAGATAGATATATTTTTCATTTCTGTGACGTTACTGAAAGCTATTCTGTGCGCCGGCTGATAACACTTCAGAAACTTGATATACCGATATACTACTGCATTCTTGAAAGTGTGACCTATCAAACCACTACAGCAACATTTTAATATGCAATATACCACATTGTGGCTGACCAGCCACTCAGCCTGCTGTGCATTTAAATCAGCAGCACCTCTCCAGCTCTGCAACATTGCCTTAAAGCAAGTGTCAAACACCACAGACAAACACCACAATGACTGGGGCTTTCAAGAAAGTACTACAATATGTTTCAGAATAATATTATCAAATTACAAACATAATGGTTTTACTTACCTCTGCTTCCTTTAAATGATTGCAGAGGAATAGAGGGGAGAAAGAAAGAAAGAGAGAAAGAAAGGTCAGTGATAACGGCACAGTATGCAATGTCTATCAGATCTATTACAACCCTGTGTTACTCATTCTGAATACTGAGCTCAACTCTTGAGATTCATTTAATAGGAATCTGATTCTGAAGGTGGTAGAATACCGAAGGACTACACACACTCTCAGACGTGCTCGCAGCCTTATGAGACAGCTTTATTTGATGTGGCATGTAATTTGAAACACATCGAGGGCAAATTGTACAGGCTTAGAGCTGAGGCGCGGCACAAAGGAAGAGAGAGGGGACAAAGAAATACAGGAAGGGAGAGGCAGGGACGTTGTGCAAGAGTAGAGGCAAGAGGAAAAAAGATATATTTTATATTTAGTGAATTTAGTGGCTTTTTATTGCACTAAAAGGTGATTGAGAGGAGGGGAGAAGAGAGCGTTTAAGGATTTTTTAAATGGATGTTTTCTTTATCTGGATGAGGGTGTAGGACTGAGGATGTTCTGCCCTTACAAAGCCGAAACAGAGCAACCAAACATATTTCAGAATTGAGCTATGACACGAATCTGACTTTTTGGCATCTGTTGTACATACCTTCAAACAGCATGTGAAATTGTCACACAGAGATATAGGACGAGACAGGAGAGATATATGAATAGAAAGATAGTGAGATAGCCACAACTTGCCTTAACTAATGCTGTAACTGAATTGTCTCACTAAATTTACTAGTACTAATCTATATTTGAGAAATATTCCATTTTGATGAGCCAACATCTCGGTAATTCACTTATTCCACATAACTAAATGAAGCAGCATCTAAATTGTTGGTTTCAACACAATGCTGTAAGATATATTCCTTTATTCGTCCCTCAGTGGGGAGATTAATCCATAAGAACTGTGGATAGTAAATAATCAAAATAAATTCTAATATATTCAAGTGAACATGAAATGTGAAATAACATATTTTGTTCATGTTGTGTTTTCCTCTAAAGAACATCCAAAGTGCAGGATCTGCATTCTTGTAAATTTTTGTTTGTTCTGTGGGTGGTCTGAAGAGCAATGATTGTAAAGCCTTCTGGGGCAAATCTGATTCATTGATTCAACTGATACAACTAAAATTCACTTTAGCTTGACTTGATACTAGTCAAGATATAGAGCTTCCCACGTACCTTTTCTGTACCTGCTCACAACACCCACAGTAGCTTTGGGGAACCAACTGACTGTGATGGATTAGAGCCCCTTTGAGAATAACAGTGAATAACTCTGTTATTCTATGTGACTATGTCTGAAGCAGATCCTGTGCGCAAATAAACTTGTTGTCCTGTGATTTCTGTACCATCTGGACAATTTGCGACGAGTTGTTGTTTTCTGCTGAGTTCATTTTGACCTGCAGCTACAAACATGTGTGTACAAGAGAAAGTGTTAACATCAGATAACAGCATTTACCGCATCCAGCAGAGGACTGCAGCTGAGGTGCTTTTACCAGAGATGTACTTGCTCTGTTTTTTACTAGCGGGTGTTCCTTAAGGTTCACAGCGGTTGCTACGAGCCCTCTTATTATTCAATCTAAGTCTCAGGGATGACCTTTCCTTGCCTAGGACCCCCATTAATATTTTAGTGCGCTCATCTCAAAAGCATTAACTGGCTGTTTAGCTCGCTGCGACACTGCCCCAATGTCATTCAAACCCTTTAAAGTGATTACAAGGAGATAAAACTGTGCCGTTATAATCATATCGTCTTTGTGGGAGGTGGGGCTGGAATTTTCTGTTCCACAGTGAAGGAACTCTTTCAACCGTCTCTGCAGGAGCTTGTTGGCAAGCAAAAATTGGAACTGTTTAATTAAGTCTTTTTAAGGTTCAATTAAAATCTGTTTAAAATGTAGCACAACAGCTGTCAGTGAAAATGGGATTCCTTTATTATAAAACCTGACATGATTCAGTTTATTTAGCGGTGCCTCTATTTTAATTACGGTTAATTGACTGCATGTCTGCGTTCAAACACCTTCGTGTCGCAGTGACTAGTTCCATTAGACGTTGTTGTACAGCAGTCGGACAACCAAGTAAAACTAGGCTGCTGTGTTCAGACTGTCTCCCCTGGGGAAGAAAAGGGGCAGACGTGTCAATGAGGAAATGTAGTAGGAAAATAAAAGGACAAACCAGCATAAACGACACTGGGAATATACATTATATATGCATAAGACTTTACAGTGTTGTCCTTATTGTGCACCTCAGTTTACAGTGTCATAGTCAGGCTTCCAGTCAGAAATGCTGCGGTGAAAATAAAACTTAATACTTTCTTTTTCACTATATAACATAAACATGGGTTGTTTTATGAGCACATGACCAAGTTTCTAGTTTTTCTGAAGAGGACAGAATTATGTTTTAACACATTCCTCTCCGAGAATCCTGGATATGCCAGCTGGAGTACTTTGATAAAAACCAGTATACAGTGGCATCTAAACACCTGACCCAAGTTTCTAATTATTCTCCATGTGCACAGGTGTTTCTTTAACTCAAGTAAGTCACAAAAAGAGAAGATTTAATGATGAACAATGTTACAATGATCCACATATAAGAGTGAACATTGGACAGCAGTCATTAAGAATACACCATTCCAATATGCCTGGTATCAGATACTGACCTTACTAAGTGGATTGGGTTTCTGGCAGAAATGACTGATCCAGATGCGTTTTTACTGCCACTTCTATCCCAGACCCTGTGTCACCTTATATAAAACAGATTTTTAGCTGTGCAGTCTGGCACTCTGTATCTGTAAACATCAAGAGCTGAGGTATTGGAATTGGTAACTGTTGAAAAAAAGTTGACTTGGTGAGCCCCTAGTTGTAATCAGAAGACAAACTTTATCATGTATCATCATTGCTTCTAATACAGAAGATCAAACTGGTTTCTTCCTCATCTGTCAAGGTAACTTAGTTGGATATGAAAGCGTAAAAGCCAAAAGCCACTGATGCAGATGATGACAAAGTTGATGAGAACGATTTTATGACCAGGTATATAAAGAGATTAAAAACCAGGTTCCTCTTTGTTCAACAAAAATGACATATGGCTTAATATAATCAAAACCATAATAACACTCAAAGTGTGCATGTAAATGTGCTCATTATTTGCGCTGCAGCATGAGGCCACTTGTAAAAGTGAGTTGCTAAAGCCGTGTTTTCATTTTACTTGTGAGGACAGTCTCAAAAAGTCTTTCATTTCTGTGATGACCTCCTCACAGTCATGCTGTCTCCTGGGTCTCCAGCAGGTCAGCTCATTTTTTCTCTCTCTCCATTTTAAAGTGATGGGCCTGAGATCTCGACTGATAGCGGATCCCCGAGGAAGTCCGTGACAGGAAAAAGGTAGAGAAGGAACAGAATTGATTCAGAGAGGAACCAAAGTGGGAATGACTTCAGCCCGATTAGCTTCACTCAGCAGAAGTAACCTCCACTGAACGTGTGTGTGTGTGTGTGTGTCTGTGTGTGCTTGTTTTTATATCCCGGTGGGGACTTTAACCTGAGGTCCCCATGCATCAAGACTATTTTCTGAGGGTTAAGACTTAGTTTTAGGGTCAGAGTTACAATTAGATGAAGGTTAGGGTTAGGCATTCAGTCGTGATGGTTAGGGCTAGGGTAAGGGGCTAAGGAATGCATTATGTCAATGGAGTGTCCCCGTGGGGATAGTGAAACAAGTCTGTGTGTGTGTGTGTGTGTGTGTGTGCACGCACTCACAAGCTGGTATTGGTTTGCACAAATACTCGCATTAACATTAAAATAGGCAAAGCCATGCCTGGAGTGCTGACTGAAGATGTCATAATCAGGGGATGAGGATGCAAATCTGGCCTCTTGGTGGAAACTAAACAGCATTAAAAATTTACTGTGTACTTTATGCATTTTATTCATGGGTCTGGAACCTTGCCGAATTCCTTCCCTCCCTCATCTTTTCCCCATAGTCTCTAATTCATTCCCCTCTCCTCCTCCTCCTCTCGTTCCTTCCTCTCCACCAAGTCTCTGCTCTCCTCCTCAGGCTACATCCTACTTATAGACAAGCGCTGGTCTGGGATCTGATCAGTGTCCTGTGAAGCTGATATATGAGCTTTGTGAGCAGATAGCAGAGAGCAGAGCAGGGAGTAGATTTTAGAGACACACTGCATCAGATTACTGTTAGGTCTCTGCTGAGTACTGAGTAGTAACAGTGGATTTAGTTTTACTTTGACAACAAAATTATGTGGTAACACAACCAGAAAGAGAAATAGTACATTTGATGAGTCTCTTCTCACTTTGTCCTCATTAGTAGGAAAAGAAATACATAATTAGTGAACATAAAATTGTGAACCGTGTGAAGTCAACCAAGCTGCTCATGCTCATAAAATTAAGGGAAAAAAATCACCGTAAGTTCATCAGTACTTTGCTAAGTGACTTTAAGGGCATTACACGCTATTAACGTTATGACCAGCACTCAAACCCACAGCAATCTGGGATAATGTGCCCACGACTAGCTGGACGATATGAGCATTAGTACACAATTATACCAACAGTGAAAGCGGAGCTGTTTGGTTCATGCCCTCCAACAGATGGTAGTCTGTGTGGATGTGAAAGTTATTCAGTCTGAAAACGCTAGTGTGAAACTGGTTGCGACACAGATTTTGGAAAAAAAAATAACATGACAGTTTTGTCCAACCTCCACAGTTTGGATGTGAACCTGCTGTGCAACCCTAGGGTCAGTATCATTTGCCAGCTTATGATTAGAAATCAACAAACTTTCAATTGCTTGTTTTCTAGGATTGTAAACAGAAAATGTAAAAGTGGAACCTCGGCCAGGAACCATATGCAGAGTGTAACCAGCCCGGCTTGCAAGAGATCACACAACAGGCAGACTATTTGGTTTTAGACTATTGCCGACATGCTGCTCAGAATTGAAATGTAAGAAGATGTAATGGAGATGAATAAAGGTGGAATAGATTTTGTGGCTTTTACTTTCAGTTTATCAGCAGCTGATAACAGCACATTCAGTTTGGTAATTCACAGGTGAAAAGAAGCCTAGCCTTCTATTAAAGTCAATGTTTTTTGGTTTATAGCATTTTTATTTCAATAGCACTGAATGGCAAAGATGGTAAAAAGTAAAATATTTTACTCACAGACAACATTAATGTGTTGGTTTACAAGTGAGATGCCAGACGATAACAGAATGAGATATACAGTATGGTGAAGAGGAAGAGGGAAGGGAGGAGAAGAGGGGAACGAAAGAATGGTCTGCAGGAAAAGAAGAGAAGGGAAGATGACAAAGACAAGTAAACAGAGGGGGAGGAGGAGAAGGGGTGAGGAGGACAGGTGCATGTCTCATGCAACAGAAACGCTCTCGTATTCATATTTGCAGCTACACAGGCTTCGTGCAGGCTCGTGTCTCAGCTGCGTCCCACAGACATGACCACAACCGGAAGCTTCAAGTCAACAGTACGTGCATAATCACGAGCTTGATGGCCAATGAAAAGGCACTGAATAAATATATTTTTGTGGAGGGTTGGGCGTGTTTAATGACATTTTATAAAAGTTGAGAACCGCAAACCGAATCCTTCCAACACCCAACAGGTTTGTGTCAGTTCAGGCCTAATTCACCTTACTGATTGCTCTGTTCAGGTAGGGTTTGGGCAGAGCAGTGCATGCATTAACACCCTCCCCCCCCGTGTCTCTTTGAAGAGAGCTGGACACTCTGCTTCGGTTTTTAATACCACAGACTCTTAACATCTCCCTGTTTGATTACAGCCAATAATAGACATAATCAACACACACAAAACTTTATATGTGGTTGTAGATCTTGATTCCGATTTTTTCAGGCTCAGTGTAACATTATAAATGACTTAAGTGTGAATCATATGCATTAGTGTTGATGGCAGATCAGGATGACTCTCACATATGAAAGGAAAACTGCACACGGCACAGAAAGTGTGACTGCAGCTCGACAAATGCACGGCCCAGACAGAATCGCTACAGACTGACGCCTCAGTTTCATGTGAACGCTGTCGTCACGCGAGCACGACGCTGACGAGACGTTTGAGGTTGAGACGTGGGGTGAGAAAGAGAGAGGGCGAGAGAAGACGAGAGATGGAAGAACAGAGATGGCAGTTTGCTTTCCTGTGGGGCAGAGTCTGTTCACTACTCGTGTCTGCAGCCTTAAGATTGACAGGCAGCGTCTCATTCACATGAACAGACAGGCAACACTAAATATTACATGTGGCGCTGAGAAGATGAAGCAGCATGCTCCAGCACACACATATTGTACACACACACACACACACACACACACACACACATTTGCACCTGCATTTGAGGACAGCTACACAAACTCAAATTAATAGTTTATTGGAGTGTATTCAAACATTCGTGCCTGCTCTCTCTTTCTCTGACTCTCTCACACACACAAGCACACGCACACACACACACACAGACAATTAGGCTGAAAACAAATGTGGCTCGATAACAGGGGTGCCCAAACGTTGTCCCTTAGCGGACCAAAACTGAAACCTAATGGTGATAGATGCATTATTATTAACTAGGGATCCTACATATTTAAAGAGCATTCATAAAAAATAAAACAGCACACTCAGCAATTTTTCTTCTTCTTTTTTTTGTTTATCAATTTTTTTTTCTACTAGAAACATCTGGCGGACTGAATTGAACCTTACGGCAGGCCAACATTGGGCAGCCCTGCTCTATAATATTACGACAGTGAATTCGTTCCACACTGTAACACCACATAGGATCAGACTAACCAATGACATTTGTATTACCAGCCAATCCAGCTTCTCCAAACCAAGACAAACGACTTCTTGTCATTCTGCTTACTTCCCCCTTCTCCCCTTAGCTTTCTATTTTTATAGCCTCCCTCATTCATCAACTCTCTTCCTCTCTCCTCTACATCTCTTTTTTTCCACTGCTGAAAACATCCCTCAGCTGAACAATGTGGCTCAAAGCCAAACATCAAAAATATGCTTCCTCTTCATTCTGTCCTTTCTTTTCAGGTTAATGAGGGGAAAACCTTCACAGAGCAGCCTGTTATGCCAAATATCTTTCCATCTTCACACTCTTCACACTTCTTTCTTCTTTCCAATAGCCTCTCCAAAACTGGCTTCCTTTCCTTTTACTCCCATTTCCTCTCAGTTTCAGGACATTGAACGTGGAAATCAATCGATTACAAGAAAGTGGTTGAGGAGTGGTGGGAAGAGGAGAACGATAGAGTTAGTTTAACTAGAAGCTTAGAGAACTAGAAAGAAACAAAGATAAAGGGAAAGACACAGGAGGAGACTGATGATGGAGTTTTCAGAAACACCTATCTTCGCACATTCCCGGCAAGAGAAGAGTGGGTTTGAAGCAGTTAATAGAGAAGAAACAGCGTGACAAACACAGATAGAGCATAAATGACAGAAACAATTGGAGCGAAGAGAAAGAGAGTCGGTGCAGATGAATGACACTTTGGACTTATCACAATGACTGGTTGTCAGGGCATCCGCAGTTATATTTCCATCCAAATGTCATGTGATTTTAAGCAAACTTTTGATGCAAGGAATAAAATGAATGAGGAGAGTTTCCATTAGCCAGTGAAGAAAAGACACTCTTGAGAGCAAAAAGGGAGTGAATAGTACTGTGGAAGCTTTTAGTGGAATCATTTGACAACCATGTGCCTTTTTACCTAAAATGAGTGTAACAAACTGTATGCACATGGAAGTGAGGGGAAGAAGAGGGATAATGAATAAGAAAAAAACTCATTGTAATCATATCTAGCTTTTTAAAACGTCCCTCTCCTGCCAGCATTGGGCTCAATCCAATTTGTAAATTTTTTGAATTCATGAATCTCAAATTAAATCCTAAAAGATTCCAGAGCAATCTGGTTACAAATCTGCCCCAAAGACGCACAACTGGTGGGGTTCACACCAGCAGAACTAGTTTGTATGACATGCTGTTCGACCTTTTAAAGGTGGGGGTAACAAGTATGGTGCCAGACAGAAGGGCGAGACATGACAATCATTTCAATGTGGGGATGACAGCACATATTTTTAGACAGTCTCTCCTCCCTGTCTCACCTTTGTCAGAAAGGTGTAGTAGCTGGAGATGTAAATACTTGAAATCTGGCATAATAACACATAGTACTTGAAATTAGATTATTGGAGCATATCTGATGTAAAGCTCTCCAACCTATCTGTATTTTGCATTTTTATATCTATCTTATAATTATTGCCATTAAAGTTTATTTTATTTAATATAATTTTATTTTCAATCTCTTTTGTATCTGCAGTGCATGATTGTTGAGAGGGAGGGAGCCGGGGGGAAAAAGAACATGGAGGGACAATTGTTTCCATCTGCATTGTATTTGTATGTTTTTGTACACCTAATGTTCCTCTTTGCACATGTAGAAATATACATCTCCTGATGCTCCATTTTGGGCTGCATTTTCATAATTATTTTCATTATTGATTAATCTGTCAATTAGGTTTTCTATTAATCAAATAATCCTTCAGTCTGAAAATGGTTGACAATGCCACAATTTCCCAGCCAGTGATGTCTTCAGTTTGCTTGGTTTGTCTGACCAGATGTTCAAAACCTAAAGATATACAATTCAATAATTTACCTGAGAAAAGCAGCATATTCTCACTTTCATTTCTGAAACTGGGACCATCACAGGTTTGACATTTTTGCCTGATGAACGACTTAAGCGACGCTATCTATCTTTCTATCATTTCATCATCAGCCGAAATATTCTCACAATTACTCTCATTTTTATTTGTGTACTTGTATTTGTATATTTGGAGCTGTATGGGCCAGCACTTAAAGTGTTGTCAAGAACCCACATCTGCAGTGAGAACTGTGGATATATTGGTCACTCACATCACTGAGCCGCTAAATGGATGAACAACTGACTGACAGACAAGGATAAAGGGGAAAAAAGCAGAAGAAAATCTCAGCTACACGTTGGAGTTAAACACAGTGACAGAGAGAGAACTGAGGAGAATGAGATCAAGGCCGAGGCAGAAGGAAACTGACAAGGACGAAATAAAAAGTCTGAAACACTTTGCTTGTAATTCTGACATTTTCTCTACACACCTAGCTAAGATTCATGTTTGTTACTGTTCCCGAGTCACTTTTGGTTGTCAGATCTCCACCATGTAAACCTTACAGCAGCTCACAGGCACGTCCAAGTCAACCTATGGATCTAAGGCTGGAGGAGACACAGGCTGGCGGACACAAAAAAACAGATAAGACAGCATGTCACTAGATTAGTTTGACATGGCTCCACGTCTCCTAGCCGCTGCCCCTGACTGTGTGATTGGCTGAGGAGACGGCTTGCGAACAAACATAATAGGAAGTGCTGCTTGTCTTTTTGTCTGCTTGACTACAGGTCTGTCAAACTAGTGTAGCGCGAGTATGGGTCCTTGATTTTCTTATCTGTGAGGTGAGCTCCACCAGCGAGCGCGCAGCCACGAGCCAGATGATGATGAATAGACTCTGCTGCCGCTGACTGCTAACAGTCTCAGCTCTCACGGTGCTTTCCTGCGGCTGCCATGCTTCTGTAACCTCTCCTCGGTGTGAAAAACAAAGCTGTAGCTGTCTCCTTCCACCCGCTCCTGGAACAAAACTCAACAGTTTGCTCTGAACATTTTAGCTTCACATTCACTCCGTCTCTTCTCTGGCTGACAGATGTTGCCACATTATCACTGTTGAGCAGGACACAGATCTTTAGAGTGAAAATTATAAACTGTTAATAGCCACCTGCTTCTGCTTCGTGTGGTGGAGAAAATGATATTTGGAAAGAAACAGCAGAAATCGCAGCGAGAAAGAAAATGCTGCTGAACATCTGTCTTTCTTTGGTAGCTACATCTTCAATTTGTTCAATTAGAGGGAACGTACACTGATTAAAAAAAGATACACTGGCTGTAATTGAATCTATACATTTGCATTGATGAGCTGCGATAGAAAAGAGATAAATGAAAACACAGATGAATAAAGCATGATGACAAAGGATGCAAACATGCACAACAGACATAATATATTCATATGGCAACTATGTTTATCTCCCTTGGTGTCCCTCTGCAAGACAGTTAGTATCCTAAACACAGATCTACTGAGTCTCGCTGTGAAAATGCATGAAAAGTGGAGGAAATTATGCAAAAAAAAAAAAAAGTGCGATATGAACCACGATAGACGTTTTACAGCCTCGTGTTTCAAGGAGTTCTTGTTCTAGCCCGAGTTCACACACAGAATTCAAATACAGCAGTTCAGTCAGCTAACTTTCTGTACAAAACTATTCTATCTTTTTCAGCAGCATCCTATCAGACAGAATCCCTCAGCTCCTGTCGGTACCCCACAGTGATAGTGCAGCTGTGGCGACGGCCAACTGTTAAGCCAATCATACACGGGCTCTCTTATCTGTCTGCTCCACTGGGGAAACAAGGGAAGAGCTCAGGAGGACGGAGAGATAAACGTCCTTTCCGTACTCCAAGTGCATTACTCTGCTCTGTTTAATCCTTTTCTCCACCTCCTCCCTTCCCTCCACCTCAGTTCTCTTCAGTGAGCTTGCCGAGCTTCCTCCTCCCTCAGCATGTTGGAGCCGTCCTGAACCAGTCAGAGCCGTCCTGCGCTCGGCTTCTCCTCGCTTCCCTCTTCCCCAACTCTTCCTCAGCTGCCTTCATTCTGCTCTGACACTTTCTGTCTTTCTTCTTGTTGTCTGTTCACAGAGTAAATGCCAGTAGAAACTTCAAAGAAAGCCTGTGGGAAGAAGCTCTCACATCTTACTGTGTGTGTGTGTGCGTGCGTGTGTGTGTGTGTGTGTGTGTGTGTGTGTAATGTGTGTCTCTTTGTGCTGATACGTGCCTGTCTCTAAGGCTTTGTCAAACTAAATGCAAGTCAAATGAATGCAGACAAAACATCCACATTGGGGCGCAGACAAGCTCTCAGACGAAACTTTTCACAAAGTGTTTTTATGTTCGCTGTATGTGAACGGGAAATAAACATTTGTCGTTTTTTCGCTTTGTTATGGAAAAATACCGCTTTTTTTTTTCCCACCGTGTGGGTTTTTCTGGAGGTCACCCAGACTGTATTTACAGTAAAAGCTGAGCTCAGCTGTAATCCAAAGCAGTAAATATAGCCTCTACTTTGCTTGTCCACATACAAGGGCATTGATATATGGTTGGATTTTATGACGTGCTTCATGACCAGAAAGGCTAATATCATTGCAGATCAATGCCTAAATAAAAGTGCTGATATTCCAGTTGAATCTAATTATTTTTTATTACCAATTAATCTGTTTTCACGATTAATGGTTTAGTCTATAAACATTGAGAATTGCTTCATTTGTCCAATCAACAGTCCAAAACCTTCCTTTACTGTCATAAATGGCAAAGAAAAGCAGCAAATCTTTACTAGGCTGGAACCAGCAAATGTTTTTTTTTTTTTTTTTTTTTTTTTTTGCTCGAAAACCATCAGAAACGATTGATCATCAAAAGCTGTTTGTAATTAGTTTTATCTGGACTAAGCAATGACTGAATGTCTTCATTTTGCAGGTATTAGTGATGCAACTAACAATCATTTTCTTTACTTCATACACCATTTGTGTACTTGAGAATTTTTTTTTTAATTTCCCAGAACCCAATGACATGTGTGCAATTTTTTTGTTCAACACCCAAAGATATCCAGTTTACTATAATGTAAGACTTGGAAAGGCAGCAAATCCCAGAATGTGTCAAATGTCAAATGTTTAGCATTTTTACATGAAAATAGGTTGAAAAACAATGGTTACTTTTTTTTTTTTAACACAGTATAGTAGTAAAATAGACCAGGCCTTTCTGCTCAAACATTGCCTTTTACTCTGCAATTTTTGTTTTCAGGATAACAGCTACACTAGGAACATACCCCTAAAGACATAACTGAGAATATTTTGCTTCATTTGCGTCACTTGAAATTTTGGTCTGTATGAACTTTTTGGTATTCAACAATTTGGTATTCACAGTGCATTCTGCTTAACTCACCAACCTCTTCTTGCATTTCAAAACTGCACTTCAATATAAACTAAATGGATATTGTCTTCTCTGGTTTTAAAGTCAAATCTTAGGCGGGGGTGTGCTTGAGAGAAACAAGTTTGTATGATGAATCATCCGACCACGTCTGAAGGCAAAAACGTTTATAGCTGTTCTGAATGACCACGCTCAAAGGCAGGGTGAAGAGCCTGCCATCATAAAGATAGGCAAGAAGCAATAATCATTCAAATGGGTATAATATTTCCCCAAAGGCATGTTGCAATCATTCGTGCTTATGAACACTGACAGAAGTTATTGTGTGAAGAAATAAAAAAGGGAACAAATCCAGAAGCATAAATTGTCCCCTTTATACTGTGAATCCTCAATCAGCATCCTGTGTTATATATTCAAGGTCAATCATCATGTATTTTTCATGCCAGACACAACAGAAATGCAAAAAGAATTCAAGCGTTTTTTTGTGTGTTAATGAAAAGACAATCAAAACTATGTATGCACAACAGTACTGTAAACTTTCACTGACTTCCATATTGATCACCTAAGGGTGCATCTTGTACAAGAAAACAGCACTGCAGAGGGCAAAAGTCAAGATTTGACCCAGAGTAAGGCGACTACAACGACAGATCCCACACACAGCAACACCCTCGCACACACACACGGACAAATTATGTGGATATTTTTAGGTAAACACAGCCCCACTGGTGCTTCAGGGGAGGAGAGAGGATTTTGAGCAGGACAACACTCTGAACAAATATTGTTCTCCTTCACTGTTACACCCACCGTCTTATAAACACAACAGGGAAACAGCAGCCTGCATCATGTCTGATCAAAGTTAGTAGTAAAGAGTACCACTGGCAAACACACACACACACACACACACATTCCACACATTTCTACCACCCACAGCAGCCAGCAGCTAATTTCCCACAGTCTCACGGGAGTTTAAAAGGCTTACTCAGGAACAGAGTCAGTGAGGGAAACAAAAGGAACAGCGGGAAAGGTGCTGATGAAGGAACATAAGGAGGAGAGTGAACTGGAAAGGCGAGCGCAGGATGAAAAACAGAGAAGGAAGAAAGATGAAGAACATGGGAGAAGCAAACACGGCGGCTGATTAAAGATGCTACAGACGTCTTTATCTTAATGACTTCACTCCGTCAAAACTAAAACCTACACAGACAACACGCTTGATCCTTTATATACTTCAAGATGAACAATGCAGATATTGTTCTGTCAAGGCTCCATTTGCTTTTTTTTTTTTTGCTACATTAAACTTAGTTTGCGAAACTAGAGTTTACGTTATACTGCTGTGATTTGTGCAGGCGTCTTAAATTTACACATTTTGACATTACACTTCAAAACATAACAAATTCTCATGTTTTATATTTTATTAAGTGTTTATGTATGATAATAGCAAACACCTAATTCTCTTCTATTTAATTACAGCTATCATTGGGAAGTCAGAACAGCCAGGCAGTACATATGTTTGGCAGTATATAAATGTTTGATCAAAAATGGCAAAAATTAAATAATCGTAGCTGACTTGTTAGTAAGACATTAAAAACACAATATGAAGAAAAGTATGGATAATTCACCTTAATTACTGTCTGACTAGAAAGTGTTGCAGTGCAATTCTTTATATAAGGTCATTTAATTTTGTTAGGTGTTGTGAGGAGACTTATAATCCATACATCCATTTTTTTTTTTTTTTTAAACCCAGTGTGTCCCAGTCAACACTGTGGTCAGGTGGGTTTTCAACAAGAGGGAACCAATCCAACAGAAGAACAGAGCTCCTTCAGAAGCAGCAGGACACATGAACCCAGATGGTGTTTGACCTTTTCCAGTCTGAGCTGTTAATCCTGTCAGATCTGTTCCAGGGGGGTCCATCTCTTCTGGATTTCAAGTGTGGAACAGAATTCCCTTTGTTCCTTTCCTGCGCTTCACATCTGACCAACTAAACAGATGCAAGCACACATGCAATAACACCTTTGGACTGATTATCAAACCTCAGGGCTTTTTTTGGGTAGGCCATTTCATTTGTTGCACAACTTCTTGTGTTCAGACAACATATTTTGTTAATTACATAAGATGATTTACAGACAACCTTTTTATATTTCCCAAAGCGAGGTATTGAAAAAATTGAAAAAATCACAGTGGTCAAATCTAAGAAATGTCAAACACCACCAGCCCTACCAGCGGTGACAGAAGATGGTAGTTGTTCCTGACCAATTTTTCTTTCTGTCCCTTCACCTACTGTCACTGAACAATTTCCCACGTTGGACCAGAGCGACACAGAACCAAGCACGTACTCTCTTCTGACACAGAAAGGAGGAGAGAGACAGAACCACACAAAATTGCTGTGTTTTCCTCATCACCTCTATCAGTCTAACCTGCCATTATCTCAACTCTCTCTCTCTTGCCCTCGACAAACAAACAACACCGGGTCCCTAACAAGCCCACATGGGGATTGGCCCTTCCAACTGGGTGATCTCTGCACTGATTGGCTGGAGGATGTGCTTTCACTCTGCAGGGGTGATACGATGCTCTAGTACAATTATTACTTTCTGTCAGATCATTGCAGCTGCGTCTGAATAATTGTACTGCATAGAGGCGTCCTAATACTATTACTTGAATCTGAGTCATGTCTGAAATGACACAGAGAAAGGTCTTTCTTCTCCATTCTGAGTTAACAAAAACAAAATCAAATTTAATGAGCCCTCCTGGGAGAAGAGCCCTCCCACTGTTTTCATTGGTCGATGGAAGCCTTGTTTTACCCTTTAGAGGTGAGACGAGGATTCTGCAACAGTTTCTGATCATATACAAACCCAATTATTTTGTTCACCCATTTGTGATGATGTATAGTGCAGTCAGAAAGCATTAAGAAAGCCATATGTTTTTTGTTTGCCCACTTTCTCCAATCCTTTTCGTTCTAGCAACAGACCCGCTTGCAGAGAGAAACAGACAAGATTCAAAAGTTACAGGTGTTGCTGGAGTTAAACATCAATATAAACTTTATTTACTTGCTGATGATCTTTTGATGTGCACAACTAACTTGGAAAAATCTATACCACTGTTGTTTATATTCAGTGTTCTGAGGCTACAAAATGAATGTGGAGAAACAGAAATAATGACAGCTGGGAAGCAAAAACATAACACAGGACTTACAACAATCATTTAATTGGACAATCAGCAGCCTATTAAATACTTAAATACTGAATTCTTGGATCCTGTGCACCTTATACCTGATGTTCTGTGAGCAGGCATCACAATCATCAAATAGTACACAAGAAAGTACCATAAAGCAGCATCAAATAAAAATGTCAAAACAATGTGAAACTGTAAAAGAGGTCGATTGTAGTGATGAATCTACAGAGACTTATCACATGAATCTGCAGCTCCCCTCAGCTTTACTGAGCTTTACGGTTTACTCTCACAACTTCACTGTTTTCGGTTTAATCCCATATCTCATAGTGTCTCATGATCTCACCTGTGCACCACCTGCTCAGCACAAAATGGCAAACAGACACAGTTAGCAACTAGCTGGTGAACGTAGTGAAGCATTTAGCAGCTAAAGAGCCAGATATGTCCCTCAGGACCTGGTAGAGACCAAAAACAGAGCTAAAAGAGAGAGTGATCAGAAATACAACTACAAATAAATGACAACAACTTTTTGAAAACTGACTGTTAAATCACAAGTCCTCCATGCCTAGATTTACCATGAACCACCCATCCATCCATCCATGCATCCATCCATGACTTCTATTAATTAATTGCTGGAAAGGCTTGCTTTACTTGACTGCTACTAACTGATGTGATGATTGGTTCCTTGTCTGACACATCCCTGCCTAATTGCTTTCAGATGTCTATCTATACACTATAGTAAAGGAGCGCTACCTAAGTTAAAAGAGTCAGCACTTAGCAAACTTATAGTCATGGTTCATTTCAGTGTACAGAACTAACACAGCAGGTTCTGTCCTTATTCTCTGTGATTGCACTCTCGGTTTGTAGAATGTGGTCTAACTGATGTCACATTACAAACACAGCAGTTGCCCTTTCACTTCCTCAAGCTGGTAGTTTAACAGCCAAAAGACGTGCTCTGTCTGTAAATGCGTGTTGTAATTCTCGAGTCGTTCGCGGTGCTAATTATTCCGAATTTCACATGCACTCTCAAACAGTGAAAGTGAACTTAGCGGGGTTAGTAAAAGCTTGCGTTGCTCTCCCTGCTCTCAGTTCTGAACCACAATATCAGTCTCGTCTCTCGTCTTTGAGCCGTGCTGCAGAGGAGGTGCTTTTACACGCACCATCAACTCGAGCCTCTCCAGCTGCTCACTGGAAAACCTTGTATTTCTACACTCGCTAGCAACAGAGTTCAGTGACTTATTCACCGTTTTATATCCTCTTAGATCAGTCAAGTCAGCCTTAATGCTTCTATTAAAATCCTCCTTTCTCCCTGTGTAATTACGAGATCGGTATAATTAGACTGAAAACATGTGGCTGATGCTAAAGATACTGAGTAGATACTGAGGCTTGAAGCACTCACTTTAAACAACAGCGAGTCCCCTCTGAGGAGCACTCAGTGGGTATTTTACAGTCATCTGTGCTTGAAACCTTTATACAAAATCTCTCTGGATTGAGATGTTGAGAACTCCACACTCCCCTCACACACTCTCCCTGTCATGCCGTTGGTACAGTAATTCAGTCAGGGTGACGGAGGAGCTTAACAACATTTGCAGAAACCCTGCTGTAAATGCAGATTTGTTTTGGTTGAAACTCTTGGAGTCGGGAGTGTGACGTTCAGAGAGCTGCTGAGAATAAGCAACAAGATCTACATCATTCACTTAGGGAGACAGCCTGTTTGACATTCAGCACAAGGACTGAAGCGTGCCGCACGGGCCTGTCAGGTGGGTTATCTGCACACTCTTTATCAAATAAGATCCTCGATGAATGCACAATGACATCCAGCCTGTTTTTCATCATTTTCATTTGGAACGTATGATGCTATTTGCCAATAAAAAAAAAAAAAAAAAACGGCTGGGGACAGATTTCCGCTGCTAGTTATCATCGTTGTCCTTTTTTTCCATTCACTAGCGATTTCCTTTCCCTTCTGAAAAGCCTGCTGACGACGTGAAACCCTAACGCATCTATCATGTCATCTTTTCCTCCTTACATCCATCGCTTCTTTTCATTTCTTCCAAATAGCTGTTAAATGGGATTTGAACTTCTTCACGCTGAGGCTGACAGATTTTTTTTTATCCCCTTCTTTGTTTTCCTCTACCATCCTCTTATTTTCCTCCACAAATTATTGTTGTGATTATAGGTCTTAACCTGTGTGTTTCTGCGTGTTTGTGTGTCTGAGTGTGTTTGGACCCTTTTCTTGCAGGAGTGCACTCTCAGCTATTCACACCCAATTCACAAAGCATTATGTATTTATTTTCTGTGGAAGAGTTGTTTTCTGATTATTACTCTCTCTGCCTCTCCACTCATCCCCAGGTGCCCTGTCTTTGTCTTTCTCCATTCCTGAACTGTGCCTCTGCACTGAACAACAAGCATGATGGTAAATGTTCAGTTGAAACCTGCAACACTATGCTACTTTCGAAAGAGGTTAAAACATTCTTTCTCTTACAGATAAAACGTTAAAATCATAAGCCATAAAATCCACCCTTGTTTGATTCAATACACTTGCTGCTTGCTTTTGCTGCTACAGCCTCAGTTGGTCTGGTCGGCCCAGTACACCACCAGCACGCCCATATAGCCTAACTAGGCTCAGGGCAAAATGTGGGCTGACTACTCATGAGCGAAAATGCAGAGTGATGTTAACCAAACAGCAAGAGCAGGTTCTGTTGGCTATGCCTTCTGTAAGCACGATGAATTGTTGAGGCGTGTGTCAATCACGCTGCACCTGGAGCTGCTTCCCTCCTCCACATCCCGCCCCCAGCTCTTGCGAGCCAATAGTAGCCTGGTCTACTGACACTAATTTATCCGACAGGTGAGCTTTATTTGCTCTCTAATCATTGTTTGAGTTGCTGATGCTGTGTGCTTGTACTTATTTCGTGTGTGTGTTTGTTTGGCACACATGAGAAACTTTTGTATTGGAGAGATTTGCACTGGTATTATTTAGTTTGTGGAGCTGAACTTGGATTATTTGGAAAACAGCTACACGTGCTGTCATGGCTCTGCCGTAAAGAGCAATGCACTGACTTTGCGCTATGCATATGACATATTGTCCTTTGCGTGTTATTCCTGGCATGCTAGCCTACATTGCAAATAAAGGGGTGGCAGGAGTGTGGCATGAGACTCATAGTGGCTCATTTTTAGCAAACCTTTGGAAAATAATGCTGCATGATTGACATTACTGAATCAGTTCACTGACTTTTCTCTACTTGTGCTACTATTACGCTTGTGGCTGCAGTTACCACCGTTCAGCAAAAATGACGTGCCGTAGACTTGCTTTAATGTGCCAACAATTTAGAAGCATAAAAAACTAAACTAAAACAATAACTTTTTGAATGTTTACTGTTGTACAAGAAAAGCCTGTTCCCACATTGAGAGAGAGATTTGTAAATTTCCCCACTGTGGGACGAATAAAGGTTTATCTTATCTTATCTTATCTTATTCACATGTGTGGGGCTTTCAACTTAGAAATATAAATTACAATACAAACTAAATTTATTGCAAATGAATTAATGTAATAAATTCTCTATGTAGGAAAAAAAAAAGTCATAATCCCCTTGGCCATATTTTGTGTAATCTGGCTCAACGGGCACCAGTGATACCTGTTCTGCTAATCACAGAGATGATAAAAAATGTATTATCAGGGTGATTCTGATGAGCTTGCAACTCTCTTTTCTTATACAGTAAAGTAAGTCTCCAGTAATCTTTCATTAATTCTTCCATTTTTTTCCTGTAATCTGAAATTAGATGTTTAATTTTGTCAGTATTGTACTGTCCCCACAGTCTCATACATCTGAGAGTTTCAAATTATATCAAGATTGAATGATTTGATATTTATTTAAAAATCATCAAATTTTAACTCCTCCACCCACTAAATTGAAATCAAAAACCCTCCACTTTGATTTGACATCTCCCTCCCTCCCATCGGGAGCAGGTCTGGACCAGTTAAAGCTCCTCCTTCCCTCCTCCAGACTGCAAATTCCACCCAGACTGAGCTGAATGGCTGAAAGATTGAGTTTGTGACACGGCCACAGTCAATAAGCAGAGTAATCACAAACACAATCATCATCACCATCATCACAACAGTTATGATCACCATAATCGGCATCATAATCATAAAGCTGACAGGGACGCTAATCAAAATGCTGATAGTAGAGTGAAAAAGTAATTGAAATGGATGTGAAGGTATTTATCTCCATTTTAAAAGCCAGAGGTTTTTTTTTTTTTCTCGACTTCAAGACTTACAAATGTGACTGAGGCGAGGGAGCCTCTTTTACATTTTGTATGCCTGTGAGACGTCATATTTGCTGTCGTGTTTGTAGCTGTGCATCTGAGCGTGAGTGTGTGAACGTGCGGGGTGGAGAAAATGTGTGTCAGTGCAGCAGCGAGAGAGATGCAGTAGTCAATATTGAAATAGGGTGTTGGAAATTGTTCTGACTGAAGGGTTTTAGAGAAGAACACCAAAGACATTCAGTTTACTGTCATAGAAGACTGAGAGAAACAGGTGCCATTGTCATTTTTGCTGAATTACCTAAAGAAGTAATCGATAATTGATGACTTACAGGCTTATGAAGATATGTGGGCAAGATGCCACATAAAAGTCAATTCTGAATTTATGCTGACGATACTGTGGCTCATGAAGTAGAATTTCTGCTCACCGAGGTGACATTTTGATTCGAGTTGGACAGCTTCCCACCACCTGAAGCTCGACGTGGACTGCCAAAACCGAGCTGCTCTTTTCCCATGTGAATCCTATCTTCTTCAAGAGCTTTCCATCACAGCTGACAACATGACAGTGAGTCCTGGCCAGACTGCCAAGTGGCTTGGTGTGATGTTATACAACATGTCCAAGATCTAATCATCGCCAATCTTGAATACTGTACCTCCCCTCTAGCTGGGCTGCCAAAACCGTCGCTTCAACCACAATAATAAGTGAACGTTACAGCCTGCTCTATATTCAGTCTCAACACATTTGTAACCCACAGCGACAACGTGAAGCAAAGGACAAAACACACTATCACGCTGGAGAAATTCAGGATCAGGTCGCGTAAGAGAAGACAAAACTACAAGACCTGACCAGAGAGGTTAAAGAGCAAACAGCGGCAGCTAATTTGCTTTACAAATTAAAGATGCTGAATTATGCAATGACACAGAAAATGTGTGTAAAAACATCTGAAATGTTTGCCAAAATCCATGCGTGCATTGCGAGAAAGATTTGTGTAGGGATGAAAGGGAGCCTCTGTTTTCTCTGGAGTGCACTTGTTAAAAGTGTAGATAAGTCAATGAGCTCTGTTTTATCTCTCTGGGTGACAACACATTAAGCTCCATATGTCTGCAGGCGTGCGACAACATGAGCTCACTGGTGGCTTCTCCTGTTCAGAGGCCTGTTTCAAATACAGATTTCAGCCCCACCACACCCTAACAAACACCCAGTAAAACATCTTACCTATATATATATATATATATATATAAATATAACTACTCACTTTAATACTTCAGTTATACTGGCTTCAAGTCGAATACTGCATCAAGGACAACACATTTTTTTAGGCACGACTATGAACACGTGGCCTATAAAAAGAAATGCCTTTACACTCCAGCACTTCAAATCATCATAATTTACAGTTTAATATTCAGGCCACAAGAGTGAAAGAGGGCAGAGATGTACAGTATGACAACTAATAAAATTAAAAATACAATTCTCATTTTAAGCATTGGCATAATTTCTATTCTGAGGTTTAGAGAAATTTGAATTCCTATATTGGAGTGCAGCAAAAGTTCTCTTACATTTCTTTTAATTGCATGCATAGTTAATTCATATTTCTAACGCCCCTGACAAAACATGTAATGGACTCATGTCTTACTGTATGTATGTAATGTTACATCTGACTTAACAGTATCAAAAGTGTGTGCTTCTTTCCACCAATGTGCTTTTGCAAATAAATATGATCCTACGATAGCTGAGAGAAATCAACAAAATGCAACTCCAGGCTTGGCTCCACGTTTTTCATATCGACCACTTCACGCATGTATGACAGAACAGACACTCTTCTATTTTAACCCACACAGCTGCTACACGGGCTGCATAATGGCTGATGTTTCATTCGCTCTACACGTGTGTCATCGTGGCCCAAAGTGTATTTCTACGCTTCAAGTGTATTTCATTCCCATGTAACTACAGTGATGGTTGGTTGGGCTCTTGAGCCAAAACTCTGGGGTGACCTACGCTTACTCGCCTACAGGTGGAGCGACTGTAGAAAGCTGGTCGAGCTCCTCGGGGGTTCAGATACATCCTTTTCTTGTTGGCGGGCATTTAGTGCAAGCTTGCTAGCAGCTTGTACGGCCATAAGGCTTAACGATAATGAAATCCCCTAGACTACAACTAAATGTAAAGTGGCTTAAAACACAAGTGAATAAAAAAAATCATTCATCAATTTGATAACGCAGGCAGCACTGAAAACCTCATTAATTCTCCTCTAATTTGGCTATCTGTAGTGTCTATTAGCACAGCACTAGCCAAATTAGTCTTTCCTCTGCACCCAAGACAACTGTTATACTGTTTAGCTGCACTAAATGTTTCTTTCTCTTCTCAGATGGATTGGTTTCACTACTGCAGCGTGCCTTTGTCACAGAACACAGCGACCGACGAACAGTAAACAAATCAAAGTGAGGCTCAGGACGAAATGTCAGGAGGTCAGAGATCAAGGCAAAGTTAAAAAATCGTGCCATGAAATATCTCAGGAACAATGCCTGCAGGGGCTGAGTGGGGAATCTGCTGTGTAATACTGTAATTTCAAGGTTCTTTTATTCACAGTAGGGATTTTTTCCCCCTCATTTTCCATCCATCCATTTTCATTTTTTTTTAAATTTAGGATTGAAGCAATATCCATTTCATTTGAAAATGAAGGACGGCAAAGGACGATGGTATTTTACACACACGCACACACACACACACACACACACACACACACCACACACACAAATCATTTTTTCATCAGGACCTCAGGCTCTCTGGTGACACACAGTCCAATCTCATGGGATCATCACAGCAAGCAGGTAAACATACACAGAGGTCCTAAATGAAAAATAGTCAGAACACTCGTCTAACAAATATTCTGTAGAATAAAAAAAATGCAGCAGAGAGAAGCAGCACTGTGATATAGCCAAAGAGGAACAGCTCCAGACTCGGGTTGCATTGCTGTTTTCATTGGATGTCTGTTCTTTTGTGTTTATGCCCTAAAATGCCTTCAAATGAACCGTTTTGCACTGAGGTGGATGGAGGTTGTGTTTATGCAAATCAGGCGGCAAAGTGCAATTTCAATTCTCCTTTTGGCATGAAATTGTGGCTGTGTTTTGACTTGCTTACGCCACCTCTTCACATAAGCGCATTTTTTTTTTTTTGCACCTTAATTGGTGTGGCCACACACACAGCCCACTACAAAATAAAGCTTTTTAATTTATGAGCTTTGTGGATTTCACTTTGATTTACATTTTTGATCCAATTCAGTGCATGCAAATATACTCATTAAAATTCTCTGGTAAATGCATATCAAATACCTTGTTTAATGCACCTGAGGCCTTCCCTGGGTTAGATTAATGTCATCCACGACTCTTTGTTCTCAGGTCTTTCCTTTCAGCTGATTAAATGCTGTTGTCATTACACAGCAGCAAGGTACGTTTCCAACTGCAGTTTGTGATTTGAGTGCAAACAGCACGTGCACCCTGAAAATCAATTACACAGCACCGAGTTAAAAAAAAAAAAAAAAAATAGGCTCAAGACTTTGTGTGTGTTTCTGCACATAAGACTGGTGAGCTCTTCCATGCAGATTGTGTAAAATCATTGAAGCGTCAGAAAATATATACTGTTAACAAAACTCCAAACACTAGTGTGTGTCTTCTAGATAAAAAATAATACTGAAATTTTATTGGGAGCTCTCTGTTTCTGCAGGACTGCTGTTAAACTCACAGTATTTGCAGGGGTGGCATTACTAAGCACATGTAAAAAATACCCAGATGTGACTGACTGAAAGCGGCTCCTATGTGTTCATCACTTAATTAAACAAGAAACACAGACAGTACTAATGAAACACAAGTTACTGTAATTGTAGTCTTGCTGCTCCCAGACAAGATTTTTTTTGATGAGAGCCCGACCTGGACTCTCCTCCTGGCTCATTAGAAAACTGTCTGCTGCAATTAAATGGGATGAGAGGAGCTGATATGATTGGTCATTATATTGACACTCTCCCCGACTCCACCTTCTGATACTGTATTCCTCCCACTGATAATGTGCTCGTCCTGCCAGAGCTGCACTGCTGCCTCTGGTCACCGAAATTGGAAAAATTAATTGGTCACACCTTTCTATAAGTGTGTGTGTGTGTGTGTGTGTACTTATAGAGATATCTTTGTGAGAACCTTGGGAGTGAAGACATTTTTGGAAAGTGTGGACATTTTGTCCAGAGGGTTTAGACTTGGTTTTAAGGGTTAGGTTAGAATTAGGTTTAGGTTAGGGTTAGGGTGATAGTCAAGGTTAGGTCAAGGGCCTGGAGAATGCATTATGCCAATGAGGGTCCTCACAAGTAAAGAAGTACAATGCGTGTGTGTGTGTGTGTGTGTGTGGGATGACAATGCAGTAATAAGGCTGCAGGCTGGCTCCAAACACAAATCCAATACAGACTCTGCACCACAAAGCAGAATCAAACAGATCAAAACAGCCCTTCCGTGCCTGTGCATGGCCATGTGTGTTTGTGTGTGTGCACTTGTGAGTGTGCGTGTTTGTGCGTGTGTGCAGGTGTGTATATATAAGTAAGTCGAAACATCACAGCTGCAAGTTTGTCACCAGTTTGCTGCTTTGAGACATAATCACAGAGACAGAAGTAATCTGTGTGTGTGTGTGTGTGTGTGTGTGAGTAGTACTGAGGCCAAGAGATACTAATGTTCCCATGTACACAAACATAAACACAAAAAGGTGATACATTAAAGCTAAACTCATTATACTACATAATCTAAGATGCAAATGTTACAGTCATGTTTTAATTTGCTTGCAAACACGTTCTGTCATCAGTTGATATTGTCAGGCAGGAAGTCAAAGAGCATTTTATGGCTCCGGGTTTCAGAAGAACTAAACGCTCCCCGTCGCATTGAGATCTGCAAATCAGAAACTCTAATTACTCTGCAGCTATCAGCGAAGCGCATTCATCTTGGGTCTCTTAGACGAATCAACACACTAACTATTGCGCTGCTGCACTTGCATCATGGCAGGAAATTAAAAGGATTTTGTACACACACACAGAAGAATTATAAGCTTACAAATAGTATTTTTTGGGTCAAACAAAGCGAGCAGTAAGCCCAGACAAAATATGTATAACACAAATCCCCACTTGTACACTCGACTTATATGTGTTGAAAGTATTGGTTGCATTTACTTCTGTGTTTACATCCCTCCTTGATTTTTTATATTCCATTTTGCTTTTGCATTACAGTGTTGTATTTGTTGTTTTATGTTCCACCTCTGTGGTTAAATCTTATCCTGCAGTACACTACCTTAGATTCTACAAAGATCCAATTTCCCCATGAGGATCAATAAAATTTCATATTGCCTTATCTCATCCTATATAGTTGGCGACATCTGCAGACTTGGTTTGCAGCTGTTGTCCACTTTACTGTCATCTACTAGCATATGCACACACACACACAGACACACCCAAACAGCTTGCCTGCAGGCACACACACACACATTTGATATTTGTAGGTTTTGTCCTTGCCCATCAGCAGGAAATCTGTTTTTGCACTTCAAAACCATCAAGTACCATTGTGCGATTCTCCTTTTCAGAGACACAGAGGACGTAAGACCAGTGGGAAGTGTGTCAGGCATGGGTAGAGCTCATAATAAAGCAATTATATATAAAAAGAAAAAAAACCCCAAAGTAATAGAATAGAAAAGGCAGCGACAGCCATAAAAAGGTGCGACAGATTGTGAAAGAGTGAAGGCTAAGAAGTAGACAGAAAGGGTGAAGGAGAGAGAGGAAACAGGCTTTTCTCCCTGAAATGTGATTCGCTGACTTTCCTGTGGTAATGATGCAGCAAGGAGACACACAGGACAGACCACAGACCACTTCGTCCTCTTTCTGCCCCTCTCGCAGTTTAATTAACATTCATCACGAACGCATGTGGCCGTTGATTGGCATTCTGTTTGAGGCTGGAGATCAGCGCTGTGTTTGTTTGTCTGCGTGCAGCGGGGCTCATTTCTACCACTAATGACTTAGCCGGCTCTTCACAGATGTTGGAAATAATGGAGCTGTCATAGTCCGAACTTAAAGAAAGTCCTTTTCTGCGTCTTCCCTCTCACTCTCATTAGCCCGCTACGATATCTCCTACATCGATTTCCATTCGTCCGCTCTTCATTTGTCTGTCGCCTTCCCTCTCCCCTCGTCATCTCCGGCGTCTCCTTCCCTGTTTCTCTCCACCCTGACCTCTCCGCTCGCTTTCCATTCCCCTGGTTTATGTCGGGCTGTTGACACTCTGTTTGAGAACAGAGATTAGCATTGTGTTTGTTTGTCTCTGCGAGCGCCTGGATTCATTTCTCACACTAATGACCTGGCTGGTTATTAATGGATGATAGCAGTAATGGAGCTGTCACTTTCAAAACTCATACTCTTCTGTTTGCCTCTTGGTTTTTCCTTCCTTTCCTGTTACATTCTGCTACTTCCTTCATTCTAGCTCACCTACTCCTCTGTACACTTTAAAGTACGCTACACATGGTCACATTAATATTTCATGATTTCACTATATCTCTATTTATGTTGGAGATACTCATTCTTTGCTCTACATTCTCAGGGACACATACCATATATATATACGTACAGCTACTAGATCTATCTATCTATCTATCTATCTATAGGCCTATTCCTGTTTGACGTGCTGTTTTATTAACACATCATAGGCGGTGGCGGCAAAGCATAATTTTCTTCTTCTCTCTAAGCATCTATATTTATTCCAGGTTTAAAAGGCACAATCGGACCTCAGTAAATCTACATAAGGTTTTAAAGGGTTGTATCAAAAGTCACTGGTCTCTAGTTAAGTGTATATAAGTGCTGAAATAAAGCAGCGGTATTGGTAAAGTTAGGATACTGAAAAGTAAGAGCTGATCATAATGAGACACAGGTTTGTTTGTTTCTTTTCTCAAAGCTGAACATAATGCTGTTTAAAAGCAGTTAAGTAAACCTGTCACATTTACCTGACTGAACTGCATAATTAAGATAAGATAAGATAAACCTTTATTCGTCCCACAGTGGAGAAATTCACAAGTTACAGCAGCAAAATTAAAATTGTATTAATTAAAAGGGAACACTGGGTCCAATATTGTCTTTAAAGACAGAAAACATCTATAATGGTCTCAACTATTTACATTGCATTTCCCGAATTTCCCCTTTGGCTAATCAATAAAGGATTATCTTGTTTAACTTATTTACTTTTGTTGCACTTTTTTTTTACACATAAATTAGTAACAGTTTGGGGGTCAGTGTCAATGACGCCTCAACATGTGGATAGGAGGAAAAACTGTTCTGCCCACCTGAGGGTCAGCCTCCCACACTTGGTTTCTAAAGTGGCTCATTTAACCAAGTTTAGTCAATTCGCTATAAGAAATAACGATCAAGCGGGAGTTTTGTTATAGATTATTACACTTCTGTGTCCTGAATGCAGCAGGAGATGTGTAGAGCTGTACAGCAAGACTGCATGAGAAGTATAATTTTATGTGCCACCAGTAACCCATAGCCTTGATAGCGACTTTCTAGTACTTGGATAGCATCCATCCAGGATATAAAGACAAATAAAAAGGCTCCTCTTGATAAATAAACTTTACAGCCTGCTGGTTCCAACTGTGTTTCAGAAGTAAACATTGGTTTGGTGGGAGATAGTTTTACTATACTGTACTGAAACATAAAAATATGAACGAATAAACAATTCCAAAGAGCTATATTATCATAGTTTTTTCATTTCACGCCCTGTTCAAAATCCTGTGAGGACGAAGAACTTAACCGACAGGGCTCCGTGTTTTATCGTATTTTTTTTTTTAGTCTTTTATGTCATTTATAACAAAACTAAACTACTACTTTATTTTGTCAGTCAGTTAGTTAATGATACTTGTACTCCTTATTGTATGTGTACAGTATCTGTATCATATAATGAGGAATGTTTGATTTAGGGCAGAATGATGAAGAAAAAAAATATTGCCATTATTTTGACAGATATTGCGATATGAGTCATAATTTGAGTGGGAATGGTGATTTTTGCATTTCATTGTCACTGACAAAATATCAAAACGACAATGATGTGATTTTTCCCTTATGTCTGGAAAATCTGTTTTCTAGGCTGGGGCATGTCTGTAGCACCACAATGTTTCATTTATAATGGCATGTTGTGACACATTTCACCAAACCATTAGCATTATTTATCAAAAGAATTGCCTTCCTGTGATTTTCATATTGCATTTAGCCATATTGCAATTTCAATGTCTTAATTTTCATATATGAGTTGATTTACATATGAGTGCATCCTGCTGGCTTTTCAGTCTGTGTGTCGTGTCAAGTGGGTGAACGCTGTCAGTGGGATATTCACATATATTCATGTTATTGGCAGTCAAACTAGAGGCCAAAGTGTTTTTACTGTCAGTGTTGAAATCAAACTGGACTGTGACTGTGGGGACTCGGGGGGGAGAGTCGAGCACCGAGCTACAAATCTCAGCTGCCACACTCAAGCCTGGAGGCCAATACTGTAGTAACTGAAGCTGCACCTGCTAAGACACATACAAACACACTTACATGCTCAAAGTTGACAAACCATCTCGCCAGCGGCACAGTGTCTCAATGTGTTTGTGTGCGCAACCCAGGTTCAAAGAAGCGGCCCAAATCCCTACAGGCACAATTACACACCGACCAGAAAGCATGCATAATACCACACACACGCGCAAACACACTAATTGAAATGCAGCCACTAGGTTTTGTGCTGCAATTTACTGTTTGACAACTAGCAGAGACGTATTCTTTAAGATGGCTCCATGATTAGAGCTTTTGGTCTCTTTGTTACTCGAACCCGTGAAACAACAACACAATCAGCAAACAGAAAATAGAGTCTTACCTGTTGTAACATCAGTGGAAGAAAAGGATCAGACATGAAAGAGAAACAGCAAATGAATATGTTAGGTTGCAAATTGACATCCTGACGCTCTTTGTCTTACGCGCACAGACACAGAAACGCCATGTTGTGTGCACAAGAAAATGTTCCCAAAGTCACTGCATGGCTACAGAGAAGTACTACAATTTGTTTTTCATTGCTTTCATGTTTATTCTAACATTAAATAATTCAATGCAAATTCTCCAGATGCACACACATGCATGAGTGCTGTGATCAAATGTGTGTGTTGAGTATTAATATTAGTAGGTTAATAGTAATCAGATTACACCCATGTGTGTTCAACCAGAACTTTCTTTGCCTCTGTTGGAAACATCAGTAGTAAAGGAAAAAGTATCCACACACACACACACACACACACACACACACACACACAAGCACACTTGTATATGTACCCACACCTTCACACCTTCACAAAATGTTGACTTTTACTTTGACCTTCGCTGCAAAAGTGTGAAACTAGGCCAGCTTTAAAACCTGAGTCAGGATACCGCTGTCTGGACATTCTGACCCTTTCTCACTCTCTTGCTGAGTGTCCTTGTTAAACCAGGATGAGGGAGCAAGCGTAAGAAACATGAATAAGACACACACACACACACACACACACACACACACACACACACACATAGAGCAGCCAGTTAGGCTTTCAACTTTGAGGCACAAATATCAATTTGAACAAAGTATTTCAGTGTCCAGCTGTCCATTTCAAGACCTTCACATGGAGACGGAGCTGGTGGAGATCGTTGATGGTAAAGAAAACATGAAGCAAGTTGAAAAACCTCTCGTCATCTCTCCAAACCTGCTGCTCACGACAATCGCTGCTCTCTGTTACTGTGAATGAAAGACTGTAAAGAGGGCGATCGCACAGGAGACCCATATTCAGCATGAAACAAGGTGGACCTTCCTGGCGTAACTTGCGTCACAAAGAAAAGTTGTCTCCTAAGAAGAACAACAGTATCAGATGTTTCAGCCTGAGCCCCAAAACAACATATGTTAAATTAAAGTGACAAAGCCCTCTTGCAGCTGTGGTAACTATGAGCAGGGGAGCGAATAAGGAAGTCAGGTATTAAAGAGTCTACTTAAGCATAGACAGATCAACAAAACATTAGACTTGAACACATTTGTCTCACACTTCCAACCGACAGTCGTGTTATTTAAAAAAAAAAACATGACCACGATCATTCCCTGACCTTATTGTGCATGTTTAATCTCTCCAAATGAACTGTCAATGCAGCACCGACCCTAAACAGTATCAGACCATGGAGAGCGACCTGACCGAGTGACGAGCATCAGATCAGCGCTGGGGCTGCGAGGCAACAGGTAGGCCCATACACCTTTACCTTTAGCCTGGCAGTCGGATGCTTATCTCTGGAAACCCGACACAGATATTAGTAACCCCAGTATCAGGTGTATCTTCTCGCCCTGATTTAACCTGTTCATGTACAACACAACTGTCTAGTGCTGCAGTATTGCTATCAAGATGCTCTCATTAACCCCTTGCATGGATGATAAACGCAGCTTTAGCCAATGCCAAATATCAGATTGGCAGGGTTGGAACAAGTCTTTAAGTATAACAGTGTTAACGTGACAATTAGCCATTACCCTTCTGGTTTTTTTTTAGCAAATGAGCCAATCATTATTCTACCTTGAAGCAGCCTTGGGATAGTGCAGTGGTCCAAATGGTGCAGTCAAAGCAGGATCTAAGCTTTGAGCAGGATGGCTCACAGTCTCACAAAACTAGTCTCCCTGGGGATCCTATAGTTGTCATGCCAGGGTAATTCAGTTCCTGTTTCCCAGTAAGTGAAGCAACTAAAGCTCAGCTGACAGGATTTCAGGCCTGGCAAACAGCGTGCGGTGTGCCATATGGGCACAGACACATAATGCACACAAATACAGGGACACATAATGATAAAAAAAGTATATTTAAAAAGTATAGTAAGCACATTCAGTGGAGGAGAGCTGCAGAAACTCTCACCCACTCTCTTCTTTTTGAGAAGCCAGACAGAGGAAGTCAGAGTGGGTTCGTATTGGCTGTTTCCATCTAAATGTCAGAGCTCTCACCATGAAAAGTTGCAGTAATGAAAGTGAGAAGACATACAAGTAAGGGGTCATGGACATTTTCATTGGAGCATGTGTGTGTGTGTGTGTGTGTGTGTGTGTGTGTGTGTGTGTGTGTGCACCAAGGTGGATTAATATTACTGTGAATCCAGTTCGTTTACAGTGCTGCTGATTATTTAAAATGCAATTAACAGAAGGTCATTAAACAGACCACTTAAAGTATATGAAATGTCAGCCTGATTATACTGTATGTAATATATAACTCTGTGTGTGTGTGTGTGTGTGTGTGTGTATCCTTAATTACTTCTCTTCAAATTAAAGCCTGATCAATATTGAATTGTTGGCACTAAAGCCAATACCTATATGTAAGAGTTAAAGATATATTTTCCAATGTTTGCTTTTAATATAATCACGACACATAAACAAGAACTTTTGGCAAAGATCCCTCAATTGTTACAGTTTAACAATTAATTTTATGATCACAGTGAACAGTAGCGGTAAGTAAAGGACAACAGCTGATTTTGAACAATAAACTTTTACTGGAGATTGAATAACAATAAAGAACAAATAAAAACGTATATACACAATAAATATTTCGTCCCTTTAAATAAACACTGAAAGACAAATTGAGATGTGTGCCTTAAAACAAGCCTCCATACATTGAAAGAGTGGCTGTGATCTGTGGATTCTGTTCCCTCCCTCCTCCACGCTGTGTTACGCTATGAAGGGATCACTTATACTTATTTATACAATTACAGACACACAGTATTACCACCTTTTAGGGTGATAAGGTGAACTTATTAACACACAGTTTCTTGCTGATGCAGAGCATTAGCATTAATGTGGAGTTGGTTTCTGTCCACCTGGTGAACAGCTACTCTCTTTCAGCGCTATTATTAGCCTTCAGAGCTCCTGTGGGAAGTATCTGGCTCCTCAGCAGCTAAATGCTCCACTAGTCTCTAACTTTGTCTGTCTGCTGTTTGATTTGTTGGTTAGGAAACATGTATTTTTCAGCTTTTGTGCTGAAAACAACGGCCTGCTGTGATGGGAAAAGATGCTCATGAGAGTGAACCAGTTGTGAAAAATTAAAACGTGGATATGAGCTCCTTACTGAAGTATAAGGAACTGCAGATTCTGGCATAATTTAGTTCATAATAAAGTTCAAATTCTTTGGGAAAAACAAACATCTTTTATTACTGATATTATCATTATTCTGTTTAAACCTCAGCAAGTCTGCTTCGTTAGGACTGTGTGGGCGTAGCTTGATCAGATTTGATTGACAGTGGTCTGGAAACATAAGCAAACCACCCACCAACTGTCATCAGATTTTGATTCGAGTGGTGCTACAGTGATTGGTGTGCAAAAAACACATAACATCAGCTTTATCCAAAAGACCCCTAATACAAATACAAATACAGGAAGTTCTCACATGAAATAACAAAACCTGTACTTTGGCAGAAAAGTGTGTGTTCATATAGGACTCTGTCACTCGCAGTAAAAGGTTTTATGAGCCAGTTTGGACATGAGGAATGATTACAGAGACTTCAACATACTGTCCATACACATAGGCATATCATAATATACTTGAAAATCGTTTCATTTTGCATATCTTCCAACATGTCCTGGTCAATATCTTAGGTCTGTTGCTCAAATGAAAAGTTCAGGCCTAATGGATCCCATAATGGTGCCATTCAAAGTGAAGCTGTGTCTGCCAGTATTGGCAGGGATGGACCAGTTTTATCTGTCAGTTCCAGATAAAAGAAGCCCCCAGTATTGATCAGCAGCATCCCAGCTCACCTTATTATCCAACTCAAAATCCATGAGAAAGTCACTGGGAACATGCCAAAGGCTGGCGCTTTCAAGGTTACGAGTGTGTACACACACACACACACACACACAACACACACACACACACACAGACAGAAAGAAAGGCAGACAGAAAGAAGAGAGGAGGTTTAAAGAGACGGACCTTATTCCATGTGGGCTGCTGGGTGTGTGGCTCATTAAAATGTGATTGAAGCAGCAGCTCAGAGGCTGACTCAGCTGAGTTTAATTAAAGCTGTCAAACAATTCTTCTGTCACCCTCCGACATACATATGCATAAATGTATTCATTTTCACACCCACACCCATCTCACTCTGTCTCGCTCTCTCTCTCCCATCAATTGAAGTGTGACAATCTCATAATCAGTCTCCCTTTATTCATCCTGAAGACACGACTGTCCGTTTGGCCTCACTATTCTTCCCATGTCTCTCCCCTGCTCGCTGCTCGATCAGTGGGACTGTCGCTGTCAACACATGCAACGTGCCTGAATCACCACAACCGTACGGGGCTGGGAAACGGAGGAGAAGGAGAGCGAAGGGAAAGAGGGAGCAGAGTCCATCACTCTGGTTGTTATTAAGTGGGAATGTTTCCAGCCATCAGAAAACATGACCTGCGGGGTCACGGCTATCACCGAAGACACTGAGCTCCGGACCTCAGTCATTTTTCCCACAAAAATGAAACGGTATTGCTTCAAAACTAGAACAAAGAGCTGTTCCTGCTCAGCCTCTGTGTCTACATGCCGCTCTACCGCATACATACTGAGGCTGGTGAAGTCATGCACGCCTAATGGGATGAGAGGATTCAGGTTAATTCTGTCTGTATGGATTTTTATGTGTAAGATGATTAAAGTTATGGACATTTTAACACAACAGCAATCATCCTGCTGTACCTAACAAGTAATATTTGTTATTATACATGTCTGCACCCCCCGTGTGCCAACACAGCGGTGTTACAGAGACTTTCCTTTTGCTTCCTGGTGACTAAGGACTGCTCTCAGTTTGATATCTTTCTGCTGGAGCATTACCTACAAACATAATTTCAATATGTGCTGTTAATTCAATTTTGTTTTGGAAGACAGTGCATGAAGATTGAGTTGGCAAGAGTGTTCTGGGATAAAACAGTATTTTCTTCTATTAATTGAATAAAACAAATTGCTGTGTGGGAAGTACAGAATCAAGCATTTTTACCCTCAGTGAAACACAAAAAGACTGGATGGTGATTCCTATATACTGAATGAAAGACAAGCTTTCATGTAGTTTCATCAGTCGTGTCTGCAGCACGTACCAGAGATTGTTTGTGCCTGTGTGTGAGAGTGCTGTTTGCTCTCACAACATTACTGGGCGTCATTTACAGCCAGCTCATTCAAATTGAAATGACATGTTCCATGCACCTTGCTGGCACAGAGTCCCATGATGACCCATTAAAAACTCAAGCACACACAGCACATTACAGGACATGGCACATCTTGTTTGTGTAGCTGAGAGTTAGAGTTGTGAAATTGCTTTGCATATGATTCTAATTACCATATTCATAAACCAATCAGAAGCCCAGTGTTTAATTACTTTGTTTTATAACTTAATGACCATATCATTTTTGATGTGTTAACAGGAACAAATCTTGTTTTGCATCAAGTAACCCACACAGTCTGGGTGTAGATGTAATGGTTTCACAGGGAATAGAGTGCGAAATTCGTAAGCCAACATCCCCAGTAGGATTCATCCCAGAAAAACTCAGAGAAAAACAGACTGCTCCTGCAGCAGAATATATTGTTTTCCAATTAATAACTGTGATATTTCAGTTTGATTCAAAGCAATACCAAGCTTTGTTAAATGGTGCTTCGTGTGCAAGCAGCGACACAAATCCTTGCAGGAGCATCTGGAAATAATTTAGCTGTATAATAACTAATTTTCATATAATTCAGGCAATCTTACACTCAACCCTTTGCTTGTTGTGCTTACGAATTTGTGTGTCATTTACCTGTAAGCAAATCACTTTCATTTAGCTGGATTATGACTCACATCTAATCAGATTCTAAATCCCCCAAAGATTTGTGAATGTTTGCTTTGCAGATTGTGTTTAAAAACGCCTGAAGCCAACTGGAGAGTCAGAGATACAGGATTAGTGTTAGTGGTGGATGCTGGAGTAGCTGATGCTGGTGGTTTACTGTTCATCTTCAAGTGTTGGGTATTAATGGTAAAAAAAAAAGAGCTCTAAAAATGCTAAATTGTACTTGTGTTTAATGTTAAAGTAAATTCATTAGTCCTATCACTCTGACACTTTGTTCCATTTTATGCAACCAGGTACGCAGTCTTCTATAACTACTCCTCTGTAACTACATTTACACTAGAAACGCTATTAAAAAAATCCCCAAATGACTTTTAAATGAGAGTTTCTCCTTCAAACCCGTATCTATGTGTTCAAAATCAAAAAGTTGAAATAGGATACAAGGGATAAAAACACCATCTGGCTTATCTGGTTACTCACGTCTCTCTGGGTTTGAAAGTCAGCCTGAAACAGGACATCCAGCCAGCTGTTACTCTGAAAACACTACAGCATCTGACTGAGTGGTTGTGTAGTGCCAGGGAAAATGGGTGTGTGAGTTGGCAGCGACGGGCTAAAACTAAGTCCAATGCCACCGCCACCATCACCCAGATCAGCAGCAGTCTATCCGCGGGGTTAAAGTAGAACACTGTGTTCAATCCTGTTTTTTATCCACTTGAACGTTTCATTTCTGACCCTCAACACGGGGGAGAAATGACTCGCTCACCCCAATATGACATCACATAACATTGAAACCAACAATAAACTGGATCCTTTGGCTTTATGTGGACAGAAGCAACATGGTGCTGAAATGTAATGGCTAACAGGGGGAGTCATGTGAATACTCCTTTCTGTCCTGCCATCCTAAGAGCACATGCGTTACAAAGGAGGACATTTTATGCAAAACAGGTAATTTTTGGGTCTGTTTTTGTTTTTTTGTTTTTAGTCATGCTCGGGGTATGAAGCTATGGATGGTGATGTTGGTTGGTTGGTTGATCGGTCGATCAGTTGGTTGGTTAACCGCTTTGGTCCAGACTGAAATATCTGAACAGCTGCTGCATTCACTGCCACCAAATTTGGTACAGTCATTTATGTCCCCTTCAGGATGCTTTTCAATCACTTTGGCAATCCTTTAACTTTTCCTCTAGTGCCATCGTTTGTCCAATACTTTTATGATCAAATACTTGCAAAACCAATGACATTCCCATCAGCGTTGTGCTAGACTCTATTTGGGAGAGCTGATGGGAGAGGAAGACATGAAATATGAGGAGAGAAAGAGACGATATGCAACAGCTGAACCACGGTTGCTGTACTAACATTATATGAATCTTAGACCATAAGGCCATGAGAAACCCAAATATAAACTGCCAGAGGAAGCAGCAGTCTCCTGGTACAGTAGCTCCAGCTTCGCTTCTTTTCCAGGGAGACTTTTCACTTTTTAACTACATTACCCAGAGGGCTTTTGGCTTAACTGTCCACACACACATACAGAGTGTCCATGACTTTACATGCAATATTCACTCAACCCCTCTGGGCTCAAGTGCTTGTTGCCATTACCTACCATTCCCAGGAGTTTGTCTGTCATAAACAAGAATGCAGCAGAGAGTTACTTAACTGCAGACAACTACAAAATGATGCAGTAAGAAATATGGAAAAGCACTAAAAGCTACAAGGAACAGATCTGCCACGTCTTTGTGTCAGTCTCTCCCTCCCCTCCTCTCTCTCTCTCTCCTTCTCCCCCTCTCTCTCCCAGGAGCATCACATGAGCTGCAGTAGCAGAAACCTCCTGAATTATTGAAGCAGACAAGACATCTCTCAAACCCACACACACACGCTCATACACACAAACAGTAACTGTATCCTTGCCCCCAGGGGGAAAATGAGATAATGACCAATTCAATCTGACATGGTTTTAGAGACCATAAACATCAGAGTGAGAAAAAGCGAGGGAGGGAGATGAGAGATGCTGACACTGATCGAAAGGAGGACTGGGGAGGTGTGAAAAAGAGAAACAGACTGCCCATGATTTATTTCACGCTGTGACACTCAGAGTTGGGAGGGCTACTTTCAGATGTGATCCGAGCAAGACAGCCTGCTTGTAAATAAATTCTGCTGCGTTGCATAATTGATTAGACTTCCCCCCAAAACACAATGCGTAGCCAAACAATTTATTCAAAAGAGGGATGTGCAATTTGAATGCAGTGTGTATGACCATCTGCATCAGCTATCACGATGGGCAAAGCAATGATTGCGTCCATCATCTCAATAATAACAACAGCGATTACAGGGAACAAGCATAGGCAGACACATGCTATAAATCAAGGCATGAAGCTGCTTTATAAATCACACGATACTACAACCTCATTACATGATAGAAAAGAGGAAAATGTTGGTCCAGAGTGTGGCAGCAATATATTGATGATTATTATGGCTGAAGAACAAAATGAACAACACTAATAAATATCCGTCTCATGTTCACGTTCCCACTGAACCACTCTCACCTATTATAATGTACAGTACATGCATCCTTTTGTCTATGTGTTGATAGATACAATTATACAGTGTTGCAATGCAGCACTTCTACACTGAACAACGAAGAACTGGCTCATTAGCTTCTTTGCAAAAGAACTGTTTAGATAAATATAGTAACTGGATCCAACTAAAGATTGAACAACTATTATTTATTAACTGATTGCTATGAAATTTGCAAAAGATATTCAAGATCCACGGAGGATAAATGCTGATAAAATTTGGTAGAGACATTCATCCATTAGCCACAGCTGTACTTTGCGTTAGGTGCTAAATGGCAAATGCCAAGCTAAGATGATTAACATGGTAAACATACCTGCATCAGTATGTTAACATTTTTATTGTGAGCATGTTTATTCAAAGTCGCAAAAAAGAGAATCAATGAGAGAGACACCAAAGAAAAGGAAGAAAGGACGTGACAGAGATAAACAAAATAAATGATCATGGCCTGATCAACAGATCAGGTCCAAGATTCTCTGGCTCCCTTCCATCTATGTTCTTCCAGACACCACAAGACATCTCATCCCTTTTTAAAGTCAAAAATCATGTCAAATCATCTGCATCTGAAAATATTAAAGAAAAAGGAAAAGGGACATGCAAATCACAGCGTTATCTTTGTTGCTGTGTAAAAATATGGATTTTGATTTCAGACGTCTCTTGGGGGTATCTTCCAGGGTCATCTTCCAAAACAAAAGGTTTCAAGGAAGAGAAGCAACGCATCAAAGAGCAGGGAGCGGGCACAAACCCAAGACCTCACGCTCCCAATATAACAATACCATCACTGTGCCAACGGGGACTCCTATTTGGCAGGGTAACAAGCGGGCAAATAAGGCTGCTATGGCTCATCTCCACTACTAGATTGAACTTATAAAACAGATTACAAAAAGACAAATCAAATGCTGTCATGTGGAGAGATGTAGAGGGAGCCAAACTCAGAGGAAGAAACATCTGATCATACACTAGAAACAGCGCAGCGCACAGTGGGGGTGACAGCTTCACTAATGGCAGTGGTAACAGAAAGACTCACACAAACGCATACAAAACTATCCTGACACATATATGTCTATGTTTTTACTCTGATATGCAGACGTGATGATCAAAACAAGCTATCCATGTTTTATGCATGGAACTGTACACAATTTCGTTCAATCGCAGGTTTTCACGCACACACACACACACACAGACCTCCCCTTCCATCAAAAGCAGCTGTGAAAATCCTACAGTATTACAGACATATGTTGACAGAAAGCTGTCGGCCTGTCATTACTATAATGTTGGTTTTCTAACAACAATGGCAGACATCCATGAAAATGAAATATAGTGAGGACAGCTTGAAGCCATATGGATCACTACTGCGTGCAGGGTGTATTGGCATATTAACACTAGGAATTAATTTATAATGACTCTGTTTCAGTGCCGGAATTATTAGCCGAATAATAAATTAGACGATCTACAGAAGATTAGTCACAACAGTTTTGATCAACTGTTGACTTGAGCTTTAACTGCATATGCCACTTTTCTCTGTTTCACATAAACCACATTAGGTGAACTTTTTGGTTTGAGACTGATGTTCATACAAAGCTAGAAATGTGCCACACTATTTCTGACATTTTATAGACTAAATGATTAATCAGTTTAATTCAAAGTAAGTTTTAAATCAAAGTTATGCTGAATATAGTTTGCATCGATATTAAATCCATCACAGAATATCTCAACAGACGAACAAAGAATATTCTAAGTGTTATTGCTTTACTGTATTAACGCTGATTCCAATCAACAAAACAGGCAGGCAACAAAAAAACGAGGGAGCAGGCTGAGGCAAATACAAGAACAAAGAGAAATACAAAAACTAAACTAAGAACAAACCTGTGTGGCACGAGGAACACAGGCAGGAATACTGACAAGAGACACAAGCAACAAGCACAGACGACCTGACAAGTGAAAGAGGGAAAACACACGGACTTAACACACAAGGGACTAATTACTAATTACTACACAGATGACACAGAAAACAGGTGGAAAAAAAAAAGGCAAAAACAGGAAGTAAAACAAAACATGACACATGGGGAGACTGAACTTTCAAAATAAAACAGGAAACAGACTGCAAACCCAAAGACTATGGTTGCCTTCCAATACGCACACTACTATACTACTTAGTATGCCAGGAAAAGATGTAGTATGTCCCAATACACAATATGTCAAATGCAGAAATACCAGGATGTCAACCGGTGGCATTTTGCAATATGAAAACTAGCATGCTTTTCTGGCTATTCTGACCAACAATCCTATGCACATCCACATCAGCTGAGCCGCCGAGACAGCGCAGACAGATGACAGCTCACTGACAGATGACAGAAGCCACAATGACAGCATTCGCATTTGAGTGTAAGTACTACATATTTTTTGCAACTCATGTGTATAATTAATACATGTGTTGATTAAGCAAGTGGATCAACAGTTCAAGCCGCAATGTTACGACGGAGCTGTAATGTCCCAATTGTATGTATACCGGATACAACAGTACGCATTAAAAAGAAAAAGAAAAAGTGTGCGATTAGGAATGCACCCCATGACATTCGATAATTGTCAAGACACTTTACCAAAAAGTCCAAAATGTCAACCTCATGGTGGTGCTAGAGGAAAAGTCAGGGGATCACCACAATCATTGGGATTCATCCTCTGGGAACAATAAATGTCTGTACACAAGTCCATGACTATCCATCCATTAGTTAATGTGGTGAACCAACAGACCACCTGACGAACAGAGAAGAACAGAAGCGAGACAGGATTTTTTACATTTAGTGTATGGGTATAAAAATGCTTTCTAACAGAATATTCTTCAAAGTGAGAGATCCACATATAGAGTTAGTGGTAGACTATATCAGGCTTTTTTTCAATGATCTGAGGGTGGTTTCTCTGTCTTGGTAAATCTTTAGACATAAACAGCCAATCAGATAGCATCGCTTCAAAAGAATCAACAGCTTAGCAGGAGAGCTTCGTACCAGCGCCAGATAGACTGACAGAAAGACAATCCCCACAGAGAGAGAGTGGAGTTTGGAGGAGCCGCCATGACAAAGCTGACTGAAACACACACACACACACACACACGTTGTATTGATGATGGATTCCACATTGCTCCCATCTTTCCATCCTCCATCTGTCCATCTGTTCTGCCCACAGTGTTGATGGGCTTCACATGAAAGCTCCTCCTCTTCCTCTCTTCTACCATCTCTCTTTTTCCACCATTTCCTCTTTCTCATCATGAGCCAAAATTACACTGGCAATCCTTTAGCTCTCCTGCTTTGTCTGTCTGTCTCTGTTCTACCCTCCAACACACACACACACACACACACACACACACACACACACACACACACACACAGACACACATACACACACACACACACACACACAGACAGACACAGTCAAACCCTATTTGTCCGGGTCACGGAGGACAGTGACCTTTGACTGGCCTGTGACTGAACTGTCCTCCAGTGTGTTTGTGTGTGTGTGTGCCTGCGTATGTGTGTTTGCGTGTGTCTTCCTGCCTTTTCACACTCTTATTGATTATATCAAGGCTCCAATCAGGGTTACCAGGCCCTGTAAATTTACTGATCGATCTCTCCAAGGGCCTCGGGGTGGATGGGAAGCTGTGTGTGTGTGTTTGTATGGGCATTCGTGCACATGCAGAGACAGCATTCAGAGAGATGGATGAAAATTTTTCACCAGTCAGTTTAAAGAGGTACTACATGACACAGACAAAACTGCACTTGCAGCTGGAGCTATGCTATCCCTGTCCCTCTCCACACACACACACATACCCAAAATCCCTCTGTGCAGAGATTAGAATCAGCATTTTCTCATTTGAAATCAATAGCTTAGAGTGAGAAATATGCACGCAGGAGGACGGCACGGAAAAAGAAAAGGGATGAAAGGAGCAGAAAGCGTGAGAGGGAGAAGGTTTATTTTGAAGGGCACTGTTTCATCAGGAATTAGTCGAGTATAAAACGAGCGAGGGAAGAGCTGGGAGCCAGTGGAGGTGATAAACAGCATGAAGAGAAGGTACAGAGGCAGCTTAAGACGAGAAAGAGAAATGGAGGACAGAGCAGGGGGAGAGATAAGAAAGAATGACAGGTGTTCAGCCAAGTCTTCTCTTAATTGACGGAAATAGTGAGTGTCTGCCGGGGAGTATTCACTCATAGGGTTTATGTGTTCAGTATGTGTGAGAGAAGGTGAAGGTGACTCCAGGGTTCGTCTTGTCAAAGCTGCTTCTCTAAACCGCACCCCGCCCCTCCCCCTCCGCTGTACAACCAGCCAATCAGGACACACACATTCACACCGGGGAGCGAACACAGATAAAACAGGAGACGACCAGTTTGTTTGGATGCGGTGGGAAGCTCCCAGGTGTGAATGTATCCAGTGGGGCTGAAAAAAGAACGTGAACGTCAGCAAAACCTTTTCCTCCATAAATGCAAAAGGGGAAAACATGTAACGCAAGCCACCACACCAACCAGCTTTGAAATGAAAATAACAGTGTCGCTGCAGCTGCTTCCATTGCAGAAAAAAAGTAAGTCAGAAATTGCTGCACACACACATGCAAACACACACATGCACACACGGTCCTCTTGTTTTGATAGAGAGCAGCAGTGGGGGTCTGTGACTGGCAGCCTTGGAGAGACTGTCGCTTTGGAAGAGAGAGTACTAATGATAAAGGATGACAGCATTTAATTCTCAACATGAGAGTGAGCTGAGACACACTGAACACACACGAGGCTTTTGTGCCTTGCCAAGATTTTCAACCTGCCACCAGGTCTACCAGCTAACAAACAGTCTGGAGACGGCGTGCATTTACGCAAACACAGGAGGAAATATGCAGCACACATCCAGTGTCCCACACAAATAGGATTTAGTGCATTTCTGTAAACATGACAGCACGCAAACAGGGTGGAAGACAGGATTTGAGCAGGAAGAGAGAGAAAAGGACAGGAACGAGGACAGGGACAAGGAAAGCCTCTTTTAGGAGAAACAAACAACAGGCTCAAGAGAGTGAAAACAACTTTTTCTCCTCTTGAGGATAAAAGTTGAGGCTGTCTGAATGGCAATGACAGCTTTTCTGTCACTGTTTGCAGACAGAGATCCTGACAAGAGACGCAGGAGGAGAAAAGAGGAGAGGAAAAGAGAGGTGAGGAAGCAAAATGAGATGACAGGAGACAAAATGAGACAAGATTATACAACAGACAAACCGAGACAACACAAGAATGGGTTTCCGCCTGTGTATTGCAAGCTCGGTGGGCCTAAGCATCAGTTGGGAACAGACATAATGGTTGGGCATTTGTTGGCTAAAATGTGAACACACAAAAGGAAACGAGCTCGTCTGAGATCAGTGTTCTTTATCCGCATTGTGCCTTGAATGATGTTCAACACTTTTGACGTAATGTAGGGTCCTATGGAGTCTGTGTTATAGCTTTTTTAAATTCAAAATTTTGCACGTCTGTCCGTGATCCTGTTATCGTAGACATTACATTGCCCTACCTCAACGCTGCAATCAGTCTGTCGCTGGCCCTGCCGAGCTGCCGACCCCCTTCAAAGGATAATTGCCGCTGGTCCTAAAAACATTTCTGGGGGAAACCCTGACCGTGGCTGGATATTGGGTGAAATATTTAGATAGTGGCACCAACATGATAACAAGTTCAGTACTGATACCAAAAATATACCTTTTAGCAAAATTGAGATTTATTTAAAACGTCCATGAATCTGACCCAGAATAAAATTACGACTCTTGATGTTTTCAGTTCAACAGACCCAGACACATGAAATATCCAGTAGTCCTAATGATCAGGTCTCTGATTTTAAACACTGATTGACTGAACAAAAAATACTCATGCACAGCGTAGAACCAGCAATAATAGACTCACTTAGGCCAGACAAGCAGAAATGGCTTGAACCGGCCAGTTTAGCAATCCAGAGACCATAATATATATTCAGCAGCAGCAGGCTTCACGATTGTATAAAAGGCAATTACACCAGGAGCTTTTCAAACTGTTATTATCCAATATTAAATCATATATAAATCTTATGACTTTGTCTTCCAATAAACTCTATAATATTAAAATTAGATGTGCTCCAAATTGTTATAAAGAATTTCCTCTTTCCACTGCAGAGAGCAGAGAGATTGAGGTTAGTGGTTTTGACACTAAGGTGAACGAGGTGAAGTCATTAGGCATTTAGGGACAGTGAAGGACTATAATTATTGGCTAAAATTGTGTCTATTACTCTAAGAACACTTCTCCTCAGATTCACTCCACTTACAAATACATTGGCTGTAATTCTGTCTGTGCAGAGCGAGAGAGAACGTCTACCACCTAAGGAACGAATGCATTAGCAGCACCATAAAGAGACAGTGTGGAAATGGTCTGAACCGGGCGTGCCGGTCTTTCCAGATTTGGATTGGGTATTAACATCTACTGTTTTACTGCTGCTGCCTGTTCCAGCTAGACCCCTCATATTCATTTTTGTTCTGGCCAGAACGCTTTGATGTAGCCAACAACATGAGATAGTTGCAGGCTTACAACAAAGCTGACCCTGCCTGAAACAGAAACACAATCAAATTCAGCACTGCATACAAATGTGTGCGTATTCACTGCAGCTATGCTTTATTTGCATAAAAGCTCATGAAAATTAATGTGGCGATTGTAACCTAAGGAAAATGGAAATGCCGTAAATGTCTTAAAATAACAACAAGTAATTTGGCAAAAGAGCAACAAAGGTGGTTGAGCACATTTAAAGCACATTTAAGGATTAAGAAACTATTTAATTGGTCAGCATCCTTGAACGAGCTCAGCAACTTCAAAATCATCCACATTTCCAATGGAAACAGGCACAGAAGGAGAAAAATAAACAAGACACCTTTCCACAAGACAACTAATCATGCTTTAGACCAGATCCAGACAGTTAGACAATGGCGGCAGGCGTGTGAAGAATTAGTCCAGCTCAGGCGGCAAGCCTGTTCTCAAACTTCAGTCTGAAGCCAGTGCAGTGCTTCATTTATTCCACAAATGTGTCCTTTTGTTTCTACAAGACATCTGAAATTTATGTCCGCACCAAGTCTACAAGCAAGTAACAAAGACGCTGGCTTTGTTTTGATTGAAGAAAAAAAATGTTTTTGAAGTGACACAATGTGACGGTAATGAGGGACATTTTTTCACTGCATGCCCTCCCTCACTGCAAATGGACTAGAATGAAACTGTCTCTGTCTGCATTACACTTATCTCCCAAGACGTTACAGTCCAGTTATTAGGAGTGCCACGAGGCAAAATAATAAATCAAATCCCGTTTTCCTTATGTTTTCAAGATAAGCCACCTGAACTTTGACTGTTAAACTATTGCACCAGCTCCCCTGCCAACAAATGGACGCTCATGCATTATGCAGCAGGGAGCAAGTGGCTCATCAGGGATGCAGAGTGAAACATGGCAGGCAGAGGAGAACAGCAGAGAGGAGGAGTCATGGGTGAGGGCAGAGGGAGAGGGAGGGGGAGATAGAGAGGCTGAGGAAGCAGAGGGTCATTCACTGCTCCAGAGCTGGAGGAAGAAAATGAGAGAGAGAGAGAGAGAGAGAGAGAGAGAGAGAGAGAAGCAGTGAGGAAAAACGTGGAGTTCATGTCTCAATGAGAACTGAGAGGTGGGGGCTGAGATCGACTGAGTGACAGATAACAATCCTTCATGTCTCCCTGCTCCTGTCTTCTTTTTTTTCACTCACTCAATATCAAGTGAGCCCCATTATAAAAACGGTTTTCCAGGTGAAGCTCATCTCCATTTACTCCGAAACTGTGTTGATTTGATGCCGTAATCGGCCACCAGATTTTAATCCTTTATTATCCTTCACATCCTGAACATGTGAAGCACAGCAGTTGTTGTAGCGCTGGCACTTTAAAAGCCTAAAAAGATGAGGAGGAGGAGATTGGGAAGCCGGTCCTGGCCTGGGTAAAAAGGCAAAATACACAGATCCTGCACAGTGAGCTTGAGGTAAATATTATTCTTTGACTTGCTATTCTGTGTCATTTCAAGTCAAATTCTCATTTGCTGGTTTTTAAATGTGTCGTTGCATCAGTCACATTTTGGTCCTACAATTGCAGAACTTTGAAGCAGCCTGTTTTTGGTCAGCTTTAAATAAGCCATCATGGACATGTTACACAGTATGATTTAAGATCACTATTTATGATTGAAGCCCGGTGATTTCACCACAAATCAGTCACAAATTTAATCTCGGACAACCGGAAATCGCATATTGTGAAAAGAACCATTGAGCACATCATGATCACACCTTCAGTATCAGGCTTTCCTCAATCTGCAAATTTGCACATTTGCAAGAATGGTTGTTTTGCTGGTTGAGATGATTCATACAGAACCACATTTCCTCATCTAAGGCCTTGCTGTCTGGAGAGAAATGACTAGGAAAGAATGGAGGAGGATAGAGGACCCTAAACAAAAGACAGCCAATGTTGCAGGAGACACATTACGACCAGCAGGTTTCCCTATGTGATGGGGCAGACGATACACAAGCACATAAACACAGCAGGAGCTCCCACATTTGGTTACTTGAAATATTAAACATAAATGTGACAGCCTTTCCCCCTATCCATTGCTCCTCATCTCCCCTCCTTCCCCTCCCACCTCTCCGCTCCTGTCCTCCGCACCCTATGCTGACAGTTTCCAGTTAATGAGTTTCATTCGCACAGGAGACCACAGCGAGAAATAAACAGTGGGCAGCACACACACACACACACACACACTGCAGGTAGTAGAGCCATGACTGTGTGTATAAAACATGACTAATACTGGCTCACATCACCGCTCCAGTACTGTATGGGGAAGGCCGGCTCTAATAAGGCCAAAGTTAGCCCGCTGTCTGCTGAAATCTCTGGAGAGCATGTTAGCAGAGGATGTGATGTTGAGAGGTATCAAGATGGAAAGGCAGTCGTTGCACTACTGTCACCATCAGCCTGATAGCGACTGGTTAGACTGGGGAGTTAGTTTAGTATTGTTGTCGTTTCCACTTGAGTCGGGGCTTGAATTATTCTGAGAAGATTTCAAGCTTGATCTAATTCTTTGAAGGCCAAATGGCATTCATAAAGATTTCCAACTGTTAAGAGAGCTTGAGAGGCCTCTTAACCCATTTCGGCATCACCAGCAGATGGGAGGTGGAGGTCGTGCATTTTCCAACACTGAAAGCGTGTTTTGGAAAAGTATGATCACCCTGAAGTAGCTGTAAGGTTGTTAAAATCACACTGTCTGGCAGCATCACACATTTTCTTCCTGCTCTTCATTGGAGCTATATTATGTTCGCACTGAGTGAAATATTCAATAATAAGACTACATGTTTTCATGGCTGCACCGTTCCATCAAAAGTAATGGAAATACTCCACATGCCTTGTGCATCATTTGCTAAACCTGATATATCTGGCACAGTTGAAAAATTCAGGGACCTCCACTGGAAAATACTGTGGGTTTGAACAATGTGGCTGCACAGTGACTGTCTGATTCTGTGTCTTTAGTTCTTCTCTTTCACATTAATTAGATGTCGGTGACACAGCAGTTAGCACTTGAGAATCATGCTTAGACTTCAAGGAGACTTTCAGCCTCTTTATATGAAGCGTCGACCGTATTCAATAGGTCCTTCTGAGGTCAGAACTTCTAAAGAGCAAGTTTTAAACATAGCAACACAGGTTCCAAGCCCTGACTCAAATCTCAGACAATCACACTCAGACAATTTTATGAACACATTGACTCAGCTGGCCTGCAGTCAGCTGTACAGCCAACATCACTACTTCAGAGAGAAACAATATCCCTGATGTCCTTGTTAAAAAACGCCTTGATGGCTGATGTAATGGACAGAATGATGCTCATCTGAGCGACACGCAGATCTTTATATGTAGGTGCACCAGCTCCTCTGTGGACTATATGTAGAGGTTGTTATGTATGTTATGAAATATCGCTGGACTGACAGCCGCCACTCACTTTTTCTGATTCGGACTGAAATAGACGACCGATTATTAGTTAGAAAAGAACAACAAAATGATGCATGTCAACACTGGCAAGTTTAAAACAGTCAATTCGAGTGGGGAAATCATTCACAGGCAGTCAAATCACAAGCTGCATAAGGTTTTTATTTTTCATGTGCAGAAGTCTAATGTTCTCTGTCTAAGAGTCTGCTTCTCTTTCAACCAGGGTTTGAACCTGCTGAGTCTCTACAAGGTGGATTATGCCTGCTGGCAAGTGCTCAAGTACTCACAGGGTGTATCAAGGGCGTAGTGCACTCTCTCTCTCTCTCTCTCTCTCTCTCTCTCACACACACACACACACACACACACACAATGAAGCTAATTATGATGCCCCCCTTTGGCTAGATGTTGGTGTCTCTCAGTGCAACACTCACATCTCTGAATCTGTTCCAGGATCTGTCCTTGTTGTACTGAGCCACGGTGCTCAGCCATTTGTCGTTAGTGTTACCGGAGAGCGCCGTTTCTCCGCTCAGCAAGAGAGCCACGGCAGGTAGCAGGAAGAGGAGCATCTTCTGAAAGCAGGGAGAAACAAACAAACAAACACAACAAAAACAGAGGGACGTGAGCCGGACTGAGAGCAGGGACGCAGAGGAGATGCAGCAGAAGTGTTGCAAAAAAAAAAAAAAAAAACAGACTGAAGTGACACTTTGCACAACACACAACTCTCATATTTGGAATGATCATAATGTGACAGTGGAACATTAAAAGCTCCAAACCCAAGTTAATGATCGCACAGCGCTCTTTTTTTATTATCAAATAGCTGATCCTGCTTCTAATCGGATTATCAACATTGGAGAGTTGTCACAGCGGCAGATGGGCCAATCTTCCCCTCCGCCAATTTAAAAAGCAATTAGCGGCGTCAACACAATCGCCGCCCCCACGGAGGAGCTTTGTCTCGGCTTTCATCTGCTCCATCCTCAGCACCGTGAAAGTCGACAGAGGAGGCGCAACTACACACTTTCCTTTTCCAGTTTAGGATTTAAAAAAAAAAGGAACAAAAAAAGCAGCCCCACCACCAAGCGTCGCCTGCTTCACCTACCTGGGAGAGTTCGTTGGTGTCCAGTTGCGATCCCCGGGGATAAATAAGTCCACGGCCCCGGGCACTCCGGTGGCACCCGACTGCTGCTGGGATTGACGGCAAAAAGGGAGCTGCGAGGACGCGCGGCGGACCGGGAGCTTTCTCCTCCTCCTCCTCGGTCACCAGACACCGCCTCCTCTCTCTCTCTCTCTCTCTCTCTCTCTCTCTCTCTCTCTCTCTCGCTCTCTCTCTTTACGCACAAACCGTGTCATTGATTCGCAGCCGGAGGGGGGGGGGAATTTTGTTTTGTTTTTTCCACGCCGGAGCTGAGGCAGGATTTTGGGAGCCGTGTCTGTGGATGTGTGGACACACAGATTTCACGTCAGTCTCCTCTGTTGTGGAATTGGAGCTCGCGTCCACCGTGATTAACACAGTTCAGACAGCTAAAGCGCAGGAATGAGCCCCACGGTGGAGCTGAAGCGACCCCACGGAGGAGGGCAGCTGCGCGCTTCAGCACCACGGACAGAGGCAGCGCTGCTCTTTCAAAAATAAAAGCACAATTCATAAATGGGCCACAGAACTGGGGCGTTCATTTTTTTGGGGGGGATTCATGAGTATATATGTTTTAATATTTAATCTGTGACTCAGTGCTCTGCCTCTCTTTGGGTTTTGTTCACTCTTCTCTTCTTTTTCTCTTTCTCTGTCGTTGCACAATGTGTGTGTGGAAGTTCAGAGGAAAGTGTGTGTGCTGCTCGCTGACGCTGTCAGTGTGTGTTATGGTGCTGTTTTGGCACAGAGGAAACCAGGAGAGTGGTCCAGTTCCTCATCTCCCTCAGTTTCACATAAAAGGTTCTCAACTATTCTGGCTGACATCACAACTCTCTTTCTTACTGCTCGCACTTTTGAAAGTGTTACCAGGGTTAATTCAGTCTGGAACAGTAGCCATAAGCAAGACTTTAGTTTCCTTTTGCAGTTCTGTATTCATCTTGACCGCAGTAAAACTCACTGCCCCCTGCAAGAGAAGGTCTTGTTTTTGCCAACTCTGTGTTGTATATTTATATATCTGTATTTTACTGTGCTATTTTAATGACTGGATTGTTTTGTTACCCAACGTTCAGTGCTGTTTGAGTATTTTTCCTCCAGGATAACTAAAACCTTTGGCTTATAGGCCTACTGTGATTTTTCTTATTTCGTGTTCTTGGTCCAGAGTCAGAGCTCATTAAAAATGAAACAGATTAAACACAATGAAGTTACACACACACTAGTTTTGCTGCAGTGTGGATTCAAGTGAAACTAGAAACTTTTATATATGAAATACAGAAAAAATATTTACTGTTTGGTTTAATGTTTGTTCACATTATGTAAAGCAAACATTTGCAACATTAATTGGATGGAGCTCAGCATCATGAACAAACCTTGCTAGTGCTTTGGTGTCTGGTGGCGTCTTCAAAATACACGAGTCAGGGCTGTTGCAGCAGCATGTGAGGTTTTATGAAGCAGGTAAACACTGCAGGTGATGAAGTGGTTCAAAGTTGAAAACCATCTAACACATCAGAGACTATTTTTATTCACATGAATTTACTACGATTACAGTACAAAAATGCAACTTGCTTGTAGTTCTGCTGTTTGAATCCATCCTGGATCACTTTATCTGTAAACTGTATAAAAGTGCTCTGAAGTCGTGATTCCAAGTTAAACCCAATAAAACCTTAGCAGCCGTCTTTTAGTTGGATAAGATTACACTCCACCTTGCTTGAGGAGACACAATAATGGTGGATTATGATATGTTAATCATGAAATAATGGTCCATTCCAGTCAGTGACTCTGCATGATGCTTTGCTTATGAAGACAATAACTACATGATATAAAAGTATTATTGGTTATGTGTTATTTACAGTAGCAGCTGCTTCAGAGTTAATAGTATGTTAATAGTATGATGTGTTAAAAAATGGCCAGTCATATTTAGGCCTAATCATTAGATACCAGTCACTAACATAGTGTTTACTCTTCAGTTTTTTATGTAAACTTGTGTAACAGATTGTGACCAGAGGTGATTTTTTTTTTCTGATCTGTCTTTCTCTACTACTCAGTCTTTTGTGACAAATACAAAGTGTGACAAGATGCGGTGAAGTATTCCAAGGCCACTCGTGGAAAGTATTTAGGTGTACTCAGCTGTGACTGCATATGCATCGGCATCTATGGGATCAACTTCAGCTCAGAGTGAATGGTTACGAAAAAAGAAAAATGCAAACTCACAGGTGGCCCCATTTACTTTTCAGCACGGTGACGGCTGATACATTTGACCAACACTAGAAATATGCAGTCTAATGAACGAAACTAAACAATATTGAAACAAGCTTTGCTCTTACTTTATTCAATAAGCAATAAGAGCTCATTAACAGTACAAGACTGAAAGAAGATGCACTGATTTTCATGTCCAACCTTTTTCTTTTGGTCATCACAACAGTTTGGCTAATGAAAATAATGATAAAAAGGAAACAACTAAAAAAAACTAACAAAAAAACCCTGCAAATATTATATTAATGCTGTAGTTTAACTTGCAGATTGGAATCGAATAAATGTCACCCCCCTTTTTTTAAAGAAAATGAAAGTTTTGTATGTGCAATCATACTGTTACTATTTTATGAACTATTTTCTTAGACGTATCTGGACATTAGCTTGTTTATACTGTTTTTGTAACCAGACCTAAAATGGAGCTCAGTCATGACATGTGAGTGAAAGTCTGGTAGCTCATTGCAGCCTTCGGGGCGTTCAAGGGCCAGAAATCCCCAATTATTGAATGTAGAGTAAGAACTTGTTTTTATTGCCATACATTACAACTGTAATTGTAACGTACAGCAGTCACATCAACACCATGCAGCTATGGACAGAAGTGAAGGCCGACATAATACAGACTAATAATGAGACTTTCTTCTTCAAAAACATGTTTCTCACTCACTGCCATCTTGTACTGCGAAGTACTGTGTGAGTGGTGGAATTGGAAAGTCCAATAAGCAGCTTATGGGCTAAATGATTATGAGACACTTGATTTTGACATTTAGAGGCTCTTACGAGACATTTATATGCAGTATATGTTAACAGTTATGTAGCCTGTGTTAAATGGGTACCCTGACATTTACAGTAAATCTGGGTAAAGTTGGGACACTTGTCGCAGTCTTCTAAATGAGATCGAGCATTTCTCCTTCAGCTACTGCCAAACGGCTTATTTACATTCACATTTACGCCTTAAAGCTCTTTTCCAGCGAGACTCTACAATGTGCACCGACAGCAGTAAAGATACATTTGCTTCAAGGGGCTGGTGAGACATTACAAGATACTTTTGGTCTTGTTTAAGAGATTGGTTGTAGATTTTAAAAATCAATCATGCAAATACCTGAAACTTAAGGCTTCAAAATGAATAGTTTAGTTGAAAATTTAAATACGTTTTCAATTGTTGTTATGTAAAGTGAAAAGGTGTGGCTGCCTGGTGCAAAACACAGTAGCGGTATGTAGCATAATGATCTATTAACATAAATTCAACTTTAACAGAAATGATGGTTTTGACTGATGCATGTGTTACTGTGAGCATCACAGGCACTTGCACCTTTTCATCTTTTACTAAACCCCATGCTTTCAAACATCAGGAATAAAGGCCTCCATACCACATGTAACCTGAGGATATTTTTATGCTTTCCAATAGAAAGCCTGGAGCCACACGCACTCCTCATTTTTAACTATTGTTCATTGTTATTGTGTTGTTATAGCAGCTTATAGAGACTCACCACACTCCGAGTTCAAAGGATCCAATGCAGGTCCACTTCAGTCAGATATTCCCCTGATTTCCTCTCCCTCTTTTTTCTCTAAATCCCAGCATCCACCTGGGAGGGGTCTGGAAGATGAAGGATAAGAGCGGCTGTGGGGGGGCCAATTTTGAACAATAAAGATCAAAATGTATGAAACAAAGCAAAGGGGAGCAGTGTCCCAGCAGTAAATTTACTGTCATAGACTCCCCACATTGCAAATGCAGATGGTGAAAGGTAAAGAGGGAGGGGGGAGAAATGGAAAACAAGAATGATGAAACAAGATTAAAGTTGCGTGTGTGTGCATGTGTGTAGGTGTGTTGGAGACAAGCGAGAAAGAGACGAGAAGGGGAAGTGTGCTGGAGATGTTTGAAAGTGAGCAGTGGGGTGTGATAGACTGTTTCTTAATGAGCTATGTGTCTGTAACTTAACTTGTGCATGAAAACTTCAGTTCCACTCGAGTGTCTCCAGAGAAAAGCTCCGTCAGTCTGCCTGAGAACGGACGAGGCCTGCTAGATGATATCTGCCTGGGCTGTCCCACTGTGCAAGGTGCAAAACATAGCATTTCCATCACACAACAATCCACGTTTCTGCTCGGTGCTCTCGGGGGCATTCGTAAATCCAATCACACATCTGACGTTCCACATAGGATGAAAAGAGAAAACTCATAGAGCATGAAACCCACCAGCAAATGGGATAAAGAGTATAAATGTCTCAGCATCCCGATAGATGTTTTTGTAGGGATCCTAATCAGTTCCTCATCAAGGACTTCAGTGACAGTAAACAGAATATGTTGTTGACTTGCCCAATCTAAAAACAGGACTAATTTAGCATCCAAATAATAATAGGATCATGTTCAGCATGCAAACACATTAAATCACTACAGACATCTGACTCTTTCAGAAAAAAACCCTCCAATCGGCTTTGATGTTTTCCTCTGTCGTTCGGGCACTACTGCAGTTATATGTCATCTTTTTTCAAAGCAAAGCCTTTCTTGTCATTTCCCTTAATATCTGCGTGAAAAGCTCATTTGTCAAGGTTTGGAAAATTTCCAAATGATCACAGCGTTTCTTTGTTGAGGTGGAAAAGAAGTTTTAAGAAGGGCCGAAATGAATAAAAGAAAACAATGTGAACATGCTCTAAATAAACTGAACAAAAGAGGACGCATTTTACTTCAAAAGCACCTCGGTCTTGATTTTCTCTCAGCTGAGACGTCATTGGAGGGCGTGACACTGATAACACCGCAACAGCCAATTATAGATAAGAGCACAAATTATTTTAAATAAAATAAAAGGTTACAAATTGACACAGTGACATTTCAATTCCAGATAACTCTGCTTTCTCCAAGTACAGGAGCCTCTTCTTCTAGAGCTCCTGTGCTGTATTGCCCAGGCGGCTGTGGAGGAAGGTTAGAGAGTGAAGTCATGGGATTTGTAATCATTAACCAGCACGCTCATTACATGAATATGTAGAAGCGTTGCTGGTGTTTTGGTGTATGTTGGTGCTTTAAAAAAAAAAATCAAATCAGGATTGTGCAGCAGGGCTGTGAGGTGAGCTGTCCATGGTGCTGAAAGTTTCATCGCAACAGAAAAACAGTCATCTAACCAATTATAAAGTGAGTGACTGTTGAGAAGAGAAAGAACAGCGATGCCCTAGAGTGGGAAGCACATCCACCATCCCTCCAGCTCCTTCCCCTGGAATATTGTTAATTTCTGTTAAACAAACAAAACAGGTAAACCAGTGAGCTTTAGATGTGCTGGTATGTGGATTTTTTTTGTACCTTCGGACAGAGTCAAGCTAGCTGTTTCCCCATGTTTCCAGTCTTTGAGTTAAACTAAGTTGACAGACTGCTGGAGGCCACAGAGACATGAGAATGGTATTGATCTCCCTCTTTAACTCTCAGGAAGAAAACAAATGAGCGTATTTCCCAAAATGTCTTTTAACAAACACAAATTCAGATTGTGCGGCTGGCCTGTGAGGTTTAATGGAGGACTGCAGGCAGATGAGCTTTCCATGAAGCTGCAGGTCAAGAGAATCACAGAATCATTGACTGACTTTTATATTAAAAGTAGGAGAAAGGACTGTGATGCCCTAAAATAGAGGACCACATTAAAATTTTCTCCAATCTCCACTGCAGGAAAACTGGAAAACTGTGGGTGCTATGCAGCAAAATTGTCTAAAGGTATCAGGTAAATAATGAACAATCATGCAGAAAATAACACAATAAGCTTTTCAAACCCTTTAGATAAGCATCAGACTTCTGATGGTAGAATATAGGCAACATAATACAGAATATGAGGTTCCTGGAGAAACTGCATCAAATAAATCAGCTAAAATCTCAGCATACTGAACAGAGTCTCTAACAATGGCACAGACACTGTAGATAAAGAGAGGACAGACGATTCCAGGCAAACCAGAGAAAGGAGAGTCAGCAGATATAAAAGTTTGCTAAATTTTCACACAGTCTGACATCATATATTCCTCTATCAAGACAGACAAGAGACAGACACTTAGGTTATGGCCAAGGACAGAAAAGCCAGTGAATAGGTAAAGATTACAAAACAGAAATGTAGAAAAACATTTCAGGAGCTCTTACAGCACTTCTCTGCTGCTAGTGTTGTGTTCAGGGTCTAAAGGCTCCTGAGATATTCCAGAAGAGAAGAGGAAGAGAAAACTGTTTAGTTTAATAAACCAGCAATGACACAGAGAGGTTATCTTCCTACAGCAGCCCACTGTTTGAGAGGACACAACGGAAAGAGAGATGCACTGCAATGCAGCACAGCACCAAAATCTGCTGGGCCTCCCTCCAGGGTAGCAGTGAAGAGGCAGCATGCAAGGTCACCGAGATTTCTTGACTCGGGCAGTCAGGAGAGCCATTGTCAGGAGGAGTCTCTCACCAGAGGCCAGGACCAAGAATCAGCAGGACCCCAGAGAGGGATCTTTGACACCATGTCAGAGCTATTATCTGCAGTGAAGCACAGCAGCCCCCTCTTCACCTTCTTCACATATGAACAACTTTGAAAGCTATTTTCTCCCATCTGGAAGTTTGTTTCTGTTAATTGTGCTTTTTGATTTTGCTTCATTAGACATGCCATGTTTGTACTTTGGTGTTTATTCTATTACAACCTCTATCGTTTCTCTTTGTGTTGTGTTTCACAGACAATGCACAAGGACATGTTCACATTTAAATTGTTTTGTTGGTGCTGGAAATGCTGCTCAGATGCTGACCAAGCAACCACCATGAGAGAAGTGGACATGAGACACTTGTATGAACTCAAAAGCTAAACTAGACATATTTGTGTACCAATATTGGCAACCATTTCCTCCATTAAGTTATAGGACACTTTCATAGTGGTCCTTATCTGCTATTTATGATAGAAAAAAAAACCCCTCAGGTTCAGCCTTGAATAACAACCAGTATTTCTTTATTTCTGTGCTTTTCAGATCACCAGAGAAGAAAAACACTTTGAGCACAGTTTTTCTATGAATAACAAGAATACTCTTTATTTGGATTGGGTGCTGATGACGAAGGATAATATAGGTCACTGAAACTTTCCAGTCATGAATGAGTTACAGGCTTTATGGGTCAGTGTTTCAGCTCTTGCAATATGGTGTGAACTGACTAGAACACAAATGCTTATGTGTTATTTTCTGGTTTGAGGGATGATCCAAAATAAAGGTGTGAAGACAGAGAGGAAATTCTGTTACTGACCACAGCGGTGGGCTCATGGCTGCCTCAGAGTGGGAGGAAATAGATTACCCTTATCAAGGTTTTCTCAAAGGAAAGTTGCAGCCGTGAAAGCTAATTACACCCTGGATCCGCAGAGAACAACTATAAAACCCAGTGATCCCTTACATTTTATTATCTCTGAACTTTGCTGACAGGTATATGTGCACACATTTTAACTTACAGTTCTATTTTGTGTGTAATAATCATATTATGTGTAAAAGTCATGGGGCAATATTGTGGATTTAATAAACTTACTGCCAATAATCAAAACAGAAAAACTAAACAAGAAGAAGAAGGAAACGGACTAAAGACCAAAGGAAAGAAGGAAGGTCTGCAATGTGTGAACAGGTGGCAGTGTCCACACATTATTCCTGCGGAGAGCTGGTTTAATATTAACAAATTAATGTTAGAAAACTCCTTCAAACCTGTGTCATATTTGCAGATACTGTCAGTCTAAATCAGCCTTTCACTGCTCAACAAATCACTCAATCCCTCAAACATTTGACACTGACAGAGTCAGACTGCCAATTAAGAAGACTTTTCTCCCTCTCTGTCTATCAATCTAACTCTATATGTCTTCCCTTTCATTTTCTTCCTCGTATGGGCAGGTCAAACTAATCCATGAAGAGCGGTCTCCACCTCATACCAACACAGTCAATCTGAAAGATGAATTCTTGGCATGCCTGATCGAAAATTTATTAATATTCCAGAAGGAGCCGTTTAACATTCAACCGGCAGTTTCTTAAAGTTCAAGCGCAGCCTGACACACCGATCCTTTAGGCAAGACAAGCCAACTAAAGGAATAATAAATTGGTTTATGTGTCTACAAAACTACATATCTAAAATGATTGGCCCTTGAACTGAAAAAGGGGCAACAACTGTCAGTATGTAAGTTATTTAGTGGAAAGAGCAGGCAGAGAAGATTGATTCCTGTGTCTCTGTCTCTCAACTCATCTCAAATGTGTTCAATCAAACAAAATATACAATTAAAATCCTACATATAAACGAGTTGCAGATTTAAAGGCCCCGCCAAGTTTCCTCGAAGACATCTATTGCACTATTTATTTGCGTTTTGCAGCAACAGCCAGAGAGGAAAAACTCAGGATGCAGGGAAGGTTAGTGTTGATTCATGCCTGTGCCCTGCTGCATATTGCTGAACCACACAGGAAATCCAGTTCCCTCTGCCGCCTGCCCAGAAACTTGTTATTGTAGACAGCTCTCGCAAATCAGTCTCTGCACTTGAATTTGAACCATGTGGCTATACTTCAATCAGGAGAGACTAATAGAAAGAATGGCTTGAAGAGGAATTAATTTATTTGTGCATAACAAGAAGAGTGGAAGAGGTGTGAAGGAGTGTTTGACGGTCATCATTTTACAGGTATTTACACCATGTACTGTACAGGAATATCCCACTCGTCTAGACACAGGTGGTGGTAAAGGTGTTAAAAAAAAAAAAAAAAAAAAAGCCTACGTGAGTTCAGTGGAAAAAGCCGTTGAACAGCTGGTGCAGATGAAACCATTAAGGAATGGAGTGGAGGTGGGTCACATTGATCTGACGCTGACGCTGACGATTGGCTCACAGAGGTCAAAATATGATTGGTTGAGCTGAAAAAAAATGTGAAGGCCCCAAATCAGCTGATTGAGTTGGAAGCGGGAAATGAAGACAGAAATTAAAAATTGAGCAAGCATGAAGAGAGTCTTCCTGATTGTGTCAGGTTGGTTTCGGATTTCACTTCAGTTATTTCCTGTTTTAGGTTGAAAGAGTATGTCCTCAGGTGTATTTGAGTGACTTTACTTCCTGCCTTTGTGTGCACTTCCTGCAAGTTTGATTGTCTGCCACACCTGGTTTGACCACCTGTGATCCTCCACTCCATTTAGTCCTTGTGTTCACATAGTGTTTTTGTATTTTTGCTTAGTTTTCCTCGCCTTTTTCGGATTTCTAAATTCTTGCCTGCTCCCATGTGGATTTATTTGCCTGTTTGGACTGCATCCCTGGGTTTGACCTTTTCCTGCCTGACAAACCTGTAAGCTTTTTGTGACTTTGCCTTTTTATGTTAACAAATCTTTGAACTGCTGCAGGCCGGGCCTCAGTTGTCTGCATTTTGTTCCAATCCCTTGTGTTTCTGCTATCCTGCTTGCACAAATTGTCACAGATTGGCTAAGCTTCATTGCTGTATTGCTATTCTTTGAGCCTTCAATCAGGCTGCAATAAAATCTCCTGAATGCATCTTCCAAAACATTTAAATTTGCTGATTTACGGACAACCTCTAGTGGGTTCTCTGTTTGTTTGTTATCCATGTATATGTCCCCAAAATACATTCACAGCGTTTCTACAGATTGCAGGAACAGTGGTGACAGAAGGGGTCTCTAATTGGAAAATCTCATGTCCCTATTTTTATCCATATCAATGAACCAGAAGCTTAACATCATTTCTGAACCATTTCAGCCTGTTCAAAGCGATGTGTTCCTAAACGACCTCTTTCATATTTGACATGATAGGCCCTTTTACAGCATCTCAATGCATTAATGGCTTAGCTCTCGATGTTGTTCAGTATTACACACACTGGACAACAGACCTGTCAAAAATTGATGAGGGACCTGCATCATCAGAAAATGAGACATGTGATCAGTATTTTTAATTAGCTCCTCTGGGTTCTTCTGCGTTCTCATCTCTTTTGTGTAGATTGAAAATAAAACCCAGTCTCAAATGTAATGGAAATTAAAATATTCTTATTATGAAGCACGAGCTTGTTGCAGATTGTTGACAACAATGTCCACTTTCATGAGCTTTGAAAAACACTGTTGGTTTAAGCTTGGTCACAAATCCATTTTAAGGGATTTTATGAACCTTAGTAGTTGCACATTTATGAGTCTAGGGAGCATATGTTTCCTCAACCAATCTGAAAACTATAAATCATCAAACTCAGAGATGCATGACAATGAGGATACTCTGCAGGTGCTTGTCTCTTTCAGACTCTCCCCCATCCCTTCTGTGGCCCAGTTGAGTGTTACTGATAGATATTCTCACTTTTCCTCCATAACTGTTCCCTTGAGTTATTCACTTAAGTTTTTCTCCCACCCAGCCTCTCAAGTTTATTCTTAATTCTATCAGGAGTCTGATCATACAGCCTCTCATCCTTCTTCTTACTCATTTTTTACTTTACTCATCTTTGACTCTTTCCCTGTCTTTGTCAGAGTTTCTCATTTTTCTTACTCCCACAACCCCAAATTGTTCTGACTGCGAGCTTCCCCTCTCATCTCTCTTCACTTCCCCCTACAGCTTTAAAATGCTCAAGTACGTCTCTGGTTCATTCTCTGCACTTTTTCATCCTCTGACTTTATATTACTCTTACTGCCCAGTTGCTCTGCCTCGGCTCTCTGTAGACTTTGCATCATGGCTCAGGATGAGTCTCAGAGCACCCCTCGTATCTGTTTCTCTGGGAGTGACCCAAATTGTTTTGGACAGGCGCGTCATGGCTGCCTGTGCCAGAGGTCCTTTTGTTTGGCAATGATTCAGAAAGCTGTAGTTGAAAATGCTCTGAGAGGCACACAGAAACCAGGATACAACAGAGACAACACAGTCTGTTAACTGTCTCTCTTTGAGCTCCACAGCAGGGTCAGGCAGCTTTATACATTAGATGTCAGACACACCAACAGCATCAAAACCTTTCCAAGGGCAGTGGAGAGGTCTGATGGGTTGCACAGTTAGAGGAGGACTTTTATTATGTTGCTGCTGTCAGTAAAGAAAACATCTCTGAATGGTAAGGAGTTAAACTGGAAACTTATGAAATTAGTTCAGGAGAAAATGTGTTAAGCCTGTTGGTTAAATGAAGAAGCAGTACAAGGCCTGATACAGAGAGAGAAGAGAGAAAAAGGAATTGACCAGGTGAGGAGTGGAGTCTGGCAGGATCCGTTATGCACTATGAATATCCTGTGTGTTAGCCAGATTTAGAGGCAGCGATAAACTCCACCTGGGGCAGTGACTTAGATCTTCCATAGTCTCTTATCACACACTGAGAAATAACTTTCTGCACACGTACAAACACACACGGGGTGTGAAACCTAATCCCCACCTTCTGTTAGCACGGCAGCCACACGTGAAGATGCCTTCCTCATGCCCTCATCTGTTTCTACCGAAAAACAAATGAATCACTGGTGATGGGAGAGGAGAGAAAGTGAGGGAACAAAAGGAGAGAAACAAATGAAACACAGACAGGGGTGCCAGGCTGGCAGCTTATCAGCATCTAGTAACTTCAAAACAACACACGAGGCTGGAAGAAGACACAAGGTGCTGGAGAATACTTATGATAGTAAAACAACTGTTAACACAAGGATACACAAGTAAAACTGTTGTACAGCTAGACATCATCGTAGTACATTTACTTAAGTACTGAGCTCATGTAGGTACTTGTACTTACTTGAGTATTTCCATTTTGCTGCTTTATATTTCTACTTCACAACATTTCAGATAAGGATGGAAGAAATGTCCAAAATTTAAACAGAGATTTGTGTTGCGGTTTCTTTCCTACATTATTAATCATCTCACCTCCTCAGACTTATCTTGTGACCGTTTGGAAGGGGTCTGACCCCGAGGTTGAAAAAAACTGTGGATTAATTAAAACTAGCTCCACCTAGACCAGCTACAACTTACACATTGATGCATAAATGTAATAATGCCATATATATAGGCTCATAAAAGATTAACAGGTTTTCTGTAGAATGACTACTTTAAAAAAAAAAAAAAAAAACTTTATATGATTTTTGCAGTACATTTATTTGCTATGGAGTATTTTTGACATAGACTTTTGGACTTTTGCTTAAGTAAAGGATCTGAAACCTTCTTCCACCACTGATACAAGACTTAACACTTGAAATACCTCCACTTTGACAACAGCGTGAAGTCGACTATCGCTAACCTCTTTGAAATGAGATATTTGTTACAGCAGGTCAAACTGAAATAAATCAACAAATTACAACAAACCACAAGTGGTTACCGCTCGAGGGACAGGTGGGTTTATTACCCTTTCAAAGTAAGATGTTATCAGAGAATATAATGGTTCATTCACAGATCAAACTGCAGTAAAACAGCCTATAACTAAAGCAAATGCACAGTTTAAATAAAAGCTACATTACAGCATTGACTGCTGGGATGTGAAAGGCTGGAGAAGAGAGATTGTAAGTGGAAGGTCACCAACTCCAATCAGCAGTCAAGGTGTTTTTTTTTTAACTCGAATGAAATAATGCTTCTACCCATAAAGGCAGTGGTCATAAGAGCAGACAATAAAAGGCAAGTAGCATGAAGGACAAAGCAAGATTCTGACAGGGAGGTTGCTGCTGCTCTGAGAAGGATGTAAGTGTAACGGGGTCGGGTTACAGTATCAGAGGATCGGGCTGCAGAAGTCTGAGAGGTGTGTTTGTTCAAATCCACTGAGCAGGTGAGAAAATGTGAACAGCAGCAGTGAATGAAATCTTAAAAAAAAAATTACCATTAAGATATCCTTGAGCATGGTGATTCTGGCCTTGTCGAGAGATGCAGAAAGAGATAGAGTCGGATCTGTTTTAAGCCCATAATAGATGCTTGATGATGGTGCTCCTGAGCCAGTGAAGGCCGCACTTGAACACATGGTACACCATTGAAAGTGGATGTATTGGTTGGCTTTGAACAAGTCAGCACATATAGATTCAGACTGAGTTAGAACTGTGACTTGAAATACGGTACAATACAATACAATACACTCTCCATAGACCATTCTTCATCACTGATGTGCTAGACTGAGCACAAAGCTGCAGCATTAAATCTCCAGCACTTATGTGTCTACTCTGTATTTCAAGTGCTGCATGTGTGTTTTTTGCTTATGTGTGGCCGTGAGGAACAGCTCAGGAGTAAGCTATTGATCATTGCCATAGGTGGAATATCAAACATTGGATTATGTTTATGTTAACTCAAATCAATTGGGAATGAATTTTGTGCTTGTAATTACTCTCTTGCATGACTCAGATTTATCATGACATGTTGTTCTCAGACAGAATGAAAATGCAGCTGGTGTCACCTGGGAATTCTGTTACCTCAAAAAAAAGAAGAAACCATGACTGTTACAGGTGAGCATCCAGTGCTGGATCAGCCTGTTAGGTGTCCCAGAATTTGTTACTGCCCCCCGACTGACCCACGAACAAACTTCCAGCCCTCTGTGTCTCCAGGCTCAGCACACAGCGGATGATAGAGTCATGATCACTAAGTAAGCAGGCAGAATGGTGAGATCATGAGGTTGTCATTCATAGATGTCTGCAGGGAAAGATGTTCCCAGGTAGCTTATTTGGCAGAGGGACCGTGTTCCGAGGGTAGTCGGTTCGAATCCCTACTCCAATCAGAACGGCAAGAGAATGGTCAAATCATGTGGTCAGCAACAGAATGGTCAGATCGTAAATGTCAGTGCTGGAAAATAACTAAGTACATTTACAATTTGAGGTACTTTACTTTTCCATTTTCTGCTACTTTGTAATTTTACATTGCTACAATTCAAAGGCAAATATTGCACTTTTCACTCCATTACACTTGTTTGATTTTGTTGAATTTAGTTACTACTTATTTTCCAGATTCAGATTTATAGTACAAAATATTGCAATCAACAAATTAAATATTTGTTTATTTATTATCAGCAAGACAAGCTACTGTGCAAAATGTGGGCTTAAACTTTTATACGGTTATACTTTTTCACTTTGACTGAAGGCAGAAAGTTGTGGAAAGAGCAGACCGTGAATGATGAAACCCACTCCAACAATACTAGTGAGCAAGCGAGATACAGAAAGTCGTAGCAAAAGAAGTGGCTGAACATTGTGTATTTCAGACACAGCTGCGTTATTTTGGGAGAAGGAGTGTGTGGTTTTGATAACGTTAGTTTGCTATAAGTCATGTCAGCGACACGCTTCTCTGCTATCAGTGTTTTCCTCCAGCAAGTGTCTGTAGAGGAAATCTGGAAACGGACTCTGAGACAAGTGAGGAGGACATGTTTCATCCAGACAGTTGGGAATAGGAAGTGTCCAGGATGACGTCCAGATCAGCCACAGATGAGCACAGAGTCGGCCGCCGTGCCGCATTTAAGGACTGTGCGAAGTTTGTGTGTAAAGTGTAATTCATGTGACCTCCATCACGTGTGGCACAGCAGCTGTAAAGTTATTTGACTAATCACAAAGCATGTTTTTATTACTTTCTGTTAAACCATGGCTACAAAACATGTGAGTAGAGATGATTTGCATCTCAATCCATCTGTGCGTAATTTGAGATTTGTGAATGTCTACTACAGGAATCTGTAAATACTCACATTTACAAATCATTTTGCTACAATCATGGCCCCATACTCTACCTTGAACCTGCTACAAAATACTGCATTCTTATTTGCGTTGCAGTTCATTAGGCCCAGATCTCCGTGTGTGGCTAAACCAGGACTGAAACTAAACCATGTTCAACCCATTTTACTTATTTGTGGACCGAGTAATTGTAGAGGAAAGCCAAGCATAGTCCATCATATATCCTGTTATAATTTCTTTTGGCCTAACCATGAGTGCGTACATCCTTTCATACTCCCGTACCATTCTGACAGTGTTGGCTCTAAAATGTGATATGAAATATGTCTCCGTCCTCCCAGTGATGGTATTCAAGTAAGAGTTGAATCAAAGGCAACTACATCAGAACTGATGAAGCTTCTCAGATGAGAAGTGAAACGTCTTCAAGAACCTACAACCCAAATCCAGTTACCTTTAATTCAACTCTGACTTGATTGATTGACTTGATATTAATGTGTAGTTTTTTCTCTAAGGGAGATATTTTTCTCCTTTGCTAGTTGTTGTTTCCAGACCAGACATTTCTGGCTGCAAATGTCACTGCTTGCTTTTTTCCCAACATGACTTGTCTTAAATGAATCAAGTGCATTGTTATGTATTAGACTGAATCATCCATATGCCTGTTATCAGTATAAGCTGTAAGTGGCAACATTCCACATTTAAATAATACTGTCATCAATCAAGATTTATAAGTAAGTCTGGCATAACAGCCAGCGCCAATCCAACCACTGACAAGCTGTTTCAGCCATGTTGTCCTTCATGGTTCCAAGTTTTTCTTACCATCTCTCCCTTCACTCCCCTTCCTCTCCTCTGTCCTTAAAACAGGCTTGTGTTTTTTTTGTACCAATACAGATGCGTCTGTGTCTCCTTGAGATATGCGTGTGTTTCGACAGGCACATGTGTGATGAAGGTTAAAATTGCATGGGTTTGAAACTTCCACTTAGAGGAGGAAGCTAGAAAGAATAAACTAGATACTGTAGACAACTGACAATACAGCATTATTATTGAACAGTGTGTCTTGTTTTTGCAGGGATTGTCAGTAATGTCTGCAGAAAAAAAATGTTTGCATTATTTGACAGTCATGGCACACAACAATGCAAAATGTATCTATGTATAAAAACTGAAAACAGGAAGGAAACAGGGAGGAATACAGACAGCACATACCTCTGCCACGGCTGCTCATCCCCCAAAATAGTTGTAACTTTAATAATAGAAAATATTCTGAAATGTTTAATCCTCGTATACACATAGTGACAGAATCATGGGTAGTAGTAGTTCCTATGAAAACATATTATAGATATGATCATGATTTGACCTCCAGTGGAATCTTACTCTGATGATATGATCATATGTGTTCTCCAAATTAAAGCTTTTAAACAAACTGTAATGAAAATGTCTTTTGTTTTAGAATGTGTGAAGAGTTTTGTTTGAGTTTATGGATAACAGTAGAACAGGACTTCAATCATCAATTTTTGAATTGTATTTCATTCATTAGTATGTATTCTTATTTTATGTAATCTTGCCATATCGAAATGATATCAGGAAAAAACATCATGTTAATAATGTAGTATGGATTTCAGCCATATCACCTGGGGGTAATTGTAACGTGGTATAATGCAGTTTCTTGCAGTCGAGTTTAATCGGATTGCCTTCCTTCACAGGCCAGTGGGTCATCTTTGCATATTCTCCTGTGCTACCGACCACCCAGAGGAAGGCAAGGAAAACACTGGAAATAGGAGAAGGGCGGAAGAGCCAGAAAATGAGATACTGGACTGGGCAGTGATGGATATGAAAGTTGTTGACAGCACATAAATAGGTGAGAGATGGAGCAAAGAGAGGTGAGTGTAAAAGATAAGATGGTGGGGTTTGACTGACAGACAACCCCCAAACGTTCAGTGAGAAAATAGGTGATGTCAGCAAGCAGGAGGCAGAAATACTTAATCTGCATGATATTTGACAGCATCAACTCTGCAGCCCGAGAGATTCTGCTCCCCTATGCATTATATAAAGTTTACTTACTGACATATCAAACGGAGGCAGCAGTGAGAGCTGGAGAGGAGGGAAAAAGTTATAGTGTGAAAGTAAGAGAGAGACCATATCGGACGTTGCTGGTCATTCTCAGCTAACACTAATCAGAGATGTCTATAAAGCACTAAAAGGGAGAAAGAGCACGAGCAGAGGCAAAAAAAAAACAAAACAAAAAAAACAGGAGGCTGATGGGTAGAGGATCAAAGATCTTTATTAGACACTAAGGCTGCAAGGATTAGTCAATATATCAATTAGTTGGTTGAAAGAAAATGAATCTTATTGATTAATCAAAGTCATTTTTCAAGCAAAAAAGATTTGCTGCTTTTCTTTGTCATTTATAAATGAAAGATTTGAACTGTTGGTTGGAAAAAAGATGCAATTTTACAACGCGACTTTGTGATGAGAATTTTTCACTTTTTTTTTTTGTCATTTCATAGACTAAACGATTGATTGTGAAAATAATTAGCAGATTAATTGATAATGAAAATAATCATTTACAGCCATATAAGTCACGAGCACATGACAGACACTCTCTCAACACAGCAAAGTGTTTTTAGCTGCAGTGATACAGTTGTACTTGAAAAAGAGAGAGAGCTGGATAGAGAGAGACAGTATGCTGCTTTATTTGACACAAATAGGGAAGCTCACAGTTGAAGCAGAGAGCCAGCACTGGAAATCAGTGTAATGCTGTTGACACAGTCCAAATCTGGAAATAGATCTTGTTTCTTCTCACTCATCCACTCCCTTTACTCCCACAGCCAAGCTCTCAGCAAAACCGAACACATAATCATAGTTTCTATTGAACAAAGATGGGGAGGAATTAATTAGGCAGCTGTCAAGTTGCTAAAACACTTCTCCCTTAGAGCATCAGTCTGTGTTTCCTCCATCATACTGCCATAAACTGATGTTAATGATAATGAGGTGAAAAATAGATAAACAGAAAGTTGTCATTAATTGGCAGAAGCTTTGTTTGTATTAAATGTGCCTGAAAAAACCCCTAAAAGCACAATATGGTGTAAAAAAAATGTGTGTGTGTGTGTGTGCATGTAATAACCTCTATGCTGTATTTTTACAATCAAGTTCAAGTTCTCCAGTCACATAATGCTTCTAGCCTTTCACTGGAAATGTATCAACAGTGAAAAAAATATGTACAACTTTGCCTTACATTTACGTTAGATTAACAGTCTTCAAAATATGTAGCAGTGTCATAGAACATGCCGTTTGCACCGCTGACTTTGCTTCTCATGTGTGCTGACAGTAAAGATAAAGAGCCATGAACACGAGGCAAATAATTCTAGTGTTAGCAGGTAATGTTGGGAGGAGTCGGGGCCCCTGAAAGTGCATCTTCCTTAGGGGCCAAAAAGTTGTTCACTGTATTACTGCCTGTGTTTATTGCTGTTCGTGTGGCACAAGATAGTTGTTTTGTGTTTCTGACCGTGTGTTTGAAATGAAAATCGAGGAAATAGCTGATTCATTTTATGTCACATGTCCATCATAAAAAAAGGTAACATATAGATTTTTTTCAAAGCATAAAAAATCTGCTTCGAATTGCACATTTACCTTTATGATTTTTGTCTCTGGTGGACTGTGTATCTACTGTAGAGAGGCATCATACAGAGGGTGAGATACACACCTCTGATAGATAGATGGATAGAAGCATTTCTGTCATCCCTAAAATGTAGAGAACTTCCTGCCAAGACAGAATACATATTAATGAAGTCATGACATAAAAAGAAGAAAAGATGAAACAATATGAATATAGATAAAATAACATGAATTGTTCATAATCCCCACGGGGAAATTTGGCTCATCGTCTCTGCATCACTCAACATCTCTGAGGGAGGTGGAGGCGAGCAGCATTAATATGTGAAATACACTCTCTTTTATTCTCTTCCCGTCACTCTTTCAAAAGCGCACACACACAGAATCTGTGTAAATATCTCACATACAGAGGGTTGTACACAAACGATCAGCTATGCCTCTACTAAACGAGATAATCCCTCCATATAATGTGTTGGTAGCGATGTGTGCTTTTGATTGCAAATATCAGATTAAGGTTCATTCCGCTGGCATCTCGCTGCTCAGGTTTTTCCTTTCTTCTGTAGTCAATACAGGAATGAATTTCAGCTCTCTCCCCATTTCACCTCCCACACAAGTCAAACGTCAAGTACACACACATGAATTCAAATTATATTAGGACACATGCCAGCACGTATCACAGATAGCGCACAACTTTGTGGTTGTACACATGCTTGCACACACACACACACACACACACACACACACACACACACACACACAGACAAGAACAATAGAGTCTGTTACTCCCCCATGTGGGAGAGAGGAAACCGGTAACCATAACAATCCATTCTTTCTGTGTGTACTTCTTTTAGATTGTATTTCTCCTTCAGAATCTCTCCATCCATCTGCTGAAATCCTATTTTCATGACAAACAATAAGACACACAAACACTCACTCCGTCACTGCTCCCTGTAGCTGCCAAAGAGCCAGATGAAGGAGGAGAGGCAAGCAAAAAAAAAAAAAAATCCACAAACACAGGGAAGGGGAGGTGACACAGGGGATGGAAGCCATTTGAATCGCAAGACAATTTGGGTTTTCAATTTGGGATATTCTTATGCAACTAGTCTGCAAGGTTTGTTGCCAGTGCAGTGTAGAAGTCGAGGTGGTGAGCTTCAAGGCCCCTGTAGTGACTTTATTTCAACAAACGAACCAAGGGGTGAATCTACTTTTGGGGCAGATGAGAGGAGAGTCACCAACCGGTTCAGTCGACTCTGAGTATCCGCAACATGTGAAAATGCCGTGGTTTGCTTGTTCTGGTCATTTATCCTTACTGACAGACTCCAGTAAAAATAAGTTTGCTTGGTGTTTGCTTCATGTTCAAATATGGAATCGATCCTTCGCTGTCCGTGACCAAATAGTGGTACTTTAATTGCAATGAGCATATAGTTGCAGTAAGGAATGTCCAAATGAAGATTTTGCCAGTAAACTCAATAAGATATTGATGAAAACATGACAAGGGACTTTGTTAATGTTTCTTCCTCTGTGCATATATGGATGCAGCCAGAACTCTCAATCTCAAATAGCTAACTCTTTGTGTGCGTGTGTGTGTGTGCACAAGCCTTTATGTGACACATTATGCTGTAACTGGACAGACGTGAAGTGGCCAAGTGTTAACAACAGCTGTTGACTTCAAATCCTCGTCACTGTTTCGCATGTTTTGTCGATGTGTTGCTGTGTTTGAACGGAACCAGTTGTGTAAAGCTGATCATTTTTGTCATACACGCATATTCAGATTTAATAGCTTTGAATATTTGTCGTCAGTCTAAGCAGGTATGACATCAACATGTTTATACTGTACAACAAGTACAAGGTATGACCTTTTTATTTAATGTGCACTTATGGAAACCTGGCATTAAACCGACCCCGGGGCTAAGTGATTAAACACCATAGTATTGATAAGCTCTGGCTTCTATTTTGTCAGTCAAATCAATGCACCTTTGTTTTTAGGTGCTTCATTGTACACAGAGCAATGCTGTGGCATGGCAGCCTGCAAACTTTACAAACTGAGTCTCAAAATGACCTCAAACTACAAAACCAACTGTGAAGGAAGTGGAGAAGGTTGATAGAAACAGAGGGCGGCGTGACTCCAGTCTGCTGGCCGCTCCAGAGATGACTGTCAGTGAAGTCAGCTAAACCTCCTTTGAACCAGACGGTGGTCCAACCTCCTCTACTGCCGTCCGCTGTGACTGACTCTTCGACCGACAGGGCTGTCAACAGCTCGGCAGGAGAGATGCTCCACAGTGTGTTGGGATTTTATAACTGAACTATGATGACGCACTTTACTTTCTCCGACCATGTGGAAATCTGCTGTTTTCACATCATAGATCAGAAAGAAAGGCATCAAAACTCATGACTCATGTAGGCTGATAGTTTAGTGTGGCCTGTGTCGTAAGAGCTTGACTCAAGCAGAAGCACATGTGTTAAAAATCATCCCTCAAACTCGGGCCAATGGATTTTTTGAATGCAAAATGTAAATATAAATTTTCTGTCCTAAATCCTATTCGACTGACAAAATTCAAGTCAGAATCAAAAATCAAAGTCAGATACAAACCTTGTTCTTTTACGGGTACTTTTTGTGTAACATTATGGTGTAATTTATTAACAAGCTGCAACCTCTCTTCTTCTATCTGTGTCGGTGCTGAGCTCCTCCAACTACATTTGTGCAATAAAACCTTTGCAAGTGAAAAGCCAATACTCACCTGTTCAACTACACCTGTTCAACAAGCATAAACATTTAGAAAAGGGATATTACTACTACTCTGTCTGCAGTTTGTCAGCCACAGGTACTATGTAGTACCCAAGCACAAAATTTGGCGAATTCCTGTAAACTTTGAGACAAGCCAGCTCCTCCTCTCTGAAGGTAGTGGATCATATGAGCAGACATCTGCATCTATTGTAATGTCCGGAATATCATTTATTTCACTTGGTTTATTTTACATTTTATTTCATTTTGACATTTTATATGGTGACTCTGAAGTTGTAAACATTAGTGCTGCAGTTAATGGTGCAGTTACATATGAAAGTGACAAGAATTTTAACTTTTCCTTTTACTGGCTGATGTAGATTCTGGTTGGCTCTAAAGCTGTTGAAGATAATAAGGACAGATATTTGTGTTATTTAATTCTAAAATGTAGTCTTAAAGGGTTTTTTTTGCTCCGTAGGAGGAGACATAGATATCCATCATTATTATCATAGTTTTTAAGTTTTTTTTAAGTTAGTTTGTAAATTTCCCCACTGTGGGACGAATAAAGGTTTATCTTATCTTATCTTAAAGGTAGGGTCTATCTCACTATGGGCTTAAAGAAAGACAAAAGTTCTCAACACACTCTTGGGTTTACATTTATGGGTTTTTCAGAAACAATTTGCCCCACAAATCAATGCGGAGGTAATGTTGGTAGATATCATTGTTGCCAGTTTCAGCCTGAATCATGCCATTTTAAAGACCTGACAATAACAAGCCCACATCCAGTGTTTACATTTTCCTCCATGATGCAGACTATATATTCCTTGCTTTCAGTCTGCCATGGTGTTTTTTGAAATGAATAATAATACAACTGTATTTTATCACAGAACAGATGTAGTGTTCAACACACTTTGTTATGTTTTGCCCTGATTATAAAGCCAGTTGAATTCATTCAGTCAAATTGAATAATAGCACCAAAAACAGCTTCATCTAATCAGAGTGTGTCATTGTCTGAAAGCTTCTAAAATACTGGCCTGTGAATGAATCCTGAAACAATTGTTCCTGAAGGCAGACCTCAGCCACTGGACACTGAAAGTCGACTAAAACAAACTTTATGGCCAGTTTCAAAAAATGAATTGATCCAGGAAACTGTCAGCAGTGACTCTTTTTTTAATCTTCCTGTCATTTTCCAGAGTCTGCGTTTTCATGACATTCACACTGAATGTGTGATGCTTTTGAATGGCTCGAGTAATGAAGCCTTGTCTGAAATAAACTTAACTTCTGTTACTTCTTCCATTTACGTCTTAAACCTCTAATTCACCAGGTGGTAAAAAAAGGAAGAACTTGCACAACAAAAGATCAGTGATTAAAATCCATAAAAAATAAGGACTAACTATCAATTGTGTGTGATTAAAATGACTTTTTAATTCTGACAACGAACACAAACTTTTAACTTGGTGACTTAAACAAAAGTCTTAAGTTCGTCATTTGAGTCAGAAAGTCATAGTTTTCTCTACAAAATAGTAGAAAAAAAAGTCTCACCATCATCACTAAGCCATCCATCATTCTGTGCCCTTTCAGCAACAATCTGTTTAATGGATTGTACATTTACATTTGAGCACTGTCGTATCACTTTAGGACGTGAGAATTTGGCAAATGTGATTGCCAATGATTTCCATTTTAATATTTTTAGATGGACTCATTTAGAAAAGCGGAAATGTGAATGTAAGGAAAGCTTAAAATGGTTCCTTTGCCACAAAATGTTAATAACACTATCAGGAAAGAAAATTTGCAAACCACACCCAGCTTTAACTACTTCAAAAGGTACAGTAATTTAACAGTACTCCTCTCCTCTTGGGTAAGTGTGGGCTAAGACATTCTGTGGGAAAAAAAATCCAATTACAAAATCCTTCCAAGAGAAATAATGAAAATTCAAATGGGTTATGTAAATTCTGCCTGTTAAGTGGCTGGGGACAAGTGTGGCAACTACGAGATTGTGCATGTGCGCAGTTGCACGCAAGCACACACATTAGCCATTTTGCTTCTCCAACACTTTCATTTTCAGTATTCTAATCTGAATCCATCATTTCCTCCCTGTCACCCCTTTGATAGTGCTGCTAATGTTGCTTAATGAAATTTGTTGACAAAGGAACAGCGCTCCGTCCTGTTCTCAACATATTGAATTAGCTGTCTGGGGAGGGAGGAGGCGAGAGAGAAAACCCAGAAGATAGATGACCTCCCCAGTCACTGTCAGCACATTGAGAACTTCAGAGAATTTCTTTAGGTCCCCCCCCCTCTCTCCCTCACTCTCTGGGTTAATATGGTTTCTATACACTGCTCACCGACTTAATGCAGCATGAACATAGAAGAGTGAAAAAAGGGGAGGAAGAGAAAGCGAGTGTGAGAGAAGGTTAAGAAGAAGAATGGCACTGGGGGATAGGCAGTAGGCAAACAGTAAAAACAGAGCAGAGGATGATGCAGAGAAGGGGAGAAGAGGGCGAGCGAGGCAGGATAAAGAAAAGAGAGAGAGAGAGAGAGAGACACGAGTGGACAAGAGAGATAGAGAGCCTAATGAGAGGCAGAGTCAGAATGAAATATGAGGGCAGAACGTGAGAGATAGCAACCACAGAAAGGGGGAGGAGAAAATGAGAGTGATGGCGTAAACTTGGAAGGAAAGCACCGGAGAGAGATTGGAGAGGGGGAAATGGTTTGGAAAAACAGCCATGACATGAAATAAAAAAGAATTGTTCAGGAAAAAGGCAGGAGGAGTGGAGAGGAGAAGAATGATGGCTGGAAGGAGGGAGGAAGGCTTGTGGCCTGTGAAGTCTCTTGAGCTGGGAGCACATTCATTAGAATCGGGTCTGCAGTAGAAACGGTCAACACTTGGTATGGTATGAGAGTTTTGCAAAACGATAGCTGTCAGACAATATCATGGTTTTATTACTCCATTACTATTATTATGAGTAGTAGTTACAATGACCCTGCAAGGAATGAAACAGATGGTTGTTTTGGTTAAACACTTTATTTTAATCTCATAAAATATCAAAATATGTCCTTTTTTATTTATGCAGAATTATTATTACGGAATTATTCTAGAATTCAGTATTTTATTAATAACACCAGTACGGTTGAATTCAATACCATCGATAAGCAGATATACATTACATGATAACTGTCAATTTCCCTACCTTGGTATGCGCTGAAACTGCTGCAACCCTAGTTTCCCTTGTACCCTTGAGCCATCTTTGCTTTCTTCACATTTCACCAGTGGACCCACTTATGATTTTAAGGCCAGAGGGACTCGTTAGTATACCAGTAAACTGAACCCATCCGTTGGATATGCACTGATGAGGACTGACATCCCTGGTTATCGCTCACATTGCTGTGAATGAAATCCAGCACTCTCCTACTCTACTGTTCCTGTTTATGCTGCTTCTTCTCCTCTGACCCTTCCATGAAAACAGTGTAATATCAGTGCGATCCTCTTCCTGCTCCTCGCCATTTAAACCACCAGGGTCCTTGACACTTCAATCTGCCTCTCCCTTCTGTCCTCAGAATGGATGAGGTCACGCTAAGATATATGTGAGCGGGTCGGCTGGTAAAAGAGGAGGCGTTTTTACTGTTAGGCTGAGATTCCTTTGTCATTTTATCATAATAAAAATGACAGGAGGGGAAAGGAGGGGGCAGCAGCAAGGGAGTGACAACGGGAGATAGGGAGAGTAAGCTGAGATAAAATAAGGGTCGGAGAGGAATGCACGAGGTGAGCTAAGGTAAAGAGAAACTTTGAGATTTCAGGAAGGGAAAGTAAGTAAAAATCTGCACAACACACAATGGGATTGGAACATGATTTATTCTATCAGGCACAATTCAGTTGCACAACAATTGCACCAAACTGTATGAAATACAAAATGGTTTCACTGAAAATGTTATACTTCATGGATAAAAAGTTTCTTACTTACAAAACAAGTTGGCTCTGAGAAAAGGAGAAGAGACTAACTGGTACAGACTGATGAGAAGCACGATAAGAGAAATGAAATGAAAGGGAGCGAGGGACCTCTCAAGTTGGAGGCGAAGGTGTTAGCTAGAGCAGCCTGCATTATCCCATGAGCACCAGCTTTCATCATGTGCTGACGGTGGCTGCCTTCCCTCATCACTCTCCCATTCCTATTTCCCACAATGACAGTAAAACCTATCCATAGACATAGCAGACAAATGTGGCCTCTGCCAGTGTGCGCCTTAGGTTTTGTGGCAGTGCTGGAGCTGCATGGATGCTGCTGTGGGAGTCAAGTTGAGTACAGTAATTGTTGACTCATTTATTAAATTTCTTTTTTTCATTTCATAAAAATCAAATCAAACTCCAGCTGACGTGTTCATCAAGACACAGAAGCTGCTCCAAACTGGTCTGCAACAGGGCTGCAACTAACGATTATTTTTATTATCTGCCAATTATTTTTGATTAGTCTATAAGATGCCGACTAATCGATTTGCCTAATTGTTGCAACTCTAGTCTGCAACAGCATTTAGATGAAGCAGCAGAGTCCTTGTGTTTGCCTAATGAAGAAAAAGAACATCTGTTATATCCAAAATAGAGTTGGGCGCCTTGCTGAATAACAATAAAAAAAAGAATAAAAAAAACCCCAAAACAACAGCAGCAACCAAATGCTCCTTTATGAAAAAGATGAAAAGAATAGGAACTCCACATAATAGTCAGTGTTTCAGTACAGTTGATGATGTGAGAGTGTGTGGCACTGTGTTCAAGAAGTGAACAGTTTGTTGGCTGTTCAGTTTTTGCTCAGGTCAGCTGAGAGAGGGTTGTCATGCATGTTTGAGACTGGTGCATGTTTGTTAAAGGAGGGTTGAAGATGAGGGTCAGTGTACATTCACCTGAGAGAATATGTGATGTCTGAAGAGTTTCAGAAAAGGAGGCTCGGTCCAACAAAGACCTCCACTGCTGTATCTGACCAGGTCAAAGAGGTAGCTGGAGCAGTTTCATCCAAAGCTGCTCCAGAGATCAGCTCATTTCCAGCAGCACCTTGTTCCAGGAAAGTTCAGTAAACACAGAGTCATATGTCACTGTTTTTCTTTTGGGAGCAAAGATGTCCAGACACTTGCAGTTATTACCTCCTTTTGCTTCTCTCACTCCTCTGTCTGTCCTCTGCTTTGCTACCTTTTTTCCTCCCATGCCCCCATCTTTCCTGTCCAGGTGGAAAAGGACTATTCTGTACATGTTCTTTATCCCTTTCTGCTGCAACATATATAGTGTATCAGTGGTATATACTGATATATAATAACAGAGAAATCGTACAAAAGTCATAGTGTACAAGTCTCAACTGCCTCTTTGATTATAATCATAAAGCCACGTTTACCATCATTGCGGATAAGACCTTCAAATATCATCGGTGAATAAGAGGCCTTGGCACTCTTTCTCTTCCTCCTCCTCCTCCACCCATTCTTGCTTCTCCCCTTCTCTTCTCATCAACTTCTTGATGTTTTCCTATAGCTTTAACCCAGTAAGGTGATTAGTATCAGGCCTATTAATACGCTTATTGTGCACGCTGCTGGATGGATTGATGGATGGAGGGATTTACTGTTTGCAGTATGCATATGCAATGCCCTTTCAGTAATGTGTTAAATGCCATCCTGCTGTGAGGCTGTCAAAACCAGCTGCCACTTTCCCTAAGGAACTCCCCCCTCCCCTCGCTGTCAAGCATATTTCTGAGTAGCTTGGAAACATCTGGCCAGAGCTGCCTCAGAGTATAAGAGAAAGGAAAAGACAAGAAGTGCATGATAGAGAAGCAAAGTGGGTGGAGCTGAAACTTCCTGAAGTCTTCTTTCCCCTCACTCTAAATTCTCATTCGAAAGATTTCTGTTACTGAATTGATAACCTCAATGCTTCTTTATAGGCATCACAGGGTTTTCCTGGGTAATCAAACAATACACTAAGGCTGTGTTTCCTCAAAATTCAGCAAATGACTCTCAGTATTACAGCACCCATGAGCCTCAGTGGCCTTGGTGATGAAAAACACTGTCAAAGCTGTGAAATCAGAGCTTGGGCGTACTGTTTTGTCTTCGCAATCAGGGAGCGAAAACTGCATCATTGCTCCTGCATTCATACAAAACCAAAATCCAGAGGCGAATTGATTCAACCTGGAGAAGTCTACAAAGCACAGGTAATAGCTTCAGCCCACCATTAGTGGTGCATGCAACCAAATTTTAAACTGGGTGATGACATGTTTTTATATGATGGTGCACAGTTGGGCTCAGTAACTTTGACACTGAAATGAAAACATAAGATCTAATTTCAAAATCTCTTGTAAAGCAAAAATGTTTCTTCTTGTCTGTAAACCATTCTGATGATTTTACACATGTAATGGTGTCAATGTGTGTAAAAGAATATCCTCTCACCTAACTAAAAAAAATGCTCAGTGGGAAAAGACCTTCAACATTTTGGCTGTTTCATGATTGCACTCGTGTGACATCTTAACAAACCAAGGAAGAGAACAATGACTGCTTCTCTGGTTTGTCCCAAAAAAGGAAAGAATAAATTCAAACTGGGGAAAGGTGTGTAGGGACTCAATTTACAAGCACAAACAACCACTTCTGTATATTATCTGTAGAGCTGACGATTTCCTCGTCTCCTTCAGAGATGGACACCTTGATTAACTCTCACTATTTAGAAGACACTTTTGTTTTATGTTTCAAGATGTCCTCCTAAATTAAATTTTGTACCAGACGCCGGATCACTGAAAGAATACTGATTAAATGCAGAGCTTTATCTCTTAGGGTTACACAGAGAAAGTAGTACATGATTTATTAGAGGAGTACACTCAGTTTCTTTTATGCTCTCTGTGTTTTTCCTACGTAGTTAACAACAGCATGGCGTCTCAAAAGGCTGAGAAAAAAAACAAACCCTCACACAAAGATGAAACTGATCCAGTCCCCTTCAGATTTAATTTTATAGTTCTTCAATTAGTCAGTAAATGTCTAAACAGTCTGACATCATTATGCCGATCAATAATTATCTGACCTGCTGGTTCCATAGAAGCTAAATGCTTTAAATCACCTGCCCCTGGCATTTTCAGTCTCCTTCAAATGTTTTAGCCTCTAGAACAGAAACACTGAACAACAACAACAAAAAAACAGTTTTACTCTCATATTTGATAAAACTCTTCTGAGTACACACAAAATTCAAACATGTTTTTTAAAACATTTTTTGGAAACGTTTTGATTTGATACAGTCTCAGATGTTTCACAGATCTGGGAAGAATATTTGTTTGCAGATTTAAGTAGTTTATATTGCTCGCTGCACACTCTACACAAATGACTACCAGTTACTCACCAATCACTACATACTGTAAAACTCCGATCAAAAAAAAAAAAAGAAAAAGTGGGGACTCAACAACCTTGAGTGTGCTATGCTTATTTTTTTCTGGTCATGTATTGTGCATATGGTGGAAAAGACATACAGTAAATTTAGAATTTGAGATGCAGTGAGTTGGGAAAAATGTTGGGACGCTGTGAAAAACATATATAGAAACAGAAGCGATCGTTTACAAACAAACTGTCGACAACAGTCTCACAAAGTGGTGAACCTCTTTTGAGTCTTTCCAGGATGAACCTTTCATACCCAATCATGATACTATCACCTGTTACCAATGAACCTGTTTACCTGTGGAACGATCCAAACAGGTGTTTTATTTATGTTTTACATAGCATCCCAACTTTTTTTGGAAATCAGGGTTGTACAAACTGTACTTCTTGGACCTCTCAATCACAATAACTCTGTTACAGCCTATCGAAACTACATTTTTCACCTGACACAATGTTGCTGTGATAACTACCTGCAGCTGAACGTGGATAAAACAAAAGTGCTGATCATTAGCACATCAAACACATCTCATGCTGGATTACAGCCTGCCTCCATCCATGGAAAGACAGATGAACAGGCCAACAACTTTAAATATCTTGGACTCGCTTTTTTTTTTTAATCAACACATCACTTCTATCCATAAATGATCCCCTGCGTCATCATCACGTTGAACACGGCAAAAACAAACTTACCGGCATCACACATACTGCCAATCATCAGCCTTCCTGCATCCAAACTCTCACATATGGACACACAACACTCACAAAAGCAAATAATACTGATCACCTCCCTCAATCATCACTTCACATTACTGCCATCTGGAAGAAGATAAAGGACCTCAAAATGGTGAGAGCTCACTTCAGCAGGAGTTTTGTCTCGTCTGCCATTGCACCACTGAACAAACAGACAGTGTTTTGCTGCTGTTTTTGTACTGGCTGTGAAATTAAATCTCCCTATGGTAGAATAAAGTCTAAATCTAAATGTGCCATTTGAGAATCATTGTGTAAATCATTATAACTCTTCATTTCTAAAGCCTTCGTGAGTGACACAGGTAGGAAAGCAAATTTCCAAGTGAATAATAAGTTTAGATCCACTTGCCAGCAAAGAGAACTCCATTTAAATTCTCAAAAGCGACAAGAAGCCATTAACTGTAATAATCAGAAGGATAACAGTTAAAATGTTAAATCACTGTTCTGAATTAATGCATTTACAAGATATGAAGTGATCACACAAGGCTAAATAAGCAAGAAAACAGCCCCAACATTATTTTGCAAAGGGACTGTACTTTGAACCGCTGAATGAGTGTACAATCCCATAATAAAATAGGAAAAATAATAAAATACCAGCACAGTTTTATGTTAAATGGTTAAATGGCTTGAGAGAACTGAGCATCACACATAACCTCAATCTAATGACATAATTATGACAATGCTTGATCTTGAAAACTTGAAACAATGTCCAGCTTCAATCCTCTGGCGATTTTTTTTCCCCCACCAACTCGTCGATGAATTGACTAATTGTTGCAGGTCTTATGTGCATTCGTCCAAAAGTTCAAACCCCACATGTCCTGTTTATCTCCTCTACTGAACTAATGAAATGAAGAAAGATGAGGAGACATTGTTACCTGCAGGAGGAGGACTGTCTATACACGAAGCAAACACAACTTATGCTTCCATTTTTAGATCAAGCCAATTGTTCTCCAGTTCTTCTGTCTATCAAACACGATGAACAGAACACAAAGAAGAATTGATATTCTTCTTTGACAATCAGAAAAAGGGGGCGAAGATCAAAAGCAGAATAACAAAGACATCTTTTTTTTTTTTTTTAAAGCATGAACAGCTTATTAAGGGCTAGTCTTTCTGTGGCACCACTGGCAGGCGTCCAAGTTCAAAGCAGCTTATTGACTCTGAGCATTGTGCCATTTCACACAAGGCTAAAAGCACAAACTCGCATTCAGGTGACGTAGGAGAAAAAATCTTTGAAAAAAAAATCTTGCCAGAGGCTGACAGACGACTGCTCAACACATCCTGTTTAGGCAGCGTATGATACGCCTCGCTGAGGACTGCTGTCAGAAACTCTGATGTCATAAAGGGCATGAGGTTGAAACAGAAGACCTTGGACTGACTACTACAGGCATCTTTTAAAGTCAGTCATGTGATGAAAACCGTTTTTTGACATTGACTGGGCAACAATAAAGCTAAGATAAATTGCAGACAAAACCCAAGGCTTCTGCCATAAAGATGACCGGCTCCGTGAATTTGAAACAGTATACAGGACTCAGAAAGCAAAATGTCAGTACTTCTTTCTCCTTCTTTGAGCTTGACTGTAGACTCTCATTGCAGAGATGCTGAGTGTCAGACAGTGAATGAAGCATGTTTTCAGCTTCAGCCTCCCCATTCACCTGGAATAGTGTGTGTAGAAAGTTACTCTCTTCCTGAGCTTTTTATGTGCACAAATAATTGTGGAGCTTTTATTTTAACACCTGCAATGATGGAGGAAGCAGGAAGTAGAAGGAATAGTAAACAAGGAAAAAGCATGGCTGCATCTGTGTGAATGTGGGTGTCTAATCCAAAGTAATCCATCACGTGGATGCCTCAGAAAGCAATGGGTGTAAGTGTTACGTGTTCTTTACATGCTCAGTTATTGACAGTGATGAGTTTTATGTTCATTTTCTAAGTTTGTATGAACGTAATTGCTTAATGTGTTATTGCCCATATAAGATAGCGATACTGTCATATACTTACCTGTTACTCACTTACTTGTCTGTTATATTAATGTCAGTTTTCAAACTAACGGTTACATACCAAGTGGTATACTATATTAACACTAGGCTGTTTATATTTACCTGTTGATCACTTGGCAGTCCATTAAGTCTATTTTTGTATTCTCTTTTCTAGTTTCATTCCAATTCAATGTTGTCACTCTGCCTTACCAGCTGGCTGTTTGTCTATGTTAACACTTGGGAAGTAAAACAAGAGTGATTAGTTGGACAGCCACACACTGGGATTGGACAGCAGCCATCTTCTTAATTTAAACATAAAAATGAATTTTGTAAATGCAATATTACTCATAGTCACAGTGCTCAGGAAGTGTCAAGCTCTCTGACTCTGACAGCCTCCACTGTCATCCTATGGAGACGGACCTGTTTTGAAACTGTACCACATTAACACAGTGGGAATATAAATATACCACAAACAGCCTCATTACATGAAAGTCACAACTGTACCTTTGACAGTGTCTGTTCAAATGTGACAACCAAGTTTGCATAGAGATGTTTCTAACGCAGATCAATAGCAACAAGTTAAATCCTAAAGCCTCAGGAAAGTCTTTGAGGTTAGCACCAATTATAATTCATAATCTGTGTGGAGTCATACACACCAGTCAAGCACAATATCCCATTCTTCGACTCTAAACTCATCTGAGAGTTCATGTGATCTCTATGAATCACATGATTTCTCGCTCCAGTTGCTGAGCTGAAATGGTAAAATAAATTTTCATTGCTTCACAGCAATTTCGCAGCTCCTTCTGTTCTCCGTGATGGTTGTCTTGACTACGCTATCAGGGAAGTTTAAATGAAGTGAGGTCTTCTGTTGTTGATAAATCAGATGAAAGGTTGCCAAACAAACAGTGGAGTGCGTATTTCTGCCTGTGTGTAATGAATGTGATGATTCTTCATCAGAGGCTGTGAAAAGACACAGTCAGTGGTGTGGGTTGAAAGTGTGTATGTGCACATGCGTGTGTGTGTGTGTGTAATCACCACATGATGATGTGAATAGCAGCTGCACAGGGACAGAGGTATTGACATAAAATGCCTTCCATCACTTAAGAGGACATTGCATTGACTTGCATTCATTTCCTGTAGACTTACCCCATGATGACCCCTACTAGCCTAACCCTGACCCCTAACCTGACCCTAACCTAACGCTAAATGTAACCCAAGTCCTTAAATTACATTCTGACTTATTGTCCTCATAAAGAAGGTGAGTCCCCACAATGTGAGTGTGTAAACAGATTTATGTTCCCCACAACACACGTTGGTACAAGTATTGCGTAACACACAAAATAAATTTGTGGTACTCCGATTGCAAGAAAAAAGACAATGTAAATCACTGGGGCCTTTGGTATGAATGCTTTATTTGGTTATTAAATAATTTAGGGTGATCCCACATTTAAGTGTTTTCTTATGCAAAAGTGCTAAGAAATGAGGTTCACTTTCTGCAGCTTACTGGCTGTGCTCCAGTTTAAATGAAGTGTGTGCCAAATAGTGTTGTCACGAACATACATAAATGAGAATTTAAAACTTCGATTCAATACAATGGTATATACACAATGGCAATAAGAAAAAAGTTAATTTATATTTACACATTATCTCTCTCAAGCACATGAAGAAATCAGGGTGCCGGTCTTTTGCTTATTTAACCCATAGACTGTATAAAACATGGACGTAGTCTCCCTGACATCACCTGTAGATTTCTGAAGAGCAATTTTGAAGCTAATCGTAGTGCGCAGCCATCTTGGCAGTGGGGACGTTGCCTAACTCCGGTTAATCCAAATATGGACAAAGAGGTGGAGCGAGGCGAACCTGAATGAAGCCTGTTTGATGAAACATGATCACCGAGCTAGCCAGCTAACTTGGTGGTACCAGCCAGTTTCGGCACCGGTTACGGTACTTTAATAAGCCGGTGTAACGTTATATGTCAACATTTCAGCCTCCAGCCGTCAGTTTCAAGAGTATAATAAAATTACAATTTCTCTTTTAGCAGTAATATAAATATAAATAACAACGTTTGAGTTCGTGAACCATCAAATTTTATGTTACTGTTTAGCTTCAATAACCAACTCCAGCTCAACCACTAACAACATCTGGGTTAACGTTATTTCTGGAAACATTCAGAAATGAGATGTTAATATTTTGAAGTTACAAAAACTTCATAGCATTTACATACAGTTCAGTTTAACATTACATAAAATTAGTTAACAAACATGGAGGAAATTTATTTCACAACCTCACACAGACGCCTTTTATTCTAAAGTATTAACACCATAAATTATGTTCTTACGTTTTTACTTCAGCGGGTTTAATAACTGAGGCTACCAGACTCTCCCATTAGCATCGTTAGCTTAGCTCAACCTCCACCGTCTCCCCCCGGAGAAACTCGTCCTGGACACCCGAGAGAAACACAGTCAACACGGCAGCACAGTCAAACTCCAGCCAACAAGCAGCTCCACAAATACCAGAACAAACACACCGAGAAAACAACACAGACGTCCCGGACAAAGACACCACACAGCTGGCGGCAGCTTGCTGGAGCCCGAGGCTAATTCATTAACTGGCTACTTATTAGTAAACGAAAAAACGGGAGTGCCGACTTTTGGACACTCTGTTAAGTACAATTAACCGCTGAGTAAGCAGAGTTATTTATCCAGTATTTACATGAAAAATATCCGAAAGGCAAAAACACCACAAACAGACGAAGTTTAGTGACTGAATGAGCTCCATGTTTGGAGCCAGCAGGCAGCAGGCAGCTGTCAATCAAAGTGACATTGCTCTTCATTATGCACACTTTCAGATTTTAAACAAGTGTGTTGAAAAAAAATTCACCCCAGTACAGTATATGAAGTAGAAAATCAGCTAAAGAGACTAAAGTCATTTTTTGTTCCAGGCTGTAAACATGTTTTCTTCTTCCACTTGGTTTAGCCACATTTCGTAGTGTTTCCTTGTCTTGCTGTCATCGTTCTGAAGAACCTTTTACAAATATCATGCCTTTTCTTTTGCATCCGCCTCATTGGCAGAATACTGCCAAACAGCACTCCTTCAATTTTCTTTCTCGATTAATGTTATATCTGGACTTGCCATGGCCAACTCCAGTAACAGGTCACATAGCTGGCTGTTCTGACATCCACTCATGTAGTGCTGCCTGCCTGAGCCTCTGCCTCCAGTCACGTGTGGGTTTGTTGATAATATTTAAAGTATATGTATTTATAACAATATGGAGTTTTACTTTGACTTGGTGAGGCAAATCCCATCAGCATCGGAGCTGGGAGGCTGCACTGAAGATCTAACGTTAGCTGCAGCAATCACTTGGCTAAAGCAGTCCAGTATCAGTCCAGTTTTAATCGGACTATAGAAAACATGGCAGTAAGGAAGAGTGCAGATCAATCAGTAATTTTTGCCACCTTAGTATTTGTCATCAACAACTTTTTGTAGATTGTGTAAAGCTCTTCCTGTTTACTTGATTGACTGAAGGTAGAGTATGTTTGTTCTTTCTGCATGAAGAAAACTTCACCATGAACAAATTACTGAAGGTCAAACAGAGTACACAATCTGTGGCTTTATGACAGGGTAACACATGCAGACAGAAAAAGTCACACTGACAGCCATTTCACCTAACCTCTGCATGTTCTGGTGTGAAAAAACTGAAGGCTGACAGATTTCAACCCAAGAGCTCCCTGCTGTGAGGTGACAGTACTAACCGTTGAGTCACTGTGCCATGTGGACAGCAAGATCTGAATGAATGTTTTAAAGCTATGTGAGAATTAGACCCAGCCAACCACTTCCTAAACTAATAATACTATTGATAGCTTTATGTGGGTGTTAATGATGAAATATAATCTCTGGAGAGACAATCCTTGTTACAACTTGCTTTTATTTTTCATCAGTGTAAATGTATAAAGTAAACGTATAAAGTAAATGTAAAAAGTATAACATTTGGATATAACATAAATGCATTCATATGGTAATCGCAAGCTTACAGGTTAATGTAGGAGACAGCCAGCATGTCAAGATTCTGTTCATACAAAATTATCAAAAGTTAACAAAATGAAATTGAGCTTGGCAAATGACTCATAAGCATGCACGTGTCAATGCAGTTACAGCCCCTACGTCATTGTGATACTATGACCTTTCAAATTGTTGCCATGACTTAAGTGCCACAGTGCCATCACAGTAAAACTTAAAAAAAAAGAAATCTCATTAATGCATCACATATTGAAAAAGAGACACGAAAAATTAAACTTGACTTCAGATTGCAAGCAACCACGGAGCTACTACCTGATTCAAACTAGGAAATATTTTGTGACTTTATTGAATAATCAATCAGTTTTAGAATAATCACAATTGAAAAAGTCTGACTATTTGATTAATAGTCATACATTACAGGGATTTACTGTAAAGTGTTTAATAAAATTGCCTGATAATCTGCGTCAGTGGTGCAGAATAATTATTAAACATACTGAACAACTATAAATATCTTCGTTTTCAGGTTGCTAGCATTGTGAAACATGAAATGTTACAGAAATACACCTTTAAACAATAAACATTCAACATTTCTTTGACGAGTACTATAGATAGAATTATAGAATTATCATCAACATATCACTTAGGCATAAAGCTTAAAGCTCATTACAATACGGTATTCATCATTTTACCGTTACAGAAGAAAGTTACTAATTTGACCATGATTGTTGGTAGTCAGAATAATTAGTCATCATAGTTACTACAAAGGTGACCCAGCCCATTTTTTTTCCCGATTTAATTAAGATACCCGGAAGTAATCACTGATGCAAAAGTTCCCTTCTTGATTTAATATCAATTATTATCAAGGGTATGAGTATGAGAATAACTAGACTAACTAAAATGTTGATACATTGCATACTAAGAGCAACTTCTACTTTAATAATGACAAGTGAATAATAACAACTGAAGCTGCTGCTGAGAATAACTGATATCTGATAATCACTGCTGTGTGTGTGTCACTCAAGTGTGGTCTGTTGTACTTTTGTCAACACCCAATTGTGATGTTGACTTAAAACAAAAGTGTTTGTAAATTGATGTATGACATAGGTTAGACTCATACCATAGAGCAACCTCTAGGTGGCAGCACAATCAGATTTATCTATATTTAAATGTGCAAATGTATGTACTTTGAGATTTCATCTAATGTGACCTTGGGTCACATCATTTTCATATCAGCTTAGTCTATATTTCTCTCTTCAAGTGTGATAGATGAGAGGAATCCATTGAGCTCATCCAAGACTTTCTGCAGGTTGTCTGCTGCCTCCCTGATTGATCGGACAAATTTCATGATCTCCGATCTGATTGGAGTTTGTACCTCAGTTTCATCAGACATACACTCTTGCATTAATGCACTTTGGTCACCAAAGTTATAGATGTCAGTCATAGACACGGAATCAGGATTAGTTGCACCTTCTCCCTCTGCTGCCTTTGCCTGTCTAATGTGGTGTATCTCTTTTGCATCAATGGCAATGAAGAAGATATCCACTGCCACAAATAAACCAGAAAGCACACCTGTTGCCACCTCTGCCACACGTACGACTCTGGTTGCTTGTGCTGCTATTCTGCCAATGCTCATCACTTCAATTAGTCGAACCAGTTCAGCAATGCCACCCAGGCCCCTCCCTGCCCTAGAGCCAAGCCTGAAAATGTTGTTTCCAGTGAACTGCTCACTCTCAGTGTCAGGTGAATCACGTGTGGTCTCTGCTCTGTGTAAAATGCCTGTAATCTCCTGGAGCCAGGTGACAACTGCATTCATTTTCTGTTCAAACGCTCTAATGATGCTTCGAACAGCTTTGCGATCAGAAGACTGATTGACCATATTAGTGATATTTGAGGCACCAGCAGTCAACCCGCCAAGTGTACCCACCCCTACTCCAACCCCAGTGACGATTAAAGAAGCTCCCAAAGTGAAGGGGGCCAGTATAAGGCCCACTATAGATGTAATCCCTCCTGCTGCTCCAATCACTCCGCCTGCCAGACTCCCAATGGTGGTGCCCGTGTGAACACGTTCCAAACCATCTGCCACACCTCTTAGGTTTTTCAACATTTCCTGAAGCTCCCTCACAGTAGTTTTGCTCTATAAACAAAGCGGAGACATTGTCATTAAAAAAAAACTGGGTACCTACAGTTACTCAAATAAAGAGCAAATTAAAACCTCCTGAAACCTCTTTGCTGATGTCCAGAGGTTCTTCTCATTTTGCTGAAGTGATGTACAGGTGTACTCCAAGATCCCCTGACATCACTGTTGGGTGTGGTTACAGGTACAATAAAGCACACCTCTGGCCCCACCCAACCACACCTGATGTTCAGTCTGTTTTTAAGTTGCTCTTTAAAGCTCCAATTGATCATGAGAGGTACAGATCCTATATTAAGAAGCTACATCTTGATTTAGAGGTATTATAACTACTTAGTTAAAAATGCTTATCTGTAATAATACTGGAAATAAAGCTGCATAGTTCTAGTCAAAATTAGAATCACAATCTTCTCAATTTGTAGAATTCAGATCATGATTACCTGTACGATACTTAGGAACACCATGAAAATGAAATGAAATGAATGCAAATGAAAAATATGAATTGCTATCATGTTGTCTTCATGCAGACAGTTAATATGCACCTGCATAAAATTTTGAATTTAATAATAATCAACTATGTCTCATCCCTGCTATGGAGACCTGTGACAATACCCAATGCCTATGAGTTCTTTTGTGGCCATTATTGGTGGCTGATAACATTAATCCTACAAGTGCAACAATAGAATTAATCTTTATACTGCATATTACTATAGCATCACTATATAACAGTATCCAACGTATTTCAGCTAGCAATCAAATGCAATGAGTTTGTTTTGGTTCATGATGACGTTTTCTAGGTGATTGTACAAGATTGCAGTATTGCATTTGCTTGCAAAGTAATGGATGCCTTTTTGTCTGTCATCATCTTTCAGTCAAATTTAGGAAGAAATTAGGGGTGCTGTGTTTGATGCACTTGCTTTCTCTGCTAATGCAAACATGATAGAATTGTGCAGCCTTAAGTGTAAAGTTGACAAGATCAAAAGTAGATGTTGGTTTGATAGATGATAGATGTCAGTTTCAGAACCGTTTGACCCCTAGTATAGTGTCATACCTTTTGTAAGAGACATCTTATAAAAATGTCACGTCCCAGGATCTCAGTGACTGTTGGTCTTGACTGAGGGTCTTTCTCTAATATTGCATTCAATAGGACACCAAGCTCTGGTGAGAAATTCACTGGGATAGATGGGCAAGGACCACCAGTTATCTTGGGTATGAGCTCTCTCTGAGTCCTTGCTGTGAACTGAAGGAGAATTATTGTTAGACAACACTTAATAATAATTATAATATTACTTTCCTCATTGCCTCATTGCTCAATAATGAAAGTAAACATCTTACTAATAACTTTAATTACTGATAACTAAATTACACTACTGCATCTCCGTGAGTAAAATGGATGGTTTAGACTGATTTTCAGTTTTTCTCCATTGCTTAAAAACATTTTCTGAGACACTGCTGCAATCTCAAAACACTCAAAACTGATCTCTTGCAAAATGACCATCACTCACCCAAAACATTTAAAGATGCCCAATGGGTTTTTCTTGTAAACAAACAAACAAACTTTATGTTTATATTCAGTGTTGCTCATCAAAATGCATTGTGCATATTCTTCAAGTTTAACAAATGTGTTGATTGCATTCCCTGTCTCATTTACAAAATTAGAATCCAGCATCATTTACTCGAGTTTATTTGCTAACAGTCTTCTTTTGCCAGCCTTTGCTGGCACATTGGAGCATTTCTTGGCTTGCTATTGCCACCTGTTGACCAGTGAAATAGTGTGAAACCACTGGCAGGAATGTGTATCATGCTGAAGAAACTCATGTCACTCAAACACCAGTTTTAATTGTTAATTAGCATGTTTTCACTGTCAGTGTTCTGTGTGTCATCTATTCATGGTGAGTACCTTGTATGTAATTGCAATTTGCAACAGAAAACAGAAAAATTAAAGTGCAGAAAAAAACATTAATATCTCAGTACAAGAAATACATGTAACTGTACATGTAATTTCATGTTTTATATAGAAATAAAATGTTATATAAACATTATATCACATTAAAAGCTCCATTATTCATTAATGTTACTAAAATGCAATATGCAAAAATGCACATCATGGATATATACAGTGGCTTGCAAAAGTATTCATACCCCTTGAACTTTTCCACATTTTGTCACGTTATGACCACAAACATAAATATATTTTATATGAATTTTATGTGAAAGACCAACACAAAGTGGCACACAATTGTGAAGTACAAAGAAAATTATACATGATTTAAAAAAAAAATTTACCAATAAAAAACTGAAAAATGCGGTGTGCAAAATTATTCAGCCCCCTTTTCTCTGAGTGCAACCAATTGCCTTCAGAAGTTGCCTGATGATTGAATGATCGAATGTTGACCTAATGACTAAATCCACCTGTCCACCTGTGTGTAATCTAATCTCAGTACAAATACAGCTGTTCTGTAATGGCCTCAGAGGTTTGTTAAGAGAATATTGGGGAGCAAACAGCATCATGAAGTCCAAGGAACACACCAGACAGGTCAGGGATAAAGTTGTAGAGAAGTTTAAAGCAGGGTTAGGCTATAAAAGGATTTCCCAAGCTTTGATCATCTCACAGAGCACTATTCAATCCATCATCCGGAAATGAAAAGAGTATGACACAACTGCAAACCTACCAAGACACGGCCATCCACCTAAACTTACAGGCCGAATAAGGAGAGCACTGATCAGAGATGCAGCCAAGAGACCCATGGTGACTCTGGATGAACTGCAGAGATCCACAGCTCAGGTGGGGGAATCTGTCCACAAGACAACTATTGGTTGTGCACTGCACAAATCTGGCCTTTATGGCAGAGTGGCAAGAAGAAAGTCATTGTTAAAAGAAAACCATAAGAAGTCCTGTTTGCAGTTTGCCAGAAACCATGTGGGGGACACAGCAAACATGTAGAAGAAGGTGCTTTGGTCAGATGAGACCAAAATTGAACTTTTGGACTAAATGCAAAACGCTATGTATGGCGGAAAACTAACACTGCACATCACTGTGAACACACCATCCCCACTGTCAAACATGGTGGTGGCAGCATCATGCTCTGGGGGTGCTTCGCTTCAGCAGGGACAGGGAAGATGGTCAGAGTTGATGGGAAGATGGATGGAGCCAAATACAGGGCAATCTTGGAAGAAAATCTGTTGGTGTCTGCAAAAGACTTGAGACTGGGGCGGAGGTTCACCTTCCAGCAGGACAACAACCCTAAACATAAAGCCAGGGCTACAATGGAATGGTTTTACAATGGAAAAGCAAAACATATTCATGTGTTAGAATGGCCCAGTCAAAGTCCAGACCTAAAACCAATCGAGAATCTGTGGCAAGATCTGAAAACTGCCGTTCACAAACACTCTCCATCTAATCTGACTGAGCTTGAGCTGTTTTGCAAAGAAGAATGGGAAAAAATTTCAGTCTCTAGATGTGCAAAGCTGGTAGAGACATACCCCAAAAGACTTGCAGCTGTAATTGCAGCAAAAGGTGGTTCCACAAAGTATTGACTCAGGGGGCTGAATACTTGCACACTGCACTTTTCAGTTTTTTATTTGTAAAATATGTATAATGTATAATTTTCTTTGTACTTCACAATTATGTGCCACTTTGTGTTGGTCTTTCACATAAAATTCAAATAAAATATATTTATGTTTGTGGTCATAACGTGACAAAATGTGGAAAAGTTCAAGGGGTACGAATACTTTTGCAAGCCACTGTAAATATACATATTTAATCTCATTCATGTTTTGATTCCACACATTTTTATGACATACAAACCTTTGTAACTTACCGCTTGTTGCTTTGTGCAGAGCTCACAGAGTATGCATCCCAATGACCAAATGTCACTATAAGCAAAGAAAATATAACAACAACAATAATAGAAGCTTAAGCATGCACTCAGTTAAACAGGTAACAACATTGGACAAACAAATCTTAACTCGCTTAGCTTATTAGAGTTGAGACAAGGCAACTTGACAAGCTTTCTGTTTTTTCAGTCAGCAGTCTCACATGCGACTGACATAACAGATTGCATAATGCCTCCTGTCTCAGTCTTCCTATATGCTCTTAACCACAACCTGAAAAAACGTTTTTACCTTCTAGCATCACCAGAACCATTTATGATGACTTCTGGTGCTTGATACGGTAGTGTTTTCAACCAATCTGAATCAATGGGTGACTGCAAGGTTTGTGAACTGTGAAAAAAAAAAAAAAAAAATGCATCAATACAATATTTTGTTATTCACATATGCTGAATATATGTGTATTTCTGCAAAAAAAAAACAAGAAAGAAAAAAATGACAGTGCACAGTACTTTTCATGGATGTTTCCAAATCCGCCCAAGCACACTGTTCCAAATTCAGTGAGGAATATGTTCTATAAAAGAGTAAATATATAACTTTAAATAGGCAAATTATTTTATTTAATTTATTTTGAAAGAAAGAAAACACACACACACACACACACACACATATATACAGTATATTTCTAGAGTTTTAAGGAAACCTTTGCTAAAGTAGCACACCTGTTTATTCCAGCTTGTTATATGTATTGTTGTGCACTTGAGATTGAAATAGGATCCAATTTCTTTTACCAATGACTGGTGATTTCTTATATTAACTGTTGTTCAGAGATATCTTTGTTTCTTTCTGGCCTTTCAGATGACAGAATATTTTTTTTGTAAAGCAGACTGTCTGCAACCTAAAAATATGGAAGACAATTCAAAAATACAGTGTATTAGTGTGAGTCATCTGACTGAACGCTAGCAAATATATATATACATATACTGTATAGGAAAAAAAGTTATATCTTCTGTTGATTTAAAATAGCTCATGGATACATTTTGTGAAATCTTAATCATTGTATGCATATTATGTGGAGTACCTCTGTCATCAGACGTCTGTGAACCAATTCATTTTCATGAAAGGTTTTCAAAGCCAAACAGATCTCAACAAAGTAGCTCAGAACCTGAAAAAACACATTATGGTATCCAATCAGCCTCCAAAGACAATTCTAGAATAGCAGGAATGTCAATTAAATTTGTTTGCTAATGGACATAAGAGTACTGTACCTCAGACTCTTCCAGAGGGTCACGCTCTTTGATCTTTGCAGCAAGGCTCCCTCCCGTACAGTAGTCCATCACTACATAGTAGTTTCTCCCATCTTTGTGCCAAAAGGAGAAAAGAGAATCTGTTCATATTTTATAACAAATCATCTTCAATATGTAACTGAGTAAGACACTTCTCCCAAAAATACTAAATATTAGTAATATCATATATTAATATTAACACTTATTTATTTTTTAAAAACTGCTTTTTCCCCCCACTTTTTTGTTTTGTTTTGATTTTGAAGAAAATGTAGATAAGTGGTGTGGTCAGTATGACAACTGAACACATAGAGAACAGAAATGAGAATTGACCAGAACTTTAGGATTCTTTTCCAGAAGTAAGAAACCCACAAAGTCTTCACTATCACTTTGACATTTGTCGTAAAGAAAATTACCAAAAATCATACATAACCTAACCAGCAGTATTATATATAGTTTTTTGACAAAGATACTATTTTTTTTTTAAATATTATGAAATCTCATTGTATCTAGAATAAATCAGTTTTAGCAACATAGATGTTGCCAGCTTGCCAGAAGAGGCAGGTCCATGGACAAGTGAAGTGGCTGCTGCTAGTTCAGACTGAGATGAGTAGTAAGCAATGTACAACTAAGTAGATCCTTTTGAACAGCAGACATCACCACTAAAAAGTTGGAAATGTATTAGGAGTTATTGATTGTTTAACATTGGTTAGATTGCAAAGATTTCAACTTCCAAGAACAAGTGCTCACATAGATGACACTGAGTTACATCTATACCAGTGGTGATATCAGGACTTCAGCTCGCTATTCTTTAATTTCATTTTAAAATTATGTTGAGTCCCATTACTTGTATCACGTTATCATGTGCATCTTGTCTACAAACAGATATTATCTTTAATAACAAATTCAGAAGAACATAAAACAAAGTAGTTTTGCCAAAACTTACCTTTAAATGAGTTCTTGTAGCTCATAATATGAGGATGGCTTATTGTCTTGAGGAATTCTATCTCTGGGGTTAATGCTGCTGTAGCATTTCCGGATATCTGTTAAAAACACCACTTGCATAAGAAGGGCCTGACAGTCATAATTGTCAGCAAACTAGATCCTTTAGCAGAACCCTTCACTTGCTCTCGGTCACTGTTTCACTCTCTCAATCAATTGCACGAGTTTCACAACAATTACAGTTGCTACTCTCCAAGCAAATGAATTGGCTCTGCTTTTTTGGAATCTGGACATATGTTTCATATTTTAATATAAATAAGGTTAACTTTTCACTTACCTTTTTAATGAAAAATGTGTCATCTTTCTTAGTGGCTACAACAGCATTTTGTGTTTTTTTACAAGTACATAGCCATGCTGTTTCAGGGTGCTTTTTCTGCTCCCATCTTTGTTATTTCCTAATAACACACAAAATCAAGCCAACACAAGAAATAGCATTATGTACAATTTTATTAAATAGATTTTTTTTTGTTCTATGCTTGATTAAAAAAAAAAAAGGTGTCTCTCCCCTTTGTGTGACATTGCAGAGGAGCACCTCACCTCCTCCCATCTCTGTCATACAGTCTGTATCCCAGCCCATTGTTTTGTGCAATAATTCATAGTGTGATTTTTTTTTTATTATAAAATGTTCTTTGAGAGATAAGCACAAGAATTCCAGTGTACCTCCATTGTCCTGTACCTGTCCAAATGACAATGAATCTAATCTAATCTAATACAATTTTATCTAATGTGATCAAAACCATAGAATATAATTGTGATAACTTAAAATAGAACATATTGTATAACATAAGAGAACTGTACGTACCCAAATGCAAAGCCCATGCGTGACACAGGAGTGACTGAGCCTCTGCTCTAACAACCAAAAGTGAAACCGTTTAGAGAATTAAAAAAACAAACTGAAAGGTAATTATTAACTCCACCTCCTCCCCTCCAGCTCATACAGAATTCACACACATACACACACACATACACACACACACACACATTGCTGGCCCACTGCAGTTGGGTATTACATATGTCAAAAAAAACAATTTCTCAGAAACAAAGCTGAACATAACTCATGTGTTTGTATGTTGATGAACACTGAGGATACCGTTAAAAAGTAAATGGCAATTGAAATGGCAATTTTGGGGGAAATGTCCTCCCAGAACCGAATTAAGTAGCAAAGCACACAGGCCTGAATTCCAAAAAAGTTGGGATGCAGAGAGGCAGGCAAGGTCTCAAGACGAGTAATGTAGTAAGTCAAAGCACAGGAACGAGGAACAAGTTTTCTAGTGTGGCTGTTAATATAAAACATTATGCAACACATAATAAAGATAGAGAGAGTCCAAAGATGAAGGAAGAGTTAAAAACAACACTATTCAAACTGGGATTTAAGACAGAGTGAGATGGAAAGATTGCAACAGCAGCTGAAGTGAATACGAAACTTTCTCAAGGACAGCAACTTCACATGAACTCAGTTTCTTATCTCTGCTGCTTCCTGCCTTTAGGTTTGCTTCTGAGAGAAGACCACTGACTATACTCGGCCAAACACATGTGCATGTAACCATGCAATGAAGAGTTTAAGCTGTGGTGACTTGCATTTTGTCAACAAAAGGGAGATTTAACAGATTTATGTCCCTACAATGTGTGTGACAAGAGTACACGCATATACCAGAGCAGGGATAATACTGATTAACACAAGTGAGCGGAGCTTGCATCTGAAAATCCATACACTGCTTCAACGTGTATAAATCTGTACGGTTAAGCTCAAGTATGAACAGAAAATGTAAATTATTTTAATGTCTACAGGGAAATAACATTTTGAATTTACAGAGAACAACAGGAACCATCAAAATAACAGGTAAAATCCAATCGAGACCTCACTTCACTGAGGGGTCTTACTCTGTGCAACATATGCAAATAGATGCAACACTGAAGCACTGACTGTCACCTGCCAACGTTTACAACAGCAAATTAATCAAAGATATATAGAGAACATAAAACACAAAGATAAAAATATAATCCCACAGAACATTACCACTCAGTCTGAACAGTTCTAAAATATATCTCTTTCTCTTCTTTGTATCTGTGTTTCTCACAGTGTGACCATAAACATGCACTGGTTTTATTACACATGTGGAATGAAACTTATATCAACAATACCACAGTAGATGGGTTGACAAAAAGGGTCTATATTCCTGTGTCTTTCTCCATCCCTTCCACTCTTTCCTCTGATTTCCACTGACTCCCAGGTCTGGACTCATTTAACCTTTATGGGAATGACGACATGAAATGTGATATTACTGAGGCTTTAATTGCAGAGTTGAATTGAATTCTGTTTAAAAAGTTAACAGCATTCAGACTTGTGTTAGCCCATTACCATTAAACTTGTGTAATGTCATTAACATGGGTTGAAATTGAGATTTGTAAGAGAGAGGAGTTCTGGAACATGGAGAGTTGAAGCCTTTGGTAGAGGGTTATTACTATGATATAACAGAAAGAATAGTCTAGGTACTCTAATAATAATAAAAGAAAAATCTGACATCAGCATCTCAACTTGAGAGAGACAGGAAGAAACTGAAGAGAGAAGTCTGAAAGAGAATAATAAAGCAAACTTTATCTACAGAATAAGATCAATATTTTATGATTTACATTTCTATAATGTTAACTTCCTGTTTCCTTGAAGAAGCAGACTAACATCATATTTAGCATTTTTCTGGCCTAGTCGTCCCACTTCCCAATTGTTTGTGAGAGACAGACAGAGCTGAGTGACAGTTGGTACTTGGGCTGCCCTCTTTCAGTTGTGTGAATGTATGAACATACAGAAAATACATATGAGGGAGCAGAATTTCAGCTGTCTAAATTTGAACACATATTTAGGAAGCTATTATTGGATTTCCACAGCAGATGGATTTGAATGCAGCTCCTAATCTACCAAGATCAAGATCATAAATGTGATTGCTGTCTGTATTGGATTTATCCTTTAAATGATGGAACAGAAGTAATGTTAGTCAGCGCTGAGGGATTCTGTGTTAATCAGTGTCACAGTCAGACAGAATAGGATGGATTCTCACTGGCACTAAAGTAGGAATCATTTAAGTTTGAATGGTTATTCTCAGAGGAACTGTGTGATAGAAACCCATTTCTCTATTCACTCAAGTCAGAGTCTCTCTCTTTCTGTGTGTGTGTGTGTGTGTTGAATGTGTGATGCTACACAACAAATATTTGCATTAATATTAAAACCAGGCAAAGTGTGGAGATGGGCAAATCTCCAGGCCCATGAATAAAATGAATAAAGCAGGCAGTTAATCTTTAATGCTGTTTAGCCTCAACATGGGCCCCTGACCGTGACATCATCAGTTAGCACTTCAAGCATGACTTTGCCAATTTCAATATTGATGCAAATAATTTGGCCGTGTTTGTGTATGTGCGTGCACACACATTCATAGGAAAAGCTGAAGACAAAGTAAGAACAGCTTAAAGCATATTAGTTAGCCTTCAGTTAACCTTTAACTTAAGTACTGATCTAATGAGGTCTTTGCTTTCAGCAGGAGGCGCACTATTAGAATTAATATCTGGATATGTTTCATCAGACATATACTTGCATGACTTCTGCTGTTTAATAAAAGGGTAAAAAGCCTAGGCAGTCTTAAGATTAGTTAACACCACTGCCTTAGGGAGAACTTTTGTCTTTCTTAACTGGACACACGGGCTCTTTTCCTCGTTTCCCTTAAGTAATATCCAAACTGTGCGAGATGGATAAGATGTAAAGGATAGAGGGGAGGAAAGGAAAGATCAGATAACACAGAAACAGATGTTGATGAGGGAAGATCACAGAGCAGGGACTATAGTCAAGAGAATGAAAAGAGGAAAATATGAATGAAAAACCATAAGTGGATTTCCAAGTGGGAAAAGTAGCCAGCAATGTTATATGGGGGTTCAAATGTAGAAACACAGGTGCAGAGGAGTAGAATGGGGAAAGAGAGGAGAGGGGGTGAAGAGAAGAGGACAGAGGAGAAATTTTCAGTGAATTCAAAAGCAGCAAATTAGAAAGCAGAATGTGATGCACAAGAAGTGATAAATGAGGTTGAAAACACACGTACACACAATTCCGGCTGTCTGATCACAAGGGGATATTTATTCTTAGTCCACCATTTTCCTGTACCTGTTCCTCTTTGTGGTCATTTGATTATGAGAACTCAGCCTTAATGTATGACTTTCATTTCATAATTTATGAAAAGTCACATCACAGGACTAACAAATACATTAATGTTCACACACATGTCCAGTATCCAGTTTACTATAGCTGTGTGTCTTTGCATTATGATAGGCATGAAAACATGGACTGATAAATAAGTCAGACTCTACTATGAACAGCCCAGTTGGTTAATGTGGCTGCTGAAAGGAAGCATGCAGCACTTTGCTGCACTTCTACCACCTGAATTACATCTCAGATCTTATAGCTCCATTCCTTTTTGTTCTTTTTGGGGTTTTTTTCTAGGTTTATCTGCAAAATAATAAATAGGATAATGAAAGGGTAAAATTTGTGGACTAGTTTTAGCAGCTCTAAATTACTCATTGCCAGACCTAATATCAATGATCTGCACTGTAAACTAATGTTGATCAATGATCAATGGCAATAAAACAACACCAATGGCAGCTTTGAAAGATGTTAGTGTTGATGCTGCTATAACATCAGTTATATCAGAACTGGAAAGTGTCTCTTCATTAAAAGAAGAGCAACTTTCCTTGTTTGCAAAGAAAAGTTTTCTCTCTTCTCAACAACAGATAGCAAAACAATATGTATTACTGCTGTCTTTGAAACATCTCTTATTTACTGTGTTTATTTATGTTTCTATTGAGCGTAAACCAAGACTTAAGACAAATGGAATGGCACTTCTTCATTGCATGGGTTGTGCTACCTATGAAATACAGTCAGCTATAATCTGATAACAATGTCATTCATCAACAATATCAAAGTGGAGCTGACATACAACTGCCCCACCCTCACATGCTCACTCTTGTGTATCAGTGTTAAGCTTCCGTCTTGTACTTTGCTCTTTTGCTGTTACGACCTTAGATTTCCGTATATAGTGAGGCCATATGCATACAAGAAAGGATTACTATAAAACTCATTAGGATAATCTCTTGGTGAAGCTCTCTTTATTATTATAGATTTCCCCAATAGTCTTAATTTGGAGACTACGCATTTTACTATTTCTTTTCAGATTTAAAAATAGCAGAATGTAGCTAATTGCAGCCTCATTTACAGTAGTTTTGTGTTCTGTTAGGTTAGATTTTTACAATAGTATGTAAACGTGCAAATGGAATATAAATGTACAAAGTTTGAGTGGTACTTGAGTTTGAGTGACAAAATATTTCATGATTTTTGAAAGATGTGGTCACTGAATGCTATCTGTGTCAAAGCAATGAAAAGTGATCCACAGTTTAGTGTTTTCTGTTGTGCTGACTGAGTGAAGAGTTCTCAGTCTTGAGAAATGTGTTACCTACACTTCCTAAAAAAATTTTTTTCATCTCAACTGCCTGTTTTTGACTGCTTAGCAAAACAAAACAGAAAACTTCTAACATGACATTCCCTAAAAAAATGCATGTTAGGTTTTTACGTACACATTTTACTTCTCCAAGGCAGAAGCGTATCATAAAAACATTAACATCCCATGAACTCTGCTCTACCCCTCTTAGCTGTGGACGTGTGCTTGTCTCAAAGATAGGCCGACAGAGTGCAGAGCTGTGAGAGCGCTCACTCTGGCGCTACTTCTGAAAACCGAAAAAGAACGCAGAGCGCTCACTCAGACGCTGTTTTTAAAACCCAACTGAAAATAGCTTGCTTACTTTTAAACTTTTAGATCCACTTTAAACTAACTTATTCAACTTGTTCACTTAGCTTCAAAGACAGCACAGTGTCTCTGGCTTTTTCCTCATATTCCTTTAAAACAGAGGTGGGAAGTAACGAAGTACAAATACTTTAATACGAAGTAGCAATACTGTACTTAAGTAGATTTTTCAGGTATCTGTACTTTACTTAAGTATTTATTTTGCTGACGACTTTTTACTTTTACTCCCTACATTTGAACGCAAAAATCTGTACTTTCTACTCCTTACATTGTTAAAAATAGTTCGTTACTCTTTTTTCAACTTCCGCGGATATGGCGACGCGACGTAAACAAGACGTAACCAAAGAAAATAGAAACTCGCTGGGTGGCAGGCAGTTTTCTTGGGGACTTTTAAGGTGAAAAAAAAGGTTAAACGTTAGTTTTTGAGCTTATATATTTTTAGTTGGGTTGTCAACGTTAACGCGTTGACGCACGCGATTAATGCAGAGATTTTAACGTCTTACTTATTTATTAACGCAAATTAATCACATGACCAGAGACATACGGACTTCTCTACATTACAGCGCCACAATGACTGACCGCATCAGACAGACCAGTCAGTCTTCAGCAGCCTTCAGTCTGTGCACTACCTTCTAACTCCAGTAGAGTCACGTTACCTTCAACGTCTGTTGGATTTAACAGCTCCGTCACCTCTGGCTGCTGCTGCAGGACAGCTCATCTGCTCAAAGCAGCCACCTTCAGTGCACTCAAACATTGTGGCAGGCCCGCTAGTTAAAAATAGTAATCCGATGTTGAAATCCGTGTTGAAATTCGCAAAATAAAAGATAATTAGCGAACTAAACGAGGTGACATAAGGTTATATTATGATGTGTTCAAGGTCGGCTCAAAAAAATGACAATTAGGCGATGGTAAAAAAAAAAAAAGTGATCACGGTGTGTTCAAATGCAATTTCAAGAAAAAGAAAATGTAGGTACGCAACAATAATATAGCTGTATTGTGTACATTAACGATTGAATTAAAGCAAATCTTTAAAGTAATGTAAAAGTTAATTTTATATAGTAATAATCACTTTTACATGGAGTAATTGATAAAGTAATTCAAGAACTTTTTAGTCTAGTAACTGGTAATTTGCATGAATAAGGGGTATTTTAAAAATGCAATTAATCGTTATTAATCACAGTTTAAACGTGTGATTAATCAGATTACATTTTTTAATTGATTGACAGCACTAATTTTTAGGTTTTTTTCATTTTGCCAAGTTATCAAAACAAGTATTGTGTATAATTGACATTTAAAAAATAATTTTTACTTTTTACTTTTGTACTTAAGTAAATTTCAGTGTGTACTTTTTTACTTTTACTTGAGTGAAGGAGTTGAATCAGTACTTCTACTTTTACCAGAGTCTTTTTTTTTTTTTACACAAGTACTGTATCTGTACTTCTACTTAAGTACAGAGTGTGAGTACTTTTGCCACCTCTGCTTTAAAATTACAAATCTGAAAATGTCCTCAGCTGATCCATGCACCTCTGTGGCTCTCAGCCAAACATCAGTATTTCCTCCCACTTTTTACTGTCCTTTCCTCTCACTGTCTTGTTCTCTCTGCTCGCATTTCTTCTCCATCTTCACGCTCTCTCGTTTCTCATTCACGGTAATTAGGGGAAAAACCTTGAGTCAGCTACAAACTGCACAGTGTCAGTCAAAATAACTCGCTCTTTTCACACTTGCCAAAACAAGCACTGCCTTTATTCCTTTTTTTTCCTACTACAGCTTCTGCCTCTCCTTTACCTCGCTCCCGCTACTCTCAAGTTGTACCCTGTTTTCCAAAGTTTTTTTTAGCAGCATAAAAGGATGGAGAGATCAGCATCTTTGCCAGTCTGCTTGAAACAAAAAGTGTGATTTACATGAGAATAGTAGTGAGTAAATGTTGAGGCTGCAAAAACAGGGAGAGAGGGAAAATGAGAAAGATGTAACAAAGTAAGAATGAACACAAAAGAGAGGCTGAAATAGGCAGAAACAAAAGTAAAGGACAAGTTCAGTTCAGTCCCCGACTGAAAGTGGAGAGTTCTCCTTCTTCAGTAATCTTTTCTAAATCATCTTTACTGGTTAATCACTTTGCATCTCCAAAAGCTGCAAACCTGGCTCTGAAAGTTGGACAAGTGGAGTTGGAAAGCTGGAGTCATTCTGTCCAGTCAGCACATTGTGTGTTCTAGCTGGAAATGCTTGGAGCTGCTCTGGAGTTTAGAGAAAAGAGTAGAAGTGGAAAAATGTATCAACCAAAAAATATTGAAATAGCTACAGTACCAGTGACCTTTTGGCAAACACACTTGCTGTTGTAGGCAGGATTGCGCACTGTAGTTTGAGAATAATTTCATCTGTCAAAGGTGCCAACTCCAAAGGTGTTTCGCCATGTTGTATCTTGTGTATTCAACACACAAAGAAATAGGAAATGAGACTTGTTTGTTAGTAGCAGTAGACTGTTCTTGGACCAGCAGCTGGGACCAGTGGCCACTCGCAGCATGTCTTTATCTCCAAAACAAAACCCATGACATTCTCTGATGTATCAGTGGCCATTTGCCAGCAAACAAACTGTAATATTGTTGGAGCTGTTGGAAGTCACTTTTGATGGAAGGTAAATGTCTTGGACCAATTTCTGTGCTTGAGACAGAAATTAAATTTACGTTGATCCTCATCTGACTGCGGATAAGATGGCAACAGCTTTCCTTTGAACGAAATAGAATCGAAATGCAACAGACAATGTAAAGAAAGCATTCTTTGTTTGATCATTCTTCATGTTGTTGTATTGTATTTGTTTTTAATATTACTGATTTGGCACTTTTCATTTACTGTCAAAAGGGTTTCATCAATCAAGAATTTCAACAGATTCTGCCAAGGTCAAATGTCAGTAGTCACTATAATTTCATTTTGTACTTTACTTTTCTGCAGTTATCAGGAAAGTCTGTTTAGCCAAGCCGAAAAGTGATATGAACACTGTCAGTCCAAACAAAAAACAGATATGACATTTATGGGAGACGGCTGCCCTCTCAGGAAATTATATAGTTAGAGTGACTGCGATGAGAAAGAGAAGGGTGTTGAGAATGTGATATTGCCTAGACTAGAAGGAGAAACAAAGGGGAGGAGAGAGGAGAAAAACCATGATCAAGACAGAGTAAAAGATGGTGGAGGAAGCTACACTAAGAGGCAACAGCGAGTAGAAACAGTTTTCATAGAAAAAGAGAAGGTACTTTCTCAGACAGGAGATGAGAGGAGGAGAGAGGTGAACAGAATTTGAAAGTTAGCTCAAAAAAGGTGATAGGTCCCTTTTCAGTATAGAATAGTTTTATTATTTGGGGGATGTGAAAATGATTTTAGTTTTAGTGGTTTTCAGGTTTAATTGGCCATATTGGTGGTTTTGCATATTTGACACTACTAATTGCTTCCATTTTACCTCACAGCCAACCATTTTCCATAGCACATCTGTTTAGGTTTCCTATCCTCCATGAAAGAGAAATGTACAGTAATTATATACAGTATATATATATATATATAATGTATTGATAGATAGATAGAGAGTTTCAATGATATGGTAGAGATTTAGGAAAGAGAGTTGTTTCAAAATGTAAACATCTTATCATATATATTGTTATATTGCCCACCGATACTTCGAGCCAGCTGTTAGCTTCAGTTTAGAACAGTTCACTGTAAAAACCAAGTAACAGGAAAGAAAAACAGGAAACAGGAAATTCACATTTATCATCACATATACATCCTCCAGGGTGACCCAATCATCTGCATTTATTTTAATAGTAGATGATGTTAGAAAAGTTTAATGTGGATAAGGATCCGAGAAGTTCATGAAATTAGACAATCATGCTGATTTTATGAGAATTCTTGAAATACACAGGAGTTTGTACAAATATGAACTATGCAAAATGTCCCGCAAGGGGAAAAAAAACTTTACAGGTACGTGTTAGAAGTACAGAAAAAAAAAGAAAACAGGTGAGGAATAAAGACAGAAAAGCAGCAATAGGCTTAGGCTGCTGAGTGAGCGCTGCATCAGCTTTGCACGTACAGGAACCCTGAGTCAAATTCACCGTCCTGTCGTCACTGTGTTCCCATAGACGTGGATGTGGACAAAGAAGCCGTTTGTCTCGACTTGGTCAGTGGTCTCAGCTTTGCCTCCCTGTTTTCTAGCTGACAGACTTTTCTGTTTCCATCCCATCAGCACTGAGCAGGATATGGTTGCGTAGAGTCCACATTATGAGCTGCTAATGGCTCACCTGTTTCTATACAGCAGCTTTGTGGGTGTGTTCGTGTGTGAGTATCTAAAGCTATTAATAACGTAGAAGCTAGGAGTAGTGGAAACCTGTAATGGGAGAAACATACCACAGATCTGTCCTCCCAAATGCTGAATCTGCTTTTCACTGAATGCCCTCTCCCCCTTACGCCTTCTTTTAGTTAATATAACATGGTCGAGCTTTAGTGCCTGATATGTTCATGGAAGGGACAGCAGAGATGATATGGTGGGTCCTACTCAAATGTAAATGGTTAATCAGTTTGTGACATATTGGTAGGGGGATGTAGATGATAAATAAGATGGTAATTGAATCCATACATTTGCATTGATTGGTTGTGTGGCACTAATGAAAGTTTCAGAATGGAGAGATAAATGAATATGCTATCATTCAGTTTACAGAGGAGAGGAGGAAATATCCATACTGAACTTGATTTGAGAAAGAGGAGAAAGTGAAGTTCCTTGACAAGGCCACAGTTTGTCAATGTGATTGATTGCCAGGCTGCATTCATAATTGAATGATGATGAGATTTTTTAAAAATCCATTTTACACGCAGAATTATCAAATGAAGCAAGTCATGACAGACAGAAAGCCAGAGAAAACAAAGATCTACTTCCCTTGACACCGTACTATTTTTCTTTTATGATTCTGTCTTCAAATTATTTTTTTTAAAGCTCTTTTGCCCTATCAGCTCATTAAAGCTGATCTACAATCCTCCACTCTTTCTTGTCTCTGACTTTTTGGCCACAGAGAGCAAATGTCAGAGAGAAGGAAAGTTCAAAGCTTGTCTGGGGTGATTGTGTGTGTGTGTGTGTGTGTGTGTGTGTGTGTGTGTGTGTGTGTGTGTGTGTGTGCTTTTCCAAACCAAATCAAGTGAGAATTTAAGAAATAATAAAGCATTTTTCTCTGGCTCGAGTGTCTTGTAATAAAATGTCTTATTTGAAATAAACTCCAACACAGGAGAGTAGCCGGTGTTTAGGTGGCATATTGACAGTGTTCTGTCGAAGGGTTACAGGTATTGTTTTTTTTTTGACAGCTACAAAAACCTTTGCTGTTTTTGACTTCACTATGGAAAAAGACGTTTCATTCAGTGTGTGAGCTCTAGAGACTACAGTGACTTCATTTACAGTCCCGTAAAGTCTGAATTCAGAGAGAATCCAAACGAGTTATTTCTCTCCCACCGGGAGCTACTGCATTGTATAATATATGATGTATGCATATTTATAGCCTAATGCACAGATGCTTTAAAGGGTGATACATTCACATAAGTGATTCAGTCCATCTTTTTTATATCAGGTCTTCCTCCCCGGCAGGTCTCTCTCAGTGATTACACTGCAGCTCAGATTGGGCGAATAATAGAATTTTATTGTCAATTTTGGCTTCCAACTATTATGAAAACTAGATAATCCAGACAAAACGGTTATTGTCAAGAAAGAGGGCCATTGGTCAGCAAAAAAGTAAAACCAATTTATCTGTTAGACAAGAAGATATCACAAGATGCACAGGTCAAGGTACACGTACACAATGAAGTTATGTTGGGAGAACGTGCGGTAGTCCCAAAACCTCGTACAAATCAGTTAAAAGAGATTCTACACAGTGACGACTGTGTGTGTGTAACATGCCCACAGCTGCTGAATGAGTTAGAGAAAACAGATGTATCACGTTTGAATCGCATAAAAACACAGTGAAGCCCGTGATGCCACTGTACATATTTGTGTTTCACTTGAATTATATTCAATGATGTCCATTATTAATAAGACATTTTTTAAAATGTTCATTAAATGCATGATGTTTCCAAAGCCAATGAGTAAACGTGTTAAATAATCATGATCGAGCAGCCCTACAGCTACAGCTCGAATGATCCTAAAACACACATTTACATCTGGTCATTTGAAATGACCTTTTTACTGATCCTTGCCGGTGCCTGATCAATCAATGTGTTCTTTCTCATGTTGATTCTACGATATCAGAAATGTTTTGTGATTGTGTAACTGCACCTCTTCTACAGCATAGAGACAAAAGAGAGAGCATTAAAGGTAGAGACAACATGCTGTCCTTTCTCACTTCATTTACTTATCTAATTTAACACGCACACACACGCACGCACACACGTAATTGTCACCCTTGCCGAGGAAGAAAGCATGGTCATTAATACAAAGAGGGACAGAGAAAGATTAAGCTTCTGTTAGGTCTGCAAATTGGACAACAGAAAATCAATTCAAGCACAAACAGAAGCTAATATACATTTCCCCATGAAACAAGGTCTCACTGTGTTTATGTGTGTATACTTGTGTGTGTGTGTGTGTCTGTGTGCGTCGAGGTCCCTGCGGCCTAATATGAAGATAATAACATGAAAACACGGAAGGTAATCTACAAGACGAGGACGAAAGTCACAGAGGAACAAATACAACTCAAGAAACCGCAAACCAACCCACCCCCTCCTCCCCTGCTCTCCCTCATACACACACCCACACCCACACACACTTAGCTGCAAACCCAGGGATCCACATAGTGATCAATTACTTAATCTGTACTGACTGACAGCCTTGATTGGAACCTTGATTTAATCAATAAATGTCTGAGAAAGAAGGGGAGAGACACACACATGGACGATGGAGGACAGTTAAAGGTTACAGTCCCATGTGACCGCTTTAAGGTTTATTTTAATATAAAATTGACCACATTTTGACATCAGTGCAATGTTCAGCCAACAACGACACCCAATCATAATCACTAAATAGAACTGAAAAATATATACAACAAATACACTCAAAATTTTAGGCCCAGTCTCCTCATCAACATAATTTGTCATGTTACATGAAGGATCGAGTTCTGTTTGATCAATTACAGTAATTGAAATAACACTAAGCTTGTGTTGGTTTTTACTTCATTTCGAAACAAAATATTATAGCTGATTTAATTACTTATAGTGCTTCTTCACACAACAGCAGCTATTTTCAGGGAGAATCATTTTTAAAAGGAGACGTTTCCACTTCTCCACTCTTTCACAAGACAGCAAAATTTTGTACAATATTACATTGTGTTTCCACTTAGGTGTTTGAGTTGACTGGATCAAATGTCCACAGTTAACTTTGTCTATAGCTGCATACTGAAAGCAACATGTTAGCACCTGCTGTTCTTTGTTCTGTTCTCAGGATGTGCCTGAACACAACCTATGTTGACACGGACACACTGCCGAAACACATCCCCTATTGACATGGACATGTTGCCTAAACACATTCTGTGTTGACACAGGGTGCATTCAGGCATAGTTCTGCCTGTAGGTTATCTGTGTTTTGCCAGCTCTCAGAGCCCAATACACACTTGCTGTATTTGCATGTGGAAAGCAGCTGAAAATAGACATGAGGTGTGAAAATATGCTTCAGGTTGTGCAAAAAAGCGCAAGTGGATGGTGTGAGCAATCATGTGGCTTGTGTAGTCATCTCTATTGATGAAAATAGTTGAGTATATCTGTTCCCTCAGACATGCATGAAAACGTGGCTCAAAAGCCTCCTGTTTAGACAAGCTTTTAGTATAATAGTATAGTGATAGTTATAGTAAGTTATGGGGACTATGTATCATTGCTGCTTTTAATTGACATCTTGGTTTGCATTAACAATCTCACTTAATCAGTGAGTGCATTACAATATACTTATCACTATAGCCAGGTTTTGATTAGAATAATGTAATGAACTGAACTAAGATGGTGTTTGACCTCCAAGTCTTAGCAGCTAATGCCATCTGATCATAGTCACTCTCATAGATCACCACAGCCCCAAACTGTGGAGAAAAACAACAGTATTTCAACTCTGAAAGGAAAGGGAAAGAGAGGGCAGGGTGACATGTGCTTGACCTTTATTGCTGTGTCCCATTTCTTTCCTTCACTGTCTCCTTCAACCCTCCCTTTTCTGATTGTGCGTTCATGTGAAACGTTGTGGTCTGCAGATAGTGTCTGATAGATTAGTGGTGATTCAGCTAGAAGAGGAACCATCTTCAGATAAAGGTGTAAAAGAGCTGACTGGGTCACACCAGCCTGCTGGAATGAGAGCCGTAAAACCACAGACTATTAGGTCACCTCACAGGTGAACCACATAGACTGCCTCACACAGTCAACACACACAATGTGCAAAATACACAAAGCTCCATGCACACACAGTAATGTGAGGTCAAGGCTATTTACTTGAGACTTCACATTAAATTTAACTAGAGTCATGAGCGCCAAGATAAAAGGAGAAAGAAAGCAGGGACAGACCTGAGACTGACCTAACAATCTACACACCTACACTATATTTATCCTCTTTTCCAAAATCCTCACCATCTGTTATCTCCGGCATTAAAATCTCTCTCTGACCATTAGTCTAATACCAAAGGGACTCCAATGACCCTTCTTGGGAAAGGGCTGATTGACTGTGGAGAGTCTTGTTTCACCTTTCAGAGGTGAGATGTGGATCTGCTTTATTGTTCCGTTGCTCTGGCAAACATCCTGCTTTAGACTTTAAAGGGCATTCTGATTTATTGCCTTTTGGGTGGCACAATACAACCATTAGCAACTTCAGTCCCCTCATCACATCGTAGGGATTTAAACTTGCATTAATCAATATCTTGCATATCAGTGTTCAGTCAAATCATGTAAAAGGAGTCATCCTTAGTGCTGAAATATTGCAGACAATAATCACTGAGCTTTACAGCTTTTCAGTCAACTTCAGCTTCAGTTTCTTCAAAGCGCACATCACCCGAAGAGTCTCTACACACTTTAAAGGTTAGGGGGAAAAAACGACAGCAGGCATGAGACGTACATGTAAAAATACGTACACAAGCAATCCCAGGCGATAATGATGATATAACAACAGAACTGAGGTTAATTTAAAAATAGACTCCACTTATCAAGAGAACAGAATAGGCCTTTTCAACTATTTGTCAAAGAATAAATCGGTTCGTGATTTCCCAGCCAGTGAAAGTAGGAGAGGCCATAGCAGAAAAGAAAGATGTATTTTCCGCCTGAATTTGAAAATCTCAACAGAGCTGAGCATTCAGTACAATTTTATTTCAAAAGCAAAGGCTGTACCCCTGAAAGATCTGTTGAATCGAGGAGCAGTTAAATTACAATCATCAAGAGAACATAAAGGACATGAAGTAATAAGACTGGAGATGTATGATTTAAAGCCTTGTGAGACAGAAGGGGGAGGATTTGAAATCAGCTAGTATTGGAAGTCAGTGTAAAGACATTAGGTCAGGTGTTATATGATCAATCTAACCTTTTGTTGCTGTTGTGAGTAGGCCAGAGAAAAGTGCAATGCAGTAATTGATCTGGATGTCATGAAAGCATGTATACGGATTTCAGCATCTGAATTAGATAAAATGGGGAATATAAGTTATGTATGTGACCGAAGGCATCTCATGTGATATGCTTGATATGTAGCTCAAAGGTGAGAGAAAGATCAACATCTATTTCCATATTTTTGAATGTATGACAAGTTGTGCAGCCATCAAGGTTAACAGACAAATCCATGAAAACTGGACGAGTGAGCAACAGCTTTTTATTTATTTATTTAGTGGCCTGACACACCAACACCAAATGAAAGCTAATTAGCTGGGTTGTACGTCTGCTGGATGTGAAATCAGACAAATAACCTTGACTAACTGATTGTATCAGCTGGAGATATGGTGGCATCTGTCCGTCTGTTTTCGATGCTTTTCTGCTCCCTAGAAGTCAATTATGTAGCTTTAAGCTTTCTTAATATTTGTTAGCACATAGAGAGGGAGAAGTGAACAAGAACGGCAATGTTGCACCTGTCTTCAAAATGTTTCCCTCCAGATGGTGACTAGAAAACCTTCCTCTATTTTTGCACCAAACTTTATGTGCTTCAATCAGTCGAACTGTATGATTTGGCCTTTAAAAGGAAGCAGTTACAGTAAAAATTCAGTACCTCTACGCACTTTGAGACACTGAAGCCTGAACTCTTATGACAGCTGTAAATTTCTGAAGGGGACTCGACGTAGCTTTACAGTCATGTTAAATCGGCGCTGGAAGCTTTTTGTACAATCTCGGGATTCAGATGTCGGAAACCCTCTGCGATGATTCATTCAAGGTCACAGAGGAGCTTGATAACATTTCCAGAGGCTCTGCTGTAAATGCAGATTTGTTTTGGTTGCAGCTCTCTGAGCAAAAAGCCTCTCTGAGGGCTTCACTTTGGAGCTTTAGAGAGGTGCTGTGAATAATCAATAACATGAACAGTGCCCACTTGGCAGACAGCTTGTCAGTTAAAGGATGGACACTTCCTGTTTTGGCGTGTCAAGTTGGTTTTTCACCATCTCCTCAACCAGTGACCATGACCACATTAACTACACCTACAGTTTTGTGATTTTTGTTCTTCTGCCACAAAAACACAGCACACGAAACCTCGACTCGAATGGGCACAAGCCAACACGATGCTGAAGCAGAACAGCAGATCTCTGTGCAGCTCCAGGTTGATGACTTTTTTCTCATCCATCTGGAAAGCCTCAGGAGGAACATTTCTTCTCTTCTGTCATAGCTGAAGTCATTGTATCAGGGTGACAGCTGTTCTGTCGTTGTGACAAGCGTCACAGGCAACAATGTAATGAGATGTGAAGGGAGAGCGGGAATCTGTGGCACAAATGTTTGTCATGCAAACAATATCAATCACAGACAGCTTCTCACTTCTGTCTGTGTTCCTCTGTGTGGGGGGTTTTGTATGTCTATTACACAGACACTATACAGGAGGACGTCTCCCAGGGATAAATCCCGGATGACTCTTTAGACACAGAGCTGAGTGGGAAGGAGGAACGGTGGAGCAGAATGAAGCAGAACAGATTTAACTATCCCTTGCTGGTCAGTCTTTGTGCATAGGGATTACTTTGCAACACTTTCCTCAAACACAGTGTCAAAACACATTACTGGAATTGACTGCATGTGTGTGTGTGTGTGACAAAACTACAATAAAGCTATACAGTGAATTCACCAGATACAGCTTAAAGGTAAAAACCTAGTGTGTTATGTAGTTTTACAGGGTCCATCATGCCTGTTGAACACCACACTAGCTCTAAAGGGTTACATCAATGGTTATGCTCTTTGGTGACCGGCATAGTATGTATAAAACAGTGTAGTGAAAGTGAAGACTGAGCCTCAGAGAAAAAGAGAAGTACAGTTACAAATCACAGCTGCCACATTCCCAGCCTGAGAGTTCACTCCTCACAAAGGCACTGCCAGCAAAGAAACACACACACACAGTCTGTGGCTGTTAAACTTTTCATTTTTCAAGTTATAGCTTTTTCAAAGCTGAGAAACGCTCTTTTATCTCCAAACTTATGAAAATAAGACTTCAAATGCCCTGTAGTCTAGACACTTATTCAACATTAAAGTCCATGTAAACTTTGATACCACAATAGCGAGATAAAAATTACCACACTTGTGTTACATTTGATGAATGAATGAGAGTAACTCATAGAAGCCATTGCAAATGCAGTGTCTTGCCAAAGTGAGAGCAGAAGTTTAAGGATCAAATAGTTGCTTATTTCAACTGCTTTTCCGTTTGTCCACCCAATAGGCCACATTTCCATTTCATTTCAGTGTCACCAATCTCACACAGAATGGACTTCACATGTGCTCTGCAAACCATCACTGAAGACGTTTTAGCAATACACATTAATTCATATTCTAATGGCTACACAACACAAAGATCAACAAGACACAGTAATGGATTTTTCACTGTTGTCGCTTCAAATTGCTACCGGTCTCTTTCTTTGAATGAGTGCGGTCGGCTTTTGTCTTTATCGGACTTATGATACTGCAGATTGTTGTTGAGCATGAGAGTGTGTCAGATATCTTTTAATGAATGAAAGACATAAAACAAGCACTAACATTAAACACTAACATTTAAATAATTTCTACACACACAAACACTCACACATATATCATTGTTTTACTATTGTATCTGACACTTTGAAGGACAGATGGAAGGATAGCAAAGCATCAATGAGTGGACTCTGCTGTGAGCTACCTACCCCCCCCAGTCTCTCTCTTTTAACCATGAGAACTGGGTAAGAGGGTAGAAGAAAGTGATCCTGAGGGAATGGGAAAGGATTGGAGTGATGAAACATGGCTCTGAGTGGTGACCAAAAAAAAAAGAGAGACCACACACACAAGTGGCTGAAAATAGGTTTCCCTGTAGGGCAATGGTCCTAACTTGTCGAGACAAGGTGAGGCGCTCTGCAATCAGGAGGTACTTTGAGTGAACTGAGTTGCTGCTGCTTCTCATTGAGTTGAGCTGGTTGATGTGACTGGGGCTTCTGATCATCATGCCCCTGAGGGTGACTGGGTACAACAGGGCTGACCTGGTGCACAATAGAAAGACTAGATTTCCCAAAGTGCCTTGGCACACCAGGGATTTTATTAACAGCTAGGAAATGCAAAAGTAGTTACCTAATGTATAAAATTATGTGTTTTGTTGTTAAAGACCATTAAGTTAAAGAGCATCAAGGGAGCAGGGACTTTTTTGAGGGCAGGAACTGTGGCCCAAGAATCACAACTACTCGCAACTTGGAAAAATACTCCTTCTGTCTACAGCACAGAGAAAGAAGAGAGTTAAGGGTATCAACCACACGTACAGAAGTGTTTTCTATATTTAGTCTCCTATAACTGATATAAATGGGCCAGGCATTTGTCAACTATATTATTTTTCATAGAAATTGCGAAAGGCGTGATCACACACCTAAAAACACACATTCACAATATCACCACTTACCTGCTAATCCTGTGACAAACTGCTTTCACACACTTGCATTTAACAACTGACTATCCATAAATATTGTGCTATTTTGGAAATCGAGAAATACAGTTTGACAAGCCGCTGAATCAGGATGGTGGATATTTTCAGCAGATATCAGCATAAATGTTGGTTATTACATAATAATATCTTGGTATTTTATTACACTCAGTTTCAACTTGACCAGGTTCACATGCTTACATTTATTTATGACTGGTCAAAACATTAATTTACATTCTGAGTGGTGATTATGCAAATTTTCAATCTCTCTAATTACATTCTGATGAAAAACACTGCTTTTATATTGCTATTCTATTTTGTATTCTGCTTTCTATTTTCTAGAAATTGCTTATATTGAAATTATTAAGGACAGTACAGTAAAAGCACATACACACACTGAGCTGGGCTATTTCCTTTTAAAAGTGAGCAGTTTATATTATTGTCAATCACTTCAAATGAAGCTGTATGAATACAATATATCTCGGCGTTAGTGTGGGAACTGTGAGTCACTTTGAGTGTCTCTGCATGTTTATGTACATGCACATTCATGTCTTTGCATTGATTTATATGTAAATCTACCTCACAGCTACATTCATTGACGGACTTTGACTAAATGAGCCTCTAGCAGCAGTCAAGAAGGCGCCTTTCAAAGAAAATCCATGTCTACAAGCATCTGGCTGGGATGGCACGCTGGCAGAGTGATGTGGGGAGTCAAGGAAAATCAAAGATCCACATCAATTTGGTTTTCAGTGTGCTCCAAGTATCGATCAGTGGAAACCCTGCTCACCTTAATGCTCATGGTCTATGGGAAAGTGGCAGAAGGAAACAAATCAAGGCTGTGTCTTCTCGAGAGGACCGGTTCAATCCAGTATCCATGCTGACACACAGCTGAACTCACATCATTCATACCACAAAACAAATAATACATACTGTATTTACTATCCAGTCATAGCTAGAATATACGCAGCCATGCTACTGTCATGTGTTCTGGATGAACATTGCCACATTGTTTTGTTTACTGGGACAGACACCAATACTTAGTGGAGGTATTCGACCAACTGAGGAGTGAAGACCAGAGCAGCGTGGCCTGGGGGGAATCATACATGCATGTAGCATTTAGCTGCCAAAGCAGCTAGAGGTGGGTGGATCGATCCAAATATCGGTATCGCTATTGGATTGATACTAGCGTGGTGAGATCGATACTTCAGTCAGTCAGTCAGTTTTGCTCTAGTATGTGCTGGTGCGGTTTCGTCAAAGAGGCGACAGGACTATCCCCCCCGGACTAGCCACTTCTTCTATCTCACTCACTCCACCCCCCCCCCCGGTCAATATTAGAAATATTACACAGTATCGGTATCGATATCAGTCTCAGCGATACTGGCCCAGTATTTACTTGGTATCGGATCAATACCAAATCTTGCAGTATCGCACACCTCTAGCTTCCAGCTCACCTGACTCTTCATGTTTTTAAAATAATCTTCAATTTCAGTTTGAATTAACAAAATTATTTGACATATTCCTGCAGCATATTCATTATAGAGCTTAAACTATTAGTCAATCAGTAAATCGAGGTGCAGCAACTCTGCTAATCAATAAATCGCTTAAGTCAATTATCATTCTTTTCAATTTCAAGCGATGATGATCAAATGATTAAGTTTATGATTAAAAACTCACATTAATTAATTGCAAATGAAAATAGTTGCAACTCTAGTTCAGTGACATGGACATGATGTGATCTCTCTTGTGCTTGTGGTTAGCAAACTGAAGAGAGTTGGACTTCTGTCGGCAGCCTTGGGAATCATGACGGCCTTACAGTCAACAGTCAGGGTCAAAAAATGCTTCATTCCTGTTTCACATAATCAACACTTTTAACCAAATAGTAGCAATTATGACTTTTACAAGTTCATACTTGTGCAATTCCATCTCCACTGCCACTAATGTTTTTCCATATACTGTGGACAAGTAGTTGACCTCAATAGTATATCTACAAACGTTCCCTGTGAAAAGGACACAAGCACTTTGAGGTGCGTTCAGTATGAATGCTGTTTGTTGGGTAGAAGCATTTAACACAAGATGAGAGGAAAAGAGAGGCTACTCCCACATGCCATCTAGACATTTTCAACTACCTCTAGCAAAGACGGGTGATGAAATGCACTGTGAAAAGATGTGTCAGGCAAACGCAGCAAGAAAGCAGTGATGTATTGACGGCTGAGAGTTCCCTGCGGATACATTGGAAACTGAGAGAGCAACCCTTATTTCCTGGTGCCAAATCTGCTGTGGTGACATGTCGCCAATATTTAAAACCAGACAGACCAACACTGCTATGACAGTAATGTAATAGTTTAAGTGATGCAGTGGATGAAAATCTTGAATTCATGTAACAAAGATAATGAGTTCTATTATACACTTTTAAATGTCATATATCTTCAAATATAACTTATATTCTTAGTGTGTTTCAGTAGTGAGTTTGTTAGTCTTTTCAATTACATGCATTCTACTGTATGCAATCAACATACAAGGTGCATGTTTTCACTGTCCCCAGCCAGGTTTATCCGGCCAGTCTGGGGATTGAACTGGCAACCTTCTAGTCACACTACTGTCCTGACTTCCAGAGGAGGTTTTTTACTGCAACCTGCCATGGCAGCAGTCACTATCACAATAACAACTAATGTCTCATTGTGACAAGACAGCAGCCTGCAACAGCTACTGAGATATTAATTAACATGTATATTGTTCAGTAATGGTCATTATTACATTTTGTCTTGTCTCTTCTCGGTTTGGGCATTAATGCTTTTGAGAATCAGAAGGTAGAAGAGCAGATTAAAGTGAAAGTTTCACTCAGCTCTTTCACAGCGTTTCTGTGTGTCTGTCTCTCTCTGTTAATTAAATCCTTATCTTTATTAGTGTTAAACGGGGTTTGAAATATGGGGGAGCTACCGGGAGCTTGACTGCCTTGAATGAGCTCCCCTTATTTGAAAAATGTAGGTGAAGCTAAAATATTGCAATTTTGGGTGCCATTGGATTTTTTTTCTGTATCAATTTTTATCTCCCTGTATATTTAGGTTCCTGAAATGAATAATAGTCTAATAGTAAAGCACTTTTCAACATGGATGCTTATTTGTGCGTAACAGTTTCCAATCATTTATATCTAATAAGCACAATGACGTCTATGTAGGGGTCCACTTAATGCATGTTGTGCATGTTGTTGCCCCAGGCTAAATATTCTGTGCATGATTTGAAATGCATTGGCAGGCGCATTCATGTATGTGCATGCATGTGTACAGTACTCTCCCACCCCCCACCCCTGACAAACAGGGCTCCTCAGGAAGGCCACAATGTAATTCAAACACTGCTGTTAAAATTACTGTTAGTTTCATGACAATTGTTGAAAGCTGGCATCAGTACAAGTTAGGACTTCCTGTACCATTTGACTTTTGACACTTGTGAGAAATGTTGCTGCCCTATCTCAGGGCCTTGTTCTCGAGTGAGTTTAAGATGAAGCATGAGGTTGATGGCAGATTGTTTTTGTGTCGACACCGATGCAGCCATTGTACCAGAGTGTCATACTGATGAAGGAGCTGAGGAGTTACCAGTTGAAATCCACTCCAGCTTATGGCTTTGGGTAGTTACTGAAAGAAAAATATTTTCGATACAAGCAGCTGAAAGGAGTTTCCTTTGCAGGGTGTCTGTGCTCACCGACGGGGACAGGTTGAGGAGTTCACAGTAGACATAGTGCTTGATCCAAAAAGAGTTGAAAGGAACCAGCTGAGGTGGACGCCACCCTATGGAGGCATTCTGGACATATCTGACTGGGAGGAGACCCTGTGGTTTACCCCAAACATGATGAAGAGATTATACATCCCATGTGGCCCAAAATGCATTTGGAGCCCCTATGAAGAGCTGGATGCTGTGTCTGGGTAGAAGGTAGAATCTGGGTTATGTTTCATGACCTGATGCCACTGCAACTTGGGCATCTATAACCAGATGGATGGAAGGAAGGACAGTTGGATGGACGATGTGTGTTTACAAGATTTAGGGAAAATGACAAATTCCTGTTGAGCTTTAGGTAAGTTTGGCATCACTTCCCCACTTTTCTTTGCTCTCCACCTCTTCAGTGTCTGTTGTCAGAATCTCTGCATGGAAACAATGGTAGAAAGTCTGCTGTTGCCAATCAAACAGCCCTACTTTGATCCTAAAGAGGAAAAGTCTGTCTCTAAGCTCATTGTGTTCTTTCTCCTCAAAGGCTTTTTACTTCTCGCCTGCCCCCCCTCCTCTTCTTCCTTCTCTCCCAGTCTCGCTCAATCCCTCCTTTTCTCCGTGGTGCTGACAAGGACTTCCACTGTTTACCGCCTAAGTGCTGTCAAGGAAAGCACGTGCCTCACTCGTGAGGAATACGTCTGCATCTTCATCTCTGTCTGCGTGTTATAATGTTCCCTCTAAGCGTCGTATGCCTAGTTGCCTGCTTGTGTGGCACCCACCGGCTCCAAAGCTCTGTCTCTTCTCTGTATGTATAAAAGACACAGAGAGCCTGTCTCAGCTGAGTCCCTCGACGAGGATTAGATATTGTCATCTTTTATCAGCAGTCATTTCTTTGCCAAGCTCTGACAGTCTCTCAGGGGCTGCCATTTGCTATAACATCTTTCTCTTGTGTGTGTTTGTGTCTGTGTGTGTGTAGCCCCGTGTGGATTTTGCATATTTTTGCAGTCCTGGGTTTTCAGTGATTATATCCATATATCCAAAAGCAGATTCTGACACATCTCGAAGATAACCTTTTCCTCAAGTGGTTTCACACTTGAAAGCTCGACGACTTAACAGCGTGTATTTATTTCGTGTATTTATTTTATTTTTGGCGGCCCGGTCTGTCTGTGCTTTGGATCAGGGTTACAATGAGAGTAACACGCCATGACAGATACAAAGGAGTGTATTAATTGCTATCTCAAGAAGATGCACAACAGAGGTGTGCATTTTAATATACGTCAATTCGCCTTGTGAGGGTCTTTTTTAATTAGAATCATATAGCTGCTGTATCAGTTAGTTGGGCTAACTAACATGGACGTATGAGAGAATTAACATTTTTATTCAGGCTGTAACATAAAGGATCAAATTAGATCAGCTGATGCTGAACAACAAGGAAAAGAAGTCTGCAGCAGAGATAATCTAATTCCCGTCTACATCGCTGGGAGGGTGAACAGTCAGAGAGGGTTTGAAGAGAAGAGGAAGCATTAGGAGGTGCATCTCTAATCTGTAAGTACTTAAGGGACTGTCATTAACAATATAACAGGGACCACGGGGATAGAAAATAATCAACTTTATTACTTGCTTTTTAGATTCAATAGGGGTTATTTTAGTTTTGTAAAAGATCACTTATGACTGTTGTTGTCTGTGTCATCTGCACGGTTACAAGACACACACACTGAAGGTGACTCCCAGGTTTGGCCCTGTACGGCGAACCAATCAAATGACTCTCTCGATTTCACCCTCGCTCATTTTGTCAATAGTACAGTGTAATAAGTCAAAGGTTGCCAACATCTGTTATTCTTATTTCTTCTTTACTTCTTCTCCTTTTGCATTTTCTGTGCCACCCCACTTCCCCTTCTCCCCCCTCTCTCATGCTCTCTCTTTCTACTATCTTTAGTGCTCAATCTCCTGGCTCTTCGCTGTCTCGTTTCATGCTCCATTAATTGCTGATGAAGTGTTGCATATATAGTCGTATACAGCGGCCCAGCTCACATATTCTGCCTCTTTTTACTTGCTGCATGCATTACTTGTGTGCACACTTACCGACCGAGAAAGAGAAGACAGAGAAGGAAGGAGTGGGGTCACAGGAAGTCACAACTCAAAAACACTCCTCAATTCTTTCCACATCTCTCTTTCTGTTTCTCACGTGTAGCTACATATCAGAATTTTGCAACCTAAGTTTCACTATTTTCAAAATGATTCTGTTTTCTGTTGCAAGGTTGCAAAAGCAGAATTCTTGAGCCTCCACGTATTACCAAAGGCTCTGAACACACAAGAGCCAAACTCCCAGAGAATGTTGGGTTTGCAGCAGCCATTTTCCAGAGCACTGTTTTGCCACAAAACACATGTTGATACCATCCATTTATCCTGGTGACACAGCGAGTATGAGCCAACATGTTGGTCAACTGCTAAGTTGTATTATTCTTGTGTTTTATCTGTTGACTGTGCCCAAACAAGTCTGCAGTGTGCTTGATAATGCTAGCCAACATTAGCCTGCCAAGTGACATGATGATTCATGTCAAAACTGACATGACATTTTTATTTGGCTTGGAAGGGTTGTTATGGTAATTGGGAATGACTGTATATTTGACTGGTTCATAAAAATTGTGGCTGCCACACGGGCTTCAGTTAGAATACTCTACAGACAAGATGTTCCTTTGGTTGTTTATTGTAAATGGAACATGAGTAGGTGTGTGGTTCTGTAATAGAGAAATTAAATACATCTAAGCCATTTTAAGGCACAAAGGAATTTTTTTTTTCATGGAAAAAAAAATATTTTGACTGAACAGAGATGTTTTTAGGGGTTCAATCAATGCCAGGTGAGGCTCTCAAAGATCAACATTCATCTGTCACTACTTTAACCTCCAAAATATACATTTTGTCTGATGAAGTAAAGCAGAAAATGCAGCGTGTCTCTGGCCCAGGTTGACCCACAGCGTCTTCTTTCATACTTCCACAATTTCTGCCAAAGTCGGAAATTTGCAATGTAATGTACAAACATTTAAAGCATGAGTGGTTTTTAGCTTTGCAGACTAGAATTCGAGAGCAGTTTCCCTGAAAGACCCTCATGTTCAGTGCTACTTTTAATAAATAATTACTAAGAGAGGTAAATTACCTCAGGAAAACGTGCAATTAACTATTACATAATGCCATTTTATCACAGGCTCTGTTCCTTTCTGTACTTTACACCTAGGAATATTAAAGTCTTTAGGAGACAAAGCTAATAGAGCTTGATTCCCAGAAATCATTTATCATCATTAACCTGCATGCAGCACTGCAGTACCAATAATGTACAGCTTCTAGCTTTCCTGACTGCATTTCTTTCATCTTCATGGTGACTGCTCTAAGTTATTAGAGTAAAATCTGCATTATGCTAATACTGACAGGCAGTTAATAATCTCATCTGTGACTGTACTTTATAGGATCACTACTGTCATTTTGACTGGAGTGATGTATTTTGATGAGTTCGCTATAATCAAACATCTATTCTAAGTGCTGTACGTGTCCAAAGGCAAATCCAAAGAAATCTCTCTGCAGCAGCGAGCAGAGCAGTGGGCTTGTGTAAACGGATCTGATCAAAAATAAGTTGTGACATTGTTGTTACCTGCTTTTGTGTATGTTTAGGTGCACACTTGCGCTTTTATTGGTTCTTGCATAAAAGCATAAGCATGCTTGTTAAATTGCTGCATTATATGTTCATTAATATATATCACCCTGATTTTCCTGATAAAGACCTGACACTTTATGCATGATAATAATGTTATGTTATATGAAAATCAAACTACTACTAATTTCCAACATCAATGTCATTGCCATTTTACTGCCACTGCCTCTGCATTCTTTAAAGGCCATAGATTAGTGTACCAACATTTTTATCAACTCAGAGCTTCTCTCATCTGGATCTTGGTGGTTAGACAGTGAGAGGACACTGTGTAGAGGTATTTTAGTTATTGAATCAAACTGAAACTGTAAAAGTGAGGGGGCAAAAATAGGATTTTGAAAAGTGTGGGGGGCTGTCCCAGCAAACCCAGTGGAA
>JAFREQ010000198.1:0-373085 GCA_025331565.1 Holacanthus passer | reverse complement strand
TTTACATGTAGATTGTGCATCCCTCAGACTAGCTTTGAGGAATGTTTTCATCCCAGTGTATGACTTCTAAGTGCTTAGATAGTCTGTCCCAAATCTATTATTCATCAATTAGGATAAGACCAGAAAAAATGTCAGTCAAACTCATTAACGTAATACTTATTACTTAGTACTACATTATTCTGCTGCCATATTGTCACACTATATCATTGGCTACTAAAGATGTATTTGACAGTACAAGCAGCCTATATTTACTACAGCATGACTACATCTTGATGTATGGCTTTAAGAGACAACTGTGTAGGTTCCATGAGTCCCCATTTCACTATTCAGGCTTTTGATCAGACAAATCACATTCACATTACGCAGAAAGATTTATTCAATAAACCCTTGAGCATTGATTCCAGTCTCTTTATTTTGCTTTTTTTTAAAGTTTTGCAAGTAGTGCAAGTATTTTTGTAAATACTGGGTACCTAGGTGGTGCAGTACTTGTAAACAGAGCTGGACTATTGACAATAAACAGTGACATACTGTAGTAATGTGTGATGGAGTGCTATAAAAACTTTTGCCCTCTTCTCAGGGCACTTCACAATTCATTGTATGAATTGGCATAATGAATAAGTTGAGAATTGGGTTTTTATTTTTGAAAATTTGCTCCTAGCAGGCATGTTCGTCCAGCACTGCAGCAGCTTGTAACGGGTGGTGGAAAGCAAAGGAGGCGTCAACTGAAGTATGAATTTGAATGAACATGTGTACTGAAACACTCCTCTTACAATAGCAATATCTGAGGCATTGGCCACTGGAGCCAATACAGTTTACACAAAAAACAACTAAAATAATAAAGTATAAAGTGTCTGTAGATTGATGGTTGAAGTCTGTCCTACCGCACCAGGAAGTGAGGGAGGGAATCCATCTTCAGAAGGTAACAGTCTGTACAAGTGCTCTGCACCTTGGCTCACCATCCATAAGAGTGGAACATCTTTACTGTTCAGTGGATGCACTCCACAATGTTTCTTATCTCTAAACAACCCTGACCTATAAAGAGGTCACAAATACAAATCATCTACACTTAACAATATAGGTCAAATGTAAATTACCCTCACCATTAAAAAAGTTTAAAATCTTATTTTCAATTGGCTCTGTCACACAACAAAAATATATTTTTCCAAATCCAAAATCAGTGCTAAAAGACTCACTTACATTACGTTACAGTGTTATGTTAGTCTTTCGTCCTCAAATGACAATGCATGCCTTCCATGGCTGTGTAATATACAAAGGTTTGTTTTCTACTGCGGCCAACCCCTCACAAGCTGCTGCAGTATACTGGACCAACATGCCTGCTAGAAGCAAACTTTCAAATGCACAGACCCAATCAATGAATTAATCCCGGGGTTGTGGATGTAGCTTATAAAATGTTACTGGCAATTCTTATCATTTACAAATGTCATATAACATATATATAATTGTGTTTGTGGTCAGTTTACCACCTTGTTTTGGCTGACAGAGGTTTTAATGAAGAGTAGCCTATATGGCAGTGCAGAGAAAATTATGAGCACTTGAGAATCAAGTTTTTAAACCTAATTAATGTGTAGATATTAGAGATCGATCGATATGGTTTTTTCAGGGCAGATATCGATATCGATTGTTAGTAGTCAAGGAGGCCGATAACCGATATTTGGAGCCAATAGTCATTTGCAGTAAAAGTAAAAATATTGGCGTCAAAAGTATCTTAGCGTAGCGTAGCCGACCGGTGGGCTAACGTTAGCCAAAAGCTAATCAGCCTTCACCTCAATATGCTTCCCTGAAATAAAACTGGACTGAATTGAGTTCATTAGGTTTTGACTCTCTCCCTCTCACTCACACACATACTTCTACTATCACGGACTATTTACATATCAATATTATCAGCAATCTTGTTTTAAGTGATTTACAGGCACGTCTGGAGGGACTGCAAGTGAGCAGAGCTGCCGCTTATGTTTCTAGAACGTTATTGCGCTCACAGTAACGTTACTAGCAGTTGTGAGTTGTAGAGGACTGTGATGTTTATTACAATTTTAAGACAGTCTGCTGCCTCAACTTACCTTCGAAACATATATCTGCTCACCAGAGCTTCCTCACTCGTAAAACTTTTTCTCCTCTCCACCGTGTGTGAGCACTGTGCATGAGCACTGTGCATGCACAGCTTTCACTGCTGATTGGCTGTTACCTGTGCCATGGCTCAGCGTGTAACCAATCAGAGTGGGTGGGACAATGCTGGAGACAGAGTAGTGACTGCAGACAGAGAGGCACGGCTGCATCAGAGCCAAAATAACCCAGTTTTAAATTGATCTCTTATGGGCTGTTGGATAAAAAAAAAAAAAAAAAAGGCAGATGCCAATATGTGTCAAAATGCCGAATATCGGCGCCGATAATCGGTCGATCTCTAGTAGATATGGTGTATTTATATGTTAAAAGACATATCATGAGCATATAAGCAGTCAACACCATAGCTGAGCACCTTAAAACTGCAGCGTAACCAATGACAGTCTCAGAAACATGGATTCACACAGCCAGGGTTTCATACGCCACAGACCTAAGGAATCATGTCAACTTGCAGGGTGGAGCTTTCCATATCATGATGACATAGTTGAGTCATGTTATTTTTTACTCTTACGTTTATAATGTTGTAGAGAGCGATACATAGAATACATTACCATTCTGATACGTTCGACTTGCTGAAGACCCTGTACAATTCACTCGTCTTCTTAACCAAGCCAACGTAGTTATGATAAATAAGGTCATTATTTATCAAGTCATGGTTTATCATGTCCTGTATTTGACCATTTAATACATTTTCCAATGTCTCTCTATTTATTATTCTGTATGTGTTCACATTGTAAGTAATTAGCCATATATCACAGATATGTTGTCATGACTCTTTTGTGTGTAAATATCAGAGTTTGTAATCTTTAGATATAAAATTAGCTGCTTTCAACCAATAATGTTGTTGTAACTTTGTCAAAACATTGTCATTTAAAGCAACATTCATTATGAGAGATGACCCTCTTTTCAAAATGTGTCAACATGACATGCTTGTGGTCTACAGAGACATCTAGTGGCCACAGGTCTTCAGAGCAGTTTAATTACACAACAAAAATACACTTGTTTTCACTCCCATTTTTCATGAGTTGAAGTAAAAGATGTGATGTCAGACTTTTTCAGTGCACACAAAAGGCTCATTTCTCTCACATTTTGAGCACAAATTTGTTAAAATTTGTCATTTTGTCAATGAGTGCCTCTCCTTGGTCAAGATAACCCATCCACCTGACAGGTGTGGCGCATCATGATGCTGATTAAACAGCATGGCTGTTCCACAGGTGAGGCCTGAGACTATTCATTTCCATGTACATAGGTATGAGACCAAATACACAAATTATAGGACAGCATGAAAAGGATATTCTGTATGTCTTCATAGTTCACATGCATCAGAAAAACTGATCTCATACTATATGCTTGTATTATTCAGTCTAGTTAAATTTCCAAGCTTTAGAAATAAATTTACCCCATAATTTGCCACTTAGACCAACTTCTAATTTTCATCAAAGCAAAGTAATTCATCTTTTTTGTTCTGCCTTTATACAAAGGGTATCATATTAAGTATCCTTTAATAAAACCACATACAATGTATTTTCATAATCTCCCAGATGACAGAGTGTATTTGGTCTGTGACCTTCCTCACTTACCTACTTCTACATGCAGGTGTAGGATGACAGTAGATCTGATCCAGTAGTTTCATTGCACATAATATGGGGCACATGTAATTACACTCTAATGTAAGCATTGACTGAATAATGCAAAATGAAAGTGGTAGCATTATTTGTTCCCCAAAGCCATTACACAACAGTTCAAATATTATTTTCAAAAATCTTTATTTACCACCAAAAATGGGAATTTCAGATAATGGAAAAATAACTCTACAGAGAAAGGTTAGTCCACATAAAACATTATTAAAAGAAAAACAAATGTAGTTAATGACTGTAAATGACTGCTGCTATTAAGCACAAACACATTTGTGAAAGACCACAGGTTTATATCACAGAGCTAAATAAATGCTGGGTTACAAGTGCCAAATGATAAAACAAAATGAACACTTAAACTGACATTGATGACATAAAGTATAATGGTGACTAAATAAAAGCATATCAATAAAAACTATATTAACATGATTGAGGACGTTGGCTACATGATGGCTTGAGAAAATTGTCCTCTCTACAAAGTATAATGCTCAAATTCACAAAGTTAGTTAAAAGTGTAACACAGGTGAAAGGATTACATATGAGATGTACATTAACACCTGCAGGTCTCCATGTTAAAACATGTCAAATGTACATGAAAAAACAACATGTTAATATTAAGACCTGAGTTCAGCTGATAGTTGCAAAGCAAGTACATGTTTTGGTAATATATTTTTTTTTAAATCAAAGTACACACATTCTAAAAAAATCTATCCAAAATTACTAGTTCCTTTCTGAGTTCGAGCATTTTATTTCACCATATTTCTAATCAGATCCTGTTGCATATTTCTGAGTAAAAAATTATCAAAACAAAAATAGTTTTGTCACCAGAATCATATCTCAAACAAAGAGGGACTGAAAAAAATCATCTTCAGTCGCTACATTACACTATGCTAACTTGACATTCACATTTTTCATGAAATATAAGAAAATATCTACAATATAAAAATCTTAATTCACCACTTGTAAAAATTCATATTAAAATGCAAATCATGGCTTTTTAAGAAAACAGTCAAAAGGACTCCATTAGAAGCCCCAGAATAGAAGCCCCATTAGATTTTCAGTTCATGTGTATGTTTTTGCATGTTTGTATTTGACTTCAATATATATATATCTGTTACATAATTGAGGTTCACAAACAGGGAAAAGGCAAAAACACTGATTAATATGTGTGGACTTGCAGAAACAATAGACCTTCAATATGCGTCCATTTTTCTTTCGTATGGGTAGACTTATGGCTGTGGCACAGTGCTGCCTTCAAAATGTCTAAAATATGAACCAATGAATTAATATCTTTACCTCTGTGGAACTTCTGTAGCCTTGCATCATAGTCTTCCAATAATGATAAAGAATATTTAAGTACAGAATATAGTGATAAGTCAATGAGCTGACCAAGTAAGGCACCGCAGCAAAACTCCTCTGTGTACTGAATACAGAAAGGGTGAGTTTTAATGTTCATTATTTAACATTTCAAGAGGAAGAATGTGTGATTTCATATTTCAAACGTTTCACAGTCTCACCTTAAATCAAGATGAAAAACGTAGAGTTTTGTTTTGCCTGCACACTACAGAGGGCTTGCAAAATTAAGTATGAAAAGGTTGGGGGGGATTTGTTTTTTGCATTTTCCCAGTTTTGTGTCCACACTTTTGTCTCAATGTCAATCATTGTATTCAGAACATCTTACACTCTGCTGTGACGCTTAGATTTGCGAGTTGGGGTTACCTCAGTACGTTTTCTCTTGCGGAGACTTCTCCCCTGAGCTGTTTGAGGGCTCTTTTCTTCATCCGACAAAGACTCCTCTGATTTCTGACCTTTAGCACTGCGGCGTCTGGATTTAGACTGGGGTGTGATTATTAGTGAAGGAATTGACCTCCCTCTTAAAACCCTCTTTCCAATCACTATAGGCTCCACCTCTTCCTCTGACATATTCTGCTCATCCTCCTCATCCTCTTGACTTGAACCTGCTGTCTCTACCTCTTCATCTGTATCTAATGCTAAATTTATGACATCCCCCTTTTCACCAGTACTCTCAACAGCTCCCATGTTATTCTCTAATTCTTCTTCTTTCCTGCTTTCCTCTTGTTCTGCTTCATTGGTGGAATATTCATCTTTCTCGTTGTCTTGGTCCTCCACTGATTCCACTTTATCTTCTTCCTCCTCAGTCTCACCTCGCTCATCCTCCTCCTCATTTTCCCTATAATCCACTCTTGGTCTTTTCCGTATGGATCTTCGTTTTGCTTTATCCTTTTTGTTGTCTACAGTTTTCATCCTCCCTCTGAGACTTCTGCCTTCTACTGTTGAGGAATCCACAGTTGTATCTTCTTTACTTTCTGATGGCTCTTTCTCTGGTGATTCCATTTCTCCTGTCGCTGGTTCTTCACCAGATGGCTCTACCACTCTGTTGTTTATCAAGTCAGCCATTTCCTTTGCCTGGTCCTCTGCATTATCCTCAGCTGGAGGCCCTGCTTCCTGTCCAGTAGGTGATGTTTCATCTGCTTCTGCTTCTTCCTTAGCATTTAGCTCTCTGTTTTCATGTGAATCATCAACCAGTTGATGCACTTCCTCATCCTCTGGGTTTTCCTCTTGTTGCTGCTGAGTCTCCACTACTCCTTGATCTTTCTGTCTTCTGGATCTTCGTGAAGGTGTGGCATGCAATGTTTTTGTTTTGCTCCTAAGTGTTCTTGTTGTCACAGCTGGAGCCTCTTCCTCTGTCACCATAGATTTATCTGCAACTAGCGCCTCTTCGGTAGTGTGAGATCCCACCTCTGTAGTTTCCTCTTCCTCGGCTGAGTTTGTCTCTTCTACTTTCACCATGTCAGTATCAGTCTCATCCACAGCCACAGCTTCAAACACTGTTGCTTCCTCTGTTGAGGTGTCCTTCATTTGGTCTGCATCTCCTACAGCAGATTCTCCCCCTGCCACACCATCAACTTCTTCCTCTTCCACATCTTTATCTTTCTTCACTCCTATTTCCACACTCTTTCCTTCTTCCTCAGCCATCTCCCCTTTCTCCTCAGGCAATTCCTGCCCTGCCTCTTCTTCCTCCTCCTCAGCAGGACAAGACTCTTCTTCCTCCTCTTCCTCTGGCTGACACTGAATGCGGGCTCTTTTGGATTTATACAGAGGTGTGGCAGGAGCAGACCTCCTTCCCTTCCTTAGAACTCTTGTTTCTACTGCTGACTCATCTGTGCCAGCACTCTTTCCCACCACTCTTTCCTCTTGTTCATTTTCTTTCTGTTGACTTTTTGTGGTTTTGGATCTTGGTGTGGCTTTTATTGTCTTCGAAGAACCACCACTTCGAAGAACTCTTGTTTCAACAACTGGCGCTTCTTCCTCATCAGCAACTTTTCCCTCATCTGTATTAGGTGCCTCTTCAGCACTTTCCCCCACAGGAGTTTCTTCCAGTCCATTTGCAGATGTCTCTGAAAGAGCAGACACTTCCTCTTCCACTGCCTCTTGCTCTGTGAGTGGTTCCTCTGCGACAGCTTCTATGTTTTTTATCTCAGCTTCTGGCTCTGTATTTTCTTCTCTCTGAGCTACAGTTTCTTCTCCATCCTTGTCTTCCTTTTTCTCATCACTGTTGTCTTCATTTTCATCAGCTTTAGTTCCCCCTACTATTATCTCTTCAGCTTGAATAGTTTCCTTTTCTTCATCTTCCTCTGCCTCACACTGTTTGCGGGCTCTTTTGGATTTACGTCTAGGTGTGGCAGCAGCAGACCTTCTAGCCTTCCTCAGAACTCTTGTTTCCACTGCTGATATATCTCCTTCTGAGCTTTCCTCTCCAGTTGCCTCTTCCTCTTGCTCCTCTCTTTTTGTCGTTTTGCTTCTGGCTGTGGCTCTCACTGTCTTTTCACCACTTCTCAGATGTCTTGTTTCAATAACTGGTGCTTCCTCCTCCTCAGCAACATCATCTAAGGCTGTTTCCTCATCAGCATTTTGTCCAACCGGAGCCTCTGGTTCTACATTTTCTGCTTGTTGAGTTGCATCCTTTGCATCAATTCTCTCCTCCTTCTCCTGATCAATCATCTGCTGTTGTTCCTCAGCTTGTTCCTCTTCTTCCTCTGCCTCTCTCTCCTCAGCTGCTGTTGATTCCTCTCCTCCCTCTTCATCTTCCTGGGGTTGCTCGTCCGTTCTTTTTGTTGGGATAGATTTCCTTCCCCTCAGAACCCTGACTTGAACTGCTGGCTCCTCTTCTCCAATTTCTGAAGTTTCCTTGTTTTCTTCTTCACCCTTTTTCTGTCTGCCTCTTGCTAATTTGCATCTTGGTGTGGCTTTGGCTGTTTGCTTTCTACTTCTCCGTGTTCTGGTTTCGGTAACTGTAGGTTCCTCCTCTTCATCATCAGCACTTTTAGCCTCATCTTCTTTAGCTGTCCCATCAGCTTCCCCTGTATCCCCTGTATCTTGTATTGTGTCTGCATCTTCCGGTTTCTCCCCAAACCCATCCTTTTCCACTGGCACCTTCTCCAGCTCTGTTTCTTCTGTTCCAGCAGGGGAGCCAGGAATATGCTCCTCTGCCATGCTTTCTTCCTCTTTCGCTGTTTCTTCCCTCTGCTCATCTTCTACTTCAGCAGCACTCTTTTCTACAGGAACACCCTCTTCAACAGCTGATGCTTCTTCCTGGATAAGATGGGTTTTTTTCAGGTCCACTAAAACCACAGTCACTCTTTGGAGATCAGAAAGCTGAGGAGCAGTTTCCTCACTCTGTTGCTCCTCTGCTGAAGCTGGTGCCTCCTCTTCATTTGGTGCAAGTATAGCTGAGTCAGTGGCAGGGTTGGGTAATGCTGTGTCAGTCTCACCTTGAACTAAATCATCTGCAGCAACTGTCACTCCAGCTGTGTTCTCCTCCTCTTCAGTTATTGTCATTGTTCCATCTTTTGACACTCCATTTTCCACTTCTACAGCAACAAGTTCTTCCTTCTCCACCTCATTTTTATCCTCCTCTGGGGCTTTCTCCTCCTCTTCTGTTGGTGGCTCAGCTGAACCCAGCCCTGCTTCTTCTTCTTCCTCTACCTCTGCTTCCTCAGCTGATTCCTTTGCTCCCTCTTCCTCTTTCTGCAGTAGTCTTCTACAAACAGACTTTCTTCCCCTTCTCAGATTTCTTGGTTCGGTTGGTTCTCCATCAGCACTCATGTCTGGTGATGCCCCTCCCTCCTCCTTCTCCTCTTTCTCTTCATCTTGCCGCTTTTTGCTTCTTCTCGATTTACTTTTTGGAGCAGCTTTGGGAGTCTTTCCACCGCTTCTCAGAGATCTAGTTACAGCAACTGGTGGTGGTTCCACTTCCTCATCTCCCATGGATGGCATCCTTTCATCACATTCTTCACCTGAGGCCTCTACCTCCCTTTCTCCAAATGTCTTGGAAATGGATTCTGATTGCTCCTCCAGTACATGTTGTCCTTCCTCTGCCACAGCATTCCCTTCCTCCACATCTATTTCTGGCCCTAAATTTTCTTCTCTTATAGAAGCAGCTGCTTCCTTGACTGCCTCCTCTCCTGTTTGCTTGACACTTTCAGATTCTTCTACTCCCTTTTGCTCTTCTTCCTGGACTTGTTTACAGGTTCTTCTGGATTTGTCTTTAGGTGTGGCAGAGGCAGATATCCTCCCCTGTCTCAGCGTTCTTGTTGTCACGGCTGGTTCTTCTTCTTCACTGTTTTCTGAGTCTTCATTCGCTTGTTTTCTGCTTCTTGTTTTGTGTCTCGGTGTAGCTGTGATTGTCTTTGTTCCACTTCTCAGAGCTCTGGTTTCAACTATTGCTTCTTCCTCTTCCAAGCTCATTGCTTCATGCTCCTCAGCTGGTGAAAGATTCTCTTCAGCGTCATCCACTACTGGAATGTCTGCATCTATATCTGCACATATGTCCAAAACAGCTGACTGTTTCTCCTCCACTGGAACTGTTACAGCGACAGCTTCCTTTGCCATAACTTCAACTTCCATATCTCCTTCTACCTCAACAGCTTTTTCTGCTTCATCCACCTTCTTTTCATTTATAACTTCACCTATGTTGTGTTCCTCTTGTTGTCCGTAGTTTGCTTTAACTGTCTTTCTTCCACTTCTAAAAACTCTTGTAATACATGGCGCTTCCTCTGTTCCACTTTTTTCTCCATCCACATTGGCAGATTCTTCCCTTTCTTTATCAGAATTGTCTTCTTTAAGCTCTTCATTCTCAACAGTCTCTGTCTCTGCAGCTCCATCTGCAACTTCCTCCTCTTCTGCTGCCATCAGCTCCATCTCTTCCTTTTCTGGAGCAGCATACTCTCCATCAACTGCTGTTTGTTCTGCCTCCTTCACACTTAGATGATGGCAGGTTGTTTTAAGGTCCACTAAGATGACAGTAGCGTTCTGGAGCTTGAGGATTTCAGAGCCGGTGTGCTTTTCCTCAGACTCTTCAGTAACTGTTTCTGAAGCAGCAGCAACGGTGTCAGGCTCTTTTATCATGTCATCTGCCTCTTCCTCCTTATCTGCTTCCATCACCAATGCAGTGTCTGTCTCTCCCTCAGCATCTTTGTCTTCCTGGATTTCCTTGCACACCCCCATAATCACCTCAGTCGAAGGTATATCGTCTTCTGCTGCTTCCTCTGCCTCTGGAGTTGTGCCTTCTTCCTCGGTTGAGACGTCTTTTTCTGCTTTGTCAACTGTCTCCTCTTGTTCCACCATCTCTTTGTCTGTTGTTTTTTCATCTGCTGTGTGCTCTTCTTGTTTCTGATGACTTTTGCTTTGTTTTGTGGGCTGAGGTGTAGGAGTAACTTTACGTCTGCCCCTCAAAGCTCTTTTATGTACAACAGGGGGCTCCTCTATCTCATCATCAGACACCTCTTGTTTATCCTCTATCACTGATGTTTCTACCTCATCATCCTTTTGTTCCTTCTCAGATTCATCTGTTACCTTTTCATCCCCATTTTCCTTTGTAAGAGCAGTCTCTGCTGTATCTGGAAGCTCTGTGGAACTCCCCTTCAGTGTAGTCTCTTCCACCCCAGGCTCTTCTTCTTTCACAGTCTCCTCTGTATTTGTCAGTTGTTCATCTTCCAGCTGTTGCTTTTTATCTTCTCTTAAATGTTCCACCTCAACTACATCATCTTTTATGGAGGTAATTTCCTCTGGTTCTTCTCCCACAGTTACAGCTAAATCCTCCACTTCTTCATTTGTAGAATCTTCGTCCTCCTCTGCCACTTCTTCATCCTCCTTCTCTAGTTCTTCATATACTTTCTGGCTGCGTTGTGTATATTTGCGTTTCGATGTGGGGGTGGTCGCAACAGTTCTTCTTCTCAAAACTCTCTCTCCATCCAGGGATGTAGTTTCCCCTTCCTCTGGCTTTCTGTGTCTCTCAGATCTCCGACTAGGGGTTTCACTCTGTGCAATTTTTATAGCCTTTACAACACTTCTCCCAGTTTTTCCAGCTTCACCACCCTCTGATGTTGCATGTGTTGATAGACTTAACTCATGTTGTGTAACTCTTTCTTCTGACTTTTCATCAGTAACCTCAATTTGATTTCCCTCTCCCACTTTGTTCTGAGTGTCTGCTTCCTTGTGTACCTCTAAAACCTCTTCCAGGACTACCAGCACTGCAGTGCCTTCCTTCTGGCACTCTTCCTCGGCTTCCTCAATTTCTGATGACACATTCTCAACAGTTATCTGTGGGTCATGGGGGCTGTTGTTCAGATTCTGTTGGGCGCCATCTACTTGTGTCTCCTTAGTTGTAGGTGCTGATGTAACATCAGCTTCTTCTAGGTCTTGTGAGGCTAGGACTGTGGCTGGTTTGTCTGACATTGTAGCTGCTTCTTCTTTAGGTGCATTATCAACTACATCTTCTCCATTTTCTTCAGGACCCACACTGATCATACCCTAAAAATAAACATAGATTTGAATCCCGAACATGTTTCTGCACTGGCCATATAGAAAAACATGCAAATAAGAATTTGCATATACACACCTCAGTCTGCACCAATTCAGAGACATCATGCATTTCTGTTTCCTGTCGTGCTGAAACTTGCTCCTCTCTGGGAGTTTCTGGCTCAATATCCTCGATTCTAAAAGATGTCAGATATCACTGGTTAATTTCAAGCATTATATATTGTAAAGATTTGATGGCATGGCACATTTTCAGTCAAACCAATGCACTTTTGTTTTTTAGCTATGTCATCGCAAACATAGCAATGCAGATGCAACAGCATGGCAGGCTGTAAACTTTGCAAATTGAGTCCCACAAACCAGAAAACTAACTGTGATAGAAGCAAAGAAGGATAATAAAAACAGAGCGAGACACTGAAGAGCGTGAGACAGGGCGACTCCAGTCTGTTGGCTGCTCAGACACTCTCTGTTCCAGTGATGACTGTCAGTAAATCAGACAGTGGTACAACTTCCTCTACTGATTTCCACTGTGACAGTGCTGTCAGCCACCAGACAGGAGAGACACTGTATGGTTCTGTAGACGCACATTTTTACTTTATCGGACTGTGGAAATTTGTAAATGTTTTTAAATCACAGATAATGAAGAAAGGCATTAAAACATGAGTCTTACAGGTAACACCGGAGACTCATGAAGGCTGATATTGATTGGCACATAGCCTAATTATTATAGGTGCAATTTTGCCTGAAGCACATCATTTGCTGTTTGAAGAATAATAAATATTAATCTGATATGGTGTTATTCCTTTATTGCAGGGGATATGCTGCTCTTTCCTCACAGCAAGAAAATATCCATGCCTTCCCAGCCACATTTGTAAATGTGTCACATCATTAATGATGAGAAATACTAATAAATAAGTTTCAGGATTCAGCAGTTGTGAATTGCATTTTCAATGTATGGATCTACTCTAAAGAAATACTATTTTATTTCCACTAACTCAAAACATTTTTCTTCACTTCAGCTATGTAATAGGTACATTGAAATAGTTCTTGCTTTCTGTAACCATTCTGTCCGTACTGGCCATTAAAAGATCGCTTAATGGTTTAATGGTTAATGGTTTAATGAACATGGTTTAATTCATACAGACCTGATAACTTTTTCCGACTTGTCCTCTGTGATCTTTTCTCCCGTATTCCTTCTTTTTGAGCCGCTACTCCTGCCCCGGGCTGTAATGGGCAATTCAGCCTCTGAAACTGTTACAAGTGTTATAATTAGATTTTATAATACACTTAAAAACATTAAAAAAACGTTGTTATATTAAAAAAGAAAATGCTCACCTTTGGAAGCTCTCAGTATTGTTACTTCCTCCTACAAATCAATTTCACAGGGATTATTTTTACTCTCTTTTTACTCAAATATTGCTTCTCAAATTGGAAGAAATAACAATAATGTACCACAATTTCTTCTGTGCAGACCATAGATCCAGTTTCTTTTATTTGTGTGGTAATTGCTTCCATCACCACATTCTTTTCAGTCACCTCAGTAATTCCAAGTAATTCCTCTGTGAATGAGAGACTCTTGGATACTGCTGAGAAACAAAGTGAGACATGTAGTACAGTAATAGAGATTTGTCATATCATTTTGGCAGTGCATTCTTTATATAATTAGATGGAACATTTGATCATTTCAAGACATACAATCTTCATGGTGTCAAATCTTTGGAAATACACTACCCCATGTGATTTATCAATCTAGCTCTACACTGCAGCTTCTGTTATTTCTTACCACTCAGATCCATGGCTTGGATCTTGCTGGCGATGTTGGTCCTCTGGTTGGGTCCACCTATGCTCTCTACCTCCCACAGAAGGTCTACGTCTCCTGGGTACTGACACAGGTACTTGTCACACACTAGGAATAAAGAGGAGCACATTGGACTCAGAGTAGTGCACTTTTTATACTCAATGAAATACCAGCACAAACATTGCTGACTGTGAGAAAGTAGACTGAGACACCTACATATCAGTAAGGTGTACTAGCTGCAAGATGGACTCACCTTTATACATGGGTTTTGTGAGGGGGTACCTCAATCCCAGGCAGTCCTCTTTGAAACTGAGCACAAAGTCCTCGAGCATCTGGAGGCCAAAGCCTTTGCCACGATGACATTTTCTGACAAATATGGAGTCCATCACAGGGAGCTGATAGCGTCTTGTTGAAAAAGAATTACATAAGCTGCCTAGAAGGGAAACGAAAAAAAACATACTCCTGAGGACATTGTCAAAAAGAGGTGTACCAATAATTTATCATACGTGGACTAAATCAGGTCATGCATGGACACAAACATATTTATGGACAATTTTGGGGCTTAATAAACAAACATGACACAGTAGTTGAAACAACTGAGTGGTAAGTAGAATTAGCACTGGGAGCATCATTTCCAGTGTCAGCACACACATGTTTGCTTCAAAATCTTTAGAGAAATTTCTCAAATAAGTGGCTGTTCTTCATAATGGATACCAACTGAAAGAAAGCACAGACCAATGAACAAAATAACAGTTGAGGTATATACAGTACCTATGGAGATAAATGCATTTAAAATCACATAAATTACCTGTGGGTTTAACTGAGTAGAAGCCAACAGCCTCTCCATTATTCCAGATGATTTTTGCATGATCTTTTTCTCCATGGCAGAGGAATGGAAGCTCCTCAGAACTCTTCTCCTTGGCTCTATAGACGACACGATTAAGGATGTATAAAACTATTCTCTCTCCTATTGTCTCCACCTGAGGAACACACACATAGAAAAGCATGTTATTCTTAATATAATAGCACCCTGCCGCATACTGTTGTACTGTTATACTTGAATTTGTTGTATTAGAAACAAAACTTATGACATTGGCAACATTTTCATACAAGGTTTGTCCAAACACTGTTTCTAGATGATCAGTTTAAATCAAGAAGCCATTTGTTAGTACTGAAACACACAGACCCTCATGAGTACCCCTCACCTCATGAGTCAACAACAGATACTAAAGATTTAAATTGTGGAGGTGATTATGAACAATAAATGATAGGGTCAGATTTTAAAAAAAAATCTATCTTATATTGGCCATTAAGAGGTCCCCTCCTAACATGACTTGACTTTAAGAGTTGGGGAACAAAATCCATTGTCTTTCATCTGTGCCAAAATGCATTGTACAGATGGCTCAGTATCACGTGTGTGCCTTTGTCTCGGCAGTCACATGCTTAATGGTAAAGTATCTCATTATACCTGCACAACTCCCTCTCGAGCAGAGTCTGCTGTCTTGAGAATGTTGTCCACTGCCCACCACTGGTCCCGCAGGTAGAGAGCCACAGCAGTCAGTGGGTCACTGGGAGAGAAGAGGGCCAGAATCTTCTGTTTATCGCCGGATCCATACAGAGGCACAAAGCCCACACTGGAAATGTTTATGGTGACCTGAGGACAGACAGACGGCTTAGTACACAAAAGCATATTAACCACAACACAGTCAATGAGTATGATATCAATGGTATACTGATGAATGACAAAACTTACACTAGTTCTGAATCACTGACACAACTGTCTCAGCAGAAACAAGTCTAAACATCCTATATTCTAAGGTAAAGGGGATGATATATGTATTCAGTGGCCCTACTATGAGCTTCCAGTAATGTTGTACCCGTTCAAAGACTTAAGCTGAAGAATAAAGCTAGATTCATACCTGATGCAAGGGGTTTAGGATGCAGTTACAGGAATCCTGTCGTAGATACCAATGGCATTGGTTTTGATTAATAATACAGCATCCAAGAGCCATATTCATGAAATAATAATTTAAGCCTTACTATTAATATTGAAGATTTGCTTACACTATCAGAGAGAGGGAAGTGTTTTGATGTATGATGTATTGAAGGTATACAAGGAAAAACATTTTTTTTAAAAACAAGAAATAATAATATGATAAACCTTGTGGCACCCTTGGCTCACACTAAAGGCATCCACTTTGGGTGTGGGGTTTACTGCTGCAGTGTAGCATAGTAAATTCAAAAGGTGTTCCTGTTATTTTATCCCCAGACAGAGTAAGAGGATACATAACTGTTATTGTGCGCCTCCCGGGTGAACCATTTGTGCAAAACTGGAGCCATATTGTAATGAAAGCTGGGCTTGTACAGCCTTGGGATGTTCATGTTCATGCACTTTGTCTTGTAAACCTCAGGTGTTGTGGACACACCCATATTTCACCTGGTTTGCTGGAGAATTTCACTACTTATCAACACTTTTCAGTCTGTGCAAGATTAGATAAAATAAAGCTATTCTGTCACTTATTGCACAGATATTTACTCTGTGAACAATGATCTGTAAAATGGGTTCTAGTTTGATATCCCTTGGATTAAAGACATGCTGGGGAGATTTTGTCAGCCTACCTCAAAAACTTTATTGGTGCATGTTTTTAAATTAACATTGTATTTAGTGATACTCATAATGAACAACAAATGAGTATTAATCCTGTTGTAAATTAAACACTTCCTACTGATTCATCTTACAAATGCCCAGAGGACAAAATTATGTAAAGCCTTGTCACAATCTAGAATATCCAAGCTGGTATACATTCTTCCAAAACATTACCTAATACAAGTGTTAGCTACTTTTAAATATCTCCCCTTAGGCTACACAGGCACAAGACACAAGACACAGAGGCTTGACTTTACACGTAAATATGAATAGTTTATACACACATGCACACACACACATATTTTAATTAAAGAGAAAACCTGCATTAAAAAACATGACCAGACACATCTTTACTGCTTACAGACTTTATTACTCCCATAAAAGACACACAGATACACAGAAGCTGCTCTAACAATGAATTACTACACTGGTGCAGTTGCAGTCCAAATTCTGTAACACAAAATTGCAATCACAAACATCTCATGGTCCAAGTCAGGAGACTTAATGGGAATAGTTTATGAAGTCACAAGCCAGCCATTATGCCACTGCAATTTTGCTAATTTCAGTGTTGGTGCTGGTGTAATGTAACTGCCTGGTCTTGTTCAGCAGTCACTTTATAGATGCAAACAGTAGTTATGTGCTGCTCTATAGTGCAAACCATAGCAGCGCATGGATTGATAATGAATAAGTTTAATTTATCTTCTGTCTTTTTCCACTGTTTAACTACAGGTATATCGACAAATACAGAAGCAATATAATAGCCACACTTCCTCTACGATGTGATCTTTCTAGGATTCTGAGTCCTAGTTGAACCTCCACTGTGATTCCTTTGATTGTAATTCTGACGTGATAATTACGTTTCACGGCTCCTTGATCTTGAGACACTACTTTCAGGACATTAAATTTGGCTTTTTATGACCCTTAATGACTTGACGTGTATGGCTGAAAGACAGCACACTGATCTAGTCAGGAGTGAGCTTTGGCAGTCCTAGTCACGACAGATGAACATCATGTGGTGTGTTTTACCTGGGTGGAGTCAGAGAGGGTGAGGTGTTCAGGAGAATCAGGGTTGCTGTAGAGGAGGTTGTTCATGTAGTTGTGGGCCAACTGTTCCAGCTCTGCCTGGCTAACATCAGCCAGGAGATCCACAGGGAACTTCATCCCTACACACAACACACAACAGACAGCAGTGAGAAGGAGCAGTATTCAGACCCTGAGTCAGTCATTATTGTCATCAGCCAACCAAGATAGCTGTGACTGTGAACTGTCAAAAAGATGATAAAAGATGAAACGATACAATGACAGAGAAGGCAACATTTAAAACTAGAGCAGAAAGTTAAGTTCCTAAACGTATCTCTCAAACATTATTTAAGCAGTGAAAGTGGAACTTGCGTTTAAAATCACCTACAGATAAGAAATCAAACATAGATGAATGAAAGCCTTTGAATAAAACAGGCTAAGCACTTGCATGATCTTGAAGATTTTTATGAATGATTAAAAACACTTTTACTGGCCAAACCCTTGGCAGCACTGAAGAGAGGAAATTAAAAGTACAAATTTTTGTCCACAATATTTTAAAGATAAGGCTGCCGTTCTTCTATATTTTCCTTATTGTAACCAAGTCCCATAAAAAGAACAAAAACAACAGCAGTAACAACAGTTGTAGTTTTTAATCGAGCATTACTCAAATATGAGGAAATAGTGCATTTGTCTGGGATTTGGTGCCCTAGTGAGTATTTGGGGCCAAAGGACATAAACTACAGTGTGTGTCTTCATGGTAATGAAAGAACATGTAACCAAGTGCAACAGTGTGACTGACTGATTTTTTTTCACACACAATGGAGCTTCATGCCACAGACAAAGAAGACATATCAGCTCTGTCAGCTTTATTCTATAAGTAAGAAGAAAATAGGGGTGGTTAATCTGTCCGATTTCCCGATTCGATTCGATTACGATTTTTGAGGTTAGGGTTAGGGTTAGGGATTTTCGATTATTAACGATTCTCGATTACCGATTTTCGTTTTTTCGTTTACTAGTACAATGTTTTTCAACCACTGTGCCGCGGCACACTAGAGCGTCTGGTAGCTTCAGTTATTAAAGCTGCTGAAGTCGAAACTTAATAACAAGTTATATAATTTGTGTGAATACTCACCACCCCTAGAAGAAAAATTACAATATTTTGACTACTTGCCCAAACTGGAACAAACATATTCAAATTTCAACATCTTCCATCCAGTTGTAATTGGATGAACAATAATAATAATAATAATAATAATAAAATAATAATAATAATAATAATAATAATAATAATAATAACAACTTCATTAGAAGTCATGAATTAAACAATTCACAATGCATTTTTATGTTAAACCTGGTCAACACTTCAGTGCTGTTGCTGAGCCGAGCTCCTGTTTTGTCACCACCGGTTTGGGTTCGGTTTAGATTCAGCTTATATTTGACATTTAATACAAACAGGGGCACATTCTCAGTGTTTCCATGGGCAAAATCTTCCACCACTAAAAAGGTAGTGATGGAAGAGGCCTGTCCCAGAGTTCATGATTGCAAATTTTTATTATTGAAGTATTTTATGTTGATGTGTACCTTACCTTTACAGTAAAATGAAATACAAAAGATTGGAGTGATAAATAAATAATCAATCCCACATTGATCTTCTCAGAAATACCAATACCAGATAAATCCATAGCTCTCCCAATCACAGCACATGCCTTTATTCAATTCAGTTCATAGTTTCTATGTAAGATAAGATAAACCTTTATTTGTCCCACAGTAGGGAAATTCACATTGCACAGCAGCAAAAGGGATAGAAGCAGTTAAATAGCAAATTTACATGAGCTTGTGGGTTAAACTTCACCTTAGCACATGGCAGCAGTAAACTGATCCAAACCACGTGCCACAACAAATCCCAGCTAATCCTCAGTGATCTCTTGTAAGACTAATAAATTCTGAAAGTTACTTTATTAAGTGAGCTTTAGTTAGGATAAGAGGCCAATTTTAGCTCCTTCTTACTTTTTAATATAATTGTGTTTTACAGACACAAGCAGAGCTGTTTGGTTGATTTAGTGCCAATGAAGGAGCACCTGAAGCTAACATGGCCAACCTGTCAAACCACTTGTCTTGGAGGCAAAGTCAATTAAAAACAAGTCAAACTATGACTTTTATAACCAAACTAAAACCAGCCAAGAGAGTCACAACAAGTAACCACATGCTGAGAAAACACAAAGTCTGTTTCAAATAAGTAGCAATCATTTTTTTTTCAGTAGGAGTAACAAACAGGCAAACTATTACAGAAAACTTACAGGACAGAATAGAGCAAATTCTATATCATTCTGGTTTGAAATTAAAAGCATGACTAAATGACTGACTGGCTTTAATCAAACAGAACTTATACAGATCATTTTAATGAGTATAACAATCAATGAATGTACACACTGTAAACAACAAACAACCACTGAGCAGTGACATCGCACTGACCCAACATGAGGCCTGTCATTTCCAATTGGTTAAGCTGCACATATCCACAGTAACTTACTATAGATTCAAATACAGAGTCACAGGTGTGTCTGCTGTCCTTGCTTTGAGTCTGTGCCACAAACAGTGTGTCTGCACAAGACTTGACATTTGCCAATCAGCTTGTACCAACAAGTCATTTAATAGTTTTTGAGAAATGCTTTAATGCTTATTAAAATACTTTGAGCTGGGTTTAAGTAGCTGAAGATCTAAACACAGTAGCATGTTATCAGAGGGGACCACGGCTGTGGCTGTCGTATGTTCATATGTTATGAAGGTCTGGGGTACACATCCAAAACAAAATCACCGGCTGCTCTGCAATGTACTATGAGGCTTTGTTTTTTTTGTGAATACTGAATTGTTGATCATTTGACATGAACCCAGACTCCAAGGTGGGATAATATCAATAACAGCTGTCAGACTTTAGGGTCAGGGTTTTGATTCCCTCAAACACCTATACTGTCCTACTACTGACTACCCACTCCAGCCACAATCAATAATGTGTAAAAAGTAAACAAACACTAAACCTGTTTGACCACCTTTTCAACCCAGACACAAACAAAGAAACCATTAAGGGTAGTGTAGAATTATGCAAATCTAGGTGACTGATGTCAGTTACAGGAGCTTGGAGTAGGAAGCAGTCAGGGTTAGTTTCAGGGACATGCACACACCCCCTCCTCTACACACATGGTCAATCACAAGGCTTCAACAGCTGTCACACAAGCTCACACAAGACAGAAAGGCATGCATGAACACAGGGTTTAATTCAAACCTTCACACCGTGTTTTGCTCAATTTCACTCTTCAACATTGCAAGCGTAAAAGAGCAGAACGTGAACTTCCAATTTTCAAAGTTACTGGTTGGTCAGGAGGTATGTGAAGAGTGTGATATCTAATGCATGTAGCACGAACTACTGTATGATCTTCTGACCTTCAGGCAAAAAGAAGAAACTGGTAACACCTCAGACTGGCTATGGAACTTCAGTACTTTTTGGTACTGTTTGAAATTTGTCCATGGCGCTGAGTACCAAAAGGTGGCATCAAATGTCTGTCCAGAATTGTAATCTTGTTGCTTATGTTTCGACAATTGAAAAATTATGCTTTTTTACTTCAATGAAAGAAAGAGGTTTGTTAAAAAAAAAAGTAAAGTATCAAACGTATCCTTTTGGCATCAGTGCCTAATGTCAGATACCATATTGGTACTAGTATCAGAAATTTCCAATGATGTCCAGCCTTTGTAATACAGGGCTGTAAAACAGGCTGTAAAACAGGCTGCAATGCACATGAAAGAGATGCTGTTCCAAATTTAGAGAAAAGGGGGAAATGCAAAGGTATTATTATTATTAAATAACAGCATTTTGTTGATGCAATCCACAAAGTTGAATCTTGATGGTCTGGTTAATTCTGTGTTGTAGCTGTAAACTGCATGGAACAGCAGCACACTTGGATCATATGCACACAGCAACAACCAGGGATGAACCTATGACAGCAGTTTGAGTGAAAGCCTTGAACACATGTTCACTATTGTGAGTCAAGCATTGGGTTTGCGTATGACAATAATATAAGTTGGAAATTTCCTTTGGATTTGAATTTAGGTGAAACAAACTAGGCTAGAGCCTTACACAACTTCAAAAAAGAAAATATACACACAACAATAATAAAGCTCAAACACACTATCCTGGTGATAATTCAGTAATCATTACACACAGTATTTAAGATTTGATACTTTAGTGTGAGATACCTGCAGGACCAGATTCTTGAGCTTGTAAAGTAACAGGGGATGTCAATGCCTTCACATTTGTACCATCAACATCAAAACAACCTGGAGGCGTCACTTCATCAATATGATCAATATCAATATCAGAGAGTGATCTCTTTTTACACCCCTTTCATATCCTATCCTTTCCTATGGTAAAATTAACCCATTGCTTCCCAGTTACTTTACGCCTTAGTGTCAAATGTAACTTCAATGTATGAATATCAAGTGAAGACAAAAACTTCACATAGTCCAGATGTTACATTATTGACTTTTAAAGGATGATCTTGGGACGTTCCCTGAAAGTTTGTTCAAACAACACACGATGCATCCCACTGTACTGTCCCCTGTCCCTCTATTTCTCCCAAACGCACACTTACACACCGTCATGAGCATAAGTAATAAGAGTCCAGTTTGTGTTATGTTTGTGTGTGGGGGTTGGGTGGGTGCGTGCATGTGTGTCTGTGTCAGAGTTAACCATTCCCTTGAGGCAGGGAGTGTGAATACCACAGATCCATCTATAAACCAATCAGACACTACATTCCTGTCCACTTCAAAGTACAGACAATTTGTCTCTTAGTATACATTTACATGCACACTATTAATTAATATAACATTTAACAATTTCATCTACACCTGCTTGTAGGATGTATTGTCTAAGAGCCTTGTCTTTCAGCCCTCATCTTTCATTAAAAACACCTGCGTTTAAGGGATGTACTGTGCTACACAATTACACAGACTACAAATTTTAACAGTACATTAATTAATTCTTGTGACAGAGCTCCAAGCTCTAGCAAAACAAGTACACAACCATCAGCAGTTTATGACACAGCAGACTGGTAGTGTATGTGCACAGATTCCAATTTAATACAGTGATGTAAGGTATTTTGGACATTCATGTGCAAGTGTGCACCGTGCAGTTGTTTTATGCAGGGAAAAGCAAAAACATCTAGGACATGTAAGGACAGTTTTAATCCCATGACTTTGAGAATTTGACCATTTCTGGGTCAGATATATCCAGTAAGCTGCAGGTCCATCAGGGTGTTTTAGTGTGATTCACTTGGATGACAAAGACCAAATGTATTTAATTAAAACAAAAGACACACACGAGCCACATACACACCCACATCCATTATGTATGCTATCATTACTGTCCCCATCCTGCCATGTCTCCCACTGACACCCACACACACACTGTCACTGAACATCACCAGCAAAGCAGAAAGTCCAGTCTGTCTTTTGTTAGAGTGTGTGTGAGAGAGAAAACAAGCCTGGCAGCTGACTGTGTGTTTGTGTGCAAATGCATGCACAGCTCGGGTGAGAGCAGGCCCAGCGTTCCCTCGGGGGAAGGGAGTAGTGAATACCACACATGCATCTATAAACCGCACATTTCACTTGCTTTCTCTTAAACCACTCACACAACCAAGTGAGTACCCTGACTAACACTATCAACGCCTGGCCTGAAAAGTTGTCATGAAAAGAAAACAAACTTGTGCAAAACTTCTGTGAATGCTAGAAAAAACTGTTGCAACCAGTTTTTTGCTACAAAGTGACCATCGCTGACATCTAAACAAAACAATTTGCAGAGGTGCTATACACCATTATTATGTGTAACTTAAACCTCTATAATGAAAATAGCTCATTTGGGCTTCCATTTATCACTTGTGACTAGAAGGCTATGTTAGAATAATGTGTGAATGCTTCCCAATGTGAATAATGAGGTTTTCCTGCTTTTCCCATTTTGCCAACTGGACATGAATGTTGTAAACACATAAGTCAAATTTTTGCATTCCACATGTGGTAGCAGGGGTCTGTATGACAAACAGTTTAGTCTGCCCATCTGCCACTTTACTGTCATAGAAATGCTCTGACAAGATAAGGGTGGACATTTTGAAAGTTTGTCACACAGAGAGGGACAAAAAGACACAGATGCTTAAAACACTGACTTCTGGTACATGATGTTCCTGCAACAAGAGCTACAGAAAATCTGAGCACGCTCCGCTGATCGACCCATTCTGTCACTTAACATGAACATTATAATCGTCCAAACCTGATAATGTCCTGCAAATAAATACATAAAGAGTGAAAGCACAACTAGCGCGGCAAGTTGCGCTGCTGCACAAAACGCTGAGTGCGCACTTTTTTCTTTCATTAGCGCACAACAGACGGCTGAACAGAGGCAAGTCCGTAGGAAACTAAGGAGGGTAAATACGGTCTGATGGTCTAAAACCGTGACAAATGAAAAGGGAACAAAGAGTTCCAAAGTCACACTAGTTGGGACTGACTGTGTGTGTGTGTGTGTGTGTGTGTGGTTTGGGGGGAGGGGGCGTGTGCTCTCCAGCCACGCTGCCGGTAAGGATGAGTCCAACCCAACAACAGCTAACAGGGGACTAAAAACAACTTTACAACAGATTTTCAGCAAAACTCTCAACTCAAAATCACTCACACTTTAGCTCTTGAAACCTGCTCCCTTTCATTTATAACACTTAAAAGCGTAATAATTACACAAATAATTTCAAAGTAGGTAAGTTAAAGGTCTTGGTGTGAGATAGTATGCAAAACCAAGTAAACAAAACAAGTGCGCAGCAAATGTTAGCCTACAGTTTGGAAACATCATTGCTATACTTGTTAAATATAAAGCTTATAGACAGGACTGTGTAAGTTCACCATGAACTGTGGAAAAGTATTAAGCTTCATCTTGGGACAGACTCAGGACATTTTGTTCCCAATAAAAACTACATAATTGTGTTTAATTGTCGCCTCATGCTAGCAAGGTGTAGCATCGTCCAGTGATGCCCGTGTTCACAGTGAGCCTGTGAGAACTGCATGTACTCGCGATAGTCTATATTTAATTCCTACCCGCCGTCCGGTCCAGCAGATGCCGCGGCCAGCCTAGATCCTAAATCCATAAGTGCACAAACAAAATACACAAGCAGCACATTCAACACACACACACAGAGCCGAGCAGCGTGAACACACACCAACTCACCTCTACTCTTCACAGGAAGTCTTTACTCGCCTTCAAAACTCACTGTTCAATTTAAATTCCCTAAACACGCGTATGGTTTATTATGTTGTTTAGGTGCGACGCTCTGCGCATGCTCGTCTCAGGCCACCAATCCTGTGCAACTGTCTTACATAACTGAACTATTATCCAATCTAACCCCCTGTAACCCTGAAATCACTGAGGTCAGCTTTTCAAACAAACCAACAGTGACTTTATCAGCATCTCAAAAGGTTTCACATATTAAGATCATATGGTGATAACCATTTTTTATAATCTCATGTTGTGTAGATAAAGTATTTTCAAGATAAGATGAGATAGTACTTTATTAATCCCGAAAGAAATTCTTTTGCCAGATCTTCCAGAAATTACAGTAGCAAAAAATAGAATATAACAATAGGGCGTCCAAAAAATGTCAAAAATACAATGCAACAAATAGGATAAGAAAATCTAATAGATATAAGTGAAATATTAAATAGGTAACATTGCCAAATAGGATATTTTTTACAATAGAAGTGGGATAGGTTAAGTAACAGATGTGGATGAACAAAGCAGACCCACAGAACTTTATTTTAATTGTTACATGAGTGTACAAAGATGATAAATATGACTGACTGGAGGTTTGGTGATGAAATTATGCTTAAAACATCAAGAATATTTCCATTTGATGAAAAGGTGCTGCCATAAATAAACATGGAGTCTGCCTTTTCATATTTCTTTCAGTGTAGGCATTAAATGGCGTCAAATGAAAAATGAATCAAACACGATACTGTCATTTAGACTGAATTTTTATGAATTAAAATAAACTAAAGTAGGTCACCACAATCAAAATTAAGCATTTTTATTAAGATTTCACTACATTTTCATCTTCTAAGTGTAAAAAATTTATTTATTTATTTATTTTTTCTGCTATTTAAGGAGTTAAGTATTGAAGTATTTAACACAATAGCTTGTAACTTGCAGAACTGAAACAAAATAAAGAAATATTAAGAGGTGAAAAGTGTATAAAACTGTGAAGTGATTACCATCACACTGTGATGGAAGAAGTATTCAGATATTTATGGGAAAAATTGAAAATAAAAAAATGTGAAAACATACTGAAATGTAAAAAAATTCTGCATTACAAATTTCACTTAAGTAAAAGCTCAGAAATAATATTGGAAAAATATACCTTAAGTATCAAAAGTAAAAGTACTGATATTGCAGCAGAAAGCCCCCTTGATTACTAATGCATAAACATGTTAGAAGAATTTTGATTATTAGTGGAAGCAGAGCTAATGTGAGCTGCTTAATATGCTGTTGGACGGTTCAATCTGTAAACATGCATGACATTTCAATTCATTTGGACCCTTTTCAACAGGTTTAAAGATAATTTTAAATATGTGACTCTTTTTTCTTTTTTGCATTGTACTTACTTACAAAAAAAAATCGATTGTGGTGGAAACAACTGACAAGAAGCATACTAGCATTCTGCTTTCATCATTTCTTGACCCTCACTGATCAAAAGGCTAATCAACCAGTCTCCTCCTAATGTCACTTATCTGACATCGTTACTCTTTGTCATTGTAAATTGGCCACTGCCACTATTGTTTGACCACAGATTATCTTAAAACTGTTTTTATGGGCTACATTTAAGTTTTCATGCCAATTGCTTACAGCTATTTGTTTGACCTGTGGTGGAAGTAATATCCACATCCTTTAGAAGCAAAGTAGCAATACCACAATGTAAAACCACTCCATTACAAGTGCCCTGCAGTAATTATTAGTAGTAGTAGTATTTATATTGAAACATGTTGTCGAACCTCAGATCAAGTAGGAACAATGCCGATTCCGTCCTGGTCACTTGGACCTTTGTGTTGTATTGTGTTAAACTGTACAAGTATGATTAGTAAACTGGTATCTTAAATTATTAATCCTCATACTTTCTTCGAACCTAACCTAACCAAACCTAAGCCTAAAACCAATACAAAAAATAAATGGATGAAACATTAATGATTATGTCTCAATACACAAGGAAGAATGACTAACGGGTAGGGGAGGAAATGAAGGCAAGCCACACTACACCCTTCCTAAATAAAGGCCTGAATCCAATAAAACCAGTTCCGGGGTTTTATTGCAGTGAGTAATTTCAGGAAAAGCAGCTTGCATCCTGTATCCCTCTGAGGACTAAAGTCCAACTACAGTGGATTAAGCACCAATTTGAAGAATTTTTTGAAAAACAACTGTGGCCTAGAAGAGATGGAAGTCATGATGTGGTAACTATTCTATCTGTACACAGATAACTGGACACGTTATCCAGATTTGGATGTTGATCATTTGATGAGTCTGGATTTTTTGGTTCTTTAAAATTGGCTTAGAATCCATGGATGGACAACAGTTCTTTATGGACATAGAACTGTTGTCAGAGTCCTACAGCCCAAATGTGCAAAAGTGCAGCTTTATTGACAGTTGGCTGAATCATGACCTTGAAGTTTTAGGGAGTAAGTAAATTTCAAATACAAATGGCTCTTTCTTAGAGGTATTTTAAAAGAAAATAGATATAATTACGATCTGAGATGAGAACATGAGGGTTAATGAGATATCACTATGAATTATCACAATGAAATTTATATAACATTTTATAACATAATGTTTGTTTGTCACTCAGTTAATCTTGGGTGAAGTTGTCTTGAGTCTCAATGTGCTCTTATTTTGGAATAACGGCTGAATGAGTAGAGAGTTGAACCATGATCAGCATTCATCTGACCGACTAAGTGCTAATCTTCATGTGCTAATCACTTACTTGAGGTAGTTGTGTTGTGAACTTTCCCTGCATGCACTGGGTCAATAGATTCATGGACAGCCATTTTATGTGTGTTCGTACATTATTGTTACAGGTGTTATTTTGTTCTAAACTGTGCTCCGCAGTGTTTTCCACTGCTTCCACAATTCAATAGTTGTATTATAAATTGCTAATATGAGTGAATATGCTCAGACAATGAGCAATGTTTAGTTCAATGTCAACCAGAGGCAATTGCATGGCAATGTACATAAAATAATAAATAATTATCTGTAATTTTGAAATTTGTTCCAGGTTGCTTATATCCTTAAAATACAAGTTTTACTATTGAGATGATAAAACGATAATGTCATGTCTTCTGATTTAAACTGTCCTTTAACAGTGCTAATTCGTATTCATTCATACCTTTCTTTGTTAGGGTTGTTTTTTTCCAGGGTATCTAAAGAGAATTTATTTTGTTGTGTATTTTGTGTTCTGTATTATATCATATGTAGGTATTTAACTCTTCAGCGTGAAAGTTATAATATAATAAATGAATCCATAATAACACCACCAGCATGAAAGTAGTAGTTTGTAGTTTGTAGTAGTTTGTATCTGAAAATAACTTCACGAATGGTGTTCATCCTAAAACATCCTGGTCATGATCCAGCTAACTGTTAACAAGCTGCACTTTTGCAGGTTTGGGTTTAAGATCATGCTGCTCTTACAACAGCTGCAGTTAAATTAAATCCAGCATAGAAAAACAGAAGACTTGTGTTACATCCTCAACAACCAAACCAAGCTAACTCAGAACAGGGCCCTGTGTTTCAAGCAAATAAAGAGCCGCTTGTTGTTTTACTGCTGAAATGAAATTCAGATGTAGCTCCAGCTCTTCAGGCATCTAAATATCCATCAAATGAATCCTTCTGAGAAGGAAAAAAAACTCTTTGGTTAAACGGCTCACAATTGATGTCCACACTGAGGCCATAATCTGCAACAATGGTCACAAGTAGTATAAGTATTATTTTATTTTTAGGGTAAGCCAAAAAGTCCTGGAGCCAATGTTCAGTATAAGAGCTGCATTCCAGTGCGCCCAGTGTGTATTTCACTTCAACTGTGAAGACTTACTGTCATATTTGATTTTGATTTACTTTGATTTCACTTTTTCACTATTGTTTCACAAAACATAGACAAACACTACAAATTATATTATTATTATTATTATATATATTATAATTAAGCAGCTGCAGTTTCATCACTTGCATTCAGTGCTTAGCCTACACAGGTAGACATGTCAGAACAGCTGGATGCAGTGTACCAGAACCCAGCGCAGCATGACTCCTGGCCTTGATATGGGTTTTTAAACCCTACAATAAGTGCCTTTTAATTATCTCAAGTGCTCCACGTGCGCCATAACAGCTGGTAAAAACTTGTTTAAAAAGCCCTTGTTTATGACAACAAATCAACCCTTGTGTGTTTTAAGGTTTAAATTAATCAATTCCAATCATACAACCAGCTAATTCTATACAGAGTATGAAGTAGAAGGATGTCCATGCTGTGGATGGGATATTGTTATGCCCAAGCACCATGCAGCCGTACAGTATATTGAGCACATCCATGTTGGCTTTTTGCTTAAAGGCCCCTTCCTTATAAGATTATTTATTTTTGACATTTTACCTCGGACAGTTCATGATGTTATCCAAGTGGGCTGGAACTTGAATGCTAGCCATATTCATATGCTTTAATTGCATGGTGATGTGGCCATATTCATATGCTGGCCATATAGTGACTTTTATTCATGGAAATGTATTGGTCATAATTTACTCTTTCAGATCAAAATACTTGTTTCATGAAAATGACCCATGTGGTCTAAACATGCTTTATGCTAGATGATGATATTTCAGGTCAAATTATGTCATATTAATACATTCAATGATAAATGCAGAAATACACTCAATGACAGAAAAAAAGACAAACTTGCTCTGATGACATGCATGTTATATTAGGTTTTTGTCTGAAAATACAATGATGTAATGAGATGTTTTTTTAATGTAAGTGTAACAAATAATCCTTGTTGTAGAAACTATATACAGAATATACAGCTAGATCTGTATATGCACTATTCAATTCAACAATTCCATTTATTTGTATCGCATCAAATCACAGCATCATTCTCATTATTATTTATAGAGACCCAACAATTCCCATCATAAGCAAGCACTTGGAAACAGCAGGAAAAACTTTTAACAGGCACTATAGGACAGATATGAACAGTATAAATGAATAATGAACATGCTATAGGCCAGATATATACAGTATGGACAGTGGTATTAGTATGAGAAAGCATAATAGTGCAGATTAGTGTATGTGCAGCAGTGTGGCAATAGTAGTGAGAGGTAGTCAGTCCTAGTGCAAGAGAGAGAGAGAGAGAGAGAGAGAGAGAGAGACGGTCTGTGGTGGAATGGAGAGTCCTATAGCGCCTACCAGAGGCAAAGAAGTTAGACAGTCTGACCAGGGTGAGAGGTGTCCCTGATGATGCTGCGCTCCCTATGCAGACACCACTTGGACAGTGTCAATGGTGGGGGAGTGTAGAACCGGAGATGCATTGGGCATTTTTCTCCACTCTGTGCTGTGCTTTGTGGTCCAAGACAGAGCAGTTGTCATATCATACTGTGATGCAGTTGGTAAGAATCTGCACAATCTCTTGATTGTGCAGCGGTAGACATTGACCAGAATCTGGGGAGACAGATGGACCTTTGAGTGTCTCCTCAAGACAAAGAGATGCTGCTGGGCCTTCTTAGCCAGGGTTGAAGTGTTGAGGGTCTAAGAGAGGTTCTTGGAGATGGAGACACCCAGAAACTCGAAGCTGGAGACACACTCAACCACCACTGGCCTTAAAAATGGTCTTAAACTTTGAACTTAAAATTTGACTTAAAATATTAATTCAAAATTCTTGTTTAACCCATAAGAATTCATGGTGACACGGGTGTAACAGACACTTTGAATGCCCTCGACTCTTTCTTATACAGCTTTATGCTTGACCTTAACTCATTAAGTCCCTAAGCAACATATACTAAACATCCTGGTGTCATGTGACTGTGACTTCCCCAAAATAATATAAATAAATATATTTAAATAGACACATTTCTTCAACAAATTAATATAAAACAATAAATGTAAATATAATTAACAGAAATATTATATAAAATATAAACATAAAATATATAACAGATTATATATATATTATTATTATCATATAAATAAATATTTAAAAATTTGATCTGTGGTATATCCCCCATAATTTTCCAGAAAGTTATGAAATGGGTCTGGGTTCCTATGGGTTAAAAGACTAAAAGTAACTTGTACCTGATGTCAAGCTCTCTCCAGCCCTTCCTAGTGTCATTCCTTGTGTTCTCTCAGTATTTTTGATTTTGTCTTGTGTTTCCCTGGACCTTGCTTGTTTATGGACCCTTGATTTTTGCCTGCTCCTATCTGGATTGGGCTGCTGTTTCTGTTTTTGACCCTTGCCTGTTAAAAATAATGAACTACACTTTGGTGTCACAAGCTTTGGTGTCTGCATTTTGGGTCCTATTCACTGTTTACCTGCTACCAAGCTTCCACATACTGCAACATTTTCACACATATTACATCCAGAGAGGATAGAGAAAATAGTGGTGATAACAGAGGAGGTAAAATCAGGTAATAGAACCTGGTGCTCAGTGGTTTAGGAGTTGTAGATTACTGATTACAGAGCTAGCTATAATCTTCAGTACAGACTCATCTTTTTTCTGATTCTTGTTGACAAGACGGTGGCTCTACATCTCTTGGAGGCTCTAAAAAGACCACATTTCTGAGAAAGTTCAGTCAAGTCTCAGACATTACCACAGCAATGAGATTGTGCTTATACAAGTAGCATGATCTCGTAAGAATGGTATTGTGTAGCTCTAAATGAGGCTTCGGTTGCTTTTTGGGAGTTAACCAGTCTCGTGAAAAAAGACTGCTGTTTGCACAAAGCTGCCTTTAACTCATGGGCTTTTTCTGCTCGTAGTGCGCTGCCCGGCGGGTAGTTAGCATGCTAGCTTGTGTGACACGTTCTGAAATGTCTCTCCACATTGTGCTGCTTTGTCGCCCTGCAAATGAGACACACACAGGACCCTTTCACAGTGGTAAAAAAAAAAAAACTCTCCCTCCCATTCATCGTGAAAATGATATGTTTTCTTTCTTTTTTTCTGCCATCTTTTTGGGGGTAAATCATCTCCTCATTTTCGCTGCGCCCGCTAGCTTGTCTCCACGAACGCTACGCACAATACTGACCTTTGAACTATACTCAGTCAGAGTTCATGTGTATTAAACATTTTTTCAAAGTTTTTTTTAGATATTGTCATTTCCAATTTACATCAATGCAAGTGTGATTTAAAAAAGAATAGCAACCAAAAAAAAAAATTAGATGCAGCTCACTGGTGAGCTATTTTTAGAACAGGCCCGCGGGCGACTCATGTGGTCCTTGGGGGCGACCTGGTGCCCATGGGCACCATGTTGGTGACCCCTGGTCTTGAAGCAGTTTACTTCTACTTGTCAAACCACAAATGTTTTCTTTCTGTTTGTGACCACCCCCCTTCTTAGTACACATTGGAGTGCCCCAGGGCTACACTTTGGGACCAATTGTATTTTCATTACATATGCTACCACTAGGTGATATCATTCATAGCCATGACATTGGCTGACTGAGATCCTTATCACTTGCCCTGAATAACAGCCTGCATACACATTTTAAAATCCTCACCTGGTCCCAAATCATGCAAGATTGTACAATCTTGCTTTTATCATCTAAAGAATATTGCTAAAATCAATCAAACATGCTTTAATTTCCTCACATTTAGATTATTTCAATGCTTCATTAAATGCAAGTGTGGATGTCACAAATTACATTTACTCTCATTACTTTAACAAAGTCATATTGTTTTGTATTTTGGGGGTATTTTTTGAAATTACATTACATTTAAATTACATTATGTTTTTTCTGAGAACCAAGCTAAATAGCCAATAATATTTTTAAGAGCCACAAATGTTACAGAACATTACTAATTAGTTACAGTTAGTAGTTACTTTTCTCAAAAGTGATTGAAAACTTAAGTGTTACTTTTAAATGTCTGCTTCAATTATCTTATTAATGCACACATAGCCATATTATTTTAATGTTGCTCAGTACGGGACAATTGTCAAATTTGATCTATCTTTGCACCCAATCACTGTTGTTATAGAAGGTATTAATACTCATAGCCACCAGAGGACAGCAATGACTAGTGTGCCTACCTGTAGGCTACACTTACATTGTTGTGGTTAGGCAGTAAGATTTGGTAGACCCACATGATGTTGGATGTACATGTTGACTGAGCTTTGCTTCAGTAATGAATACCATAAACTGTATGTTAATACATAATTATATTTGATGAACTGACATTTTTTCAGTTCTTATGATAAACTTTATAATCACTGTAATGAAAACCCAGCTCACACTGCCTGGAAAGGCCACCATAAAGTCAGGTGATGTCAGACCATAAACTGGAAATTTTGGGGAATAGGCTGCATTTGTCTGCTATCCTCTGCACTACACAAATAACATGCCTATTTAAAGTTAATTGTAACTTAAGTAAATTAAGCAACTTGTGTTGCTTAATTTGAAAAAGTAATTTCTAGTTACCACCAAAAGTAGTGGAAATACAGAACTGTTCTGTGTATAAAATGAAATGTACTAAATAAATCATAAATTTGACACAATGATGACACAATGATGTAAAAGACCTTTTTTTTATTTCTGTGTTATAGTCAAGTCAGTCCTGACATTTAACAATGTGTGTGTGTGTGTGTGTGTGTGTGTGTGCATGTGTGTATACTGGTAATATGAATATTGAGAAGTTTTGCAGGGTCCTGTTAGAATTATACTAGTATGGTATATGTAGTTAAACTTTATACACAGCACAGTTAAAATAAAAAATGATATATCCCAATTGTTTTTATTACTAATCTAAGCAACAAAGCAATGTACGAAGCAATATATTAACAAAAATATCCAATTTAATTCTTATTATTCTCTTTTTTCTTTTTGTTTATCTATCTATTTAGAATTGAGCAGCTGTGGAGGGGTGTATTTGAAAATATCCTTGATCTCTTCTGTACCACTTTTTTTTCACCTGGAAGCTCAGGGATGCTTTACATAGATGTTACATGCCGCATAGCAACAACTGCAGAAAGCATGGCATAACCGTTCCTTAAGATCAGTCAGAAACCAATCCCCTCTGCAGCTGTGCTTGACCAAAGCAAGAGATGGAACAGGACAAACTTTTGTCAGGTCTTTTAAATCCATATAGGACCATTACTTATTTCAACATGTCTAACAGAAATAAAAGTGGACTACTTTTACAGCTAACACATAAATTTGAGTTAGATGATGAATGCAGAGTTGACTCAGAGGTGGAGAGGGCGGCAGAGACCTGTGAGAGGCCTGTTCCTGAGTTGGAGCTGCCCTGTATGCTGTCTGTGGCAGAACTGGCTACACTGCCAAATCAAACTGTACCATTGCCATTGAGACAATACACATTCTTTGAGAAATGCTGGATCATGTATGATTTGTACATGAGTACTAGTGATTAACTTTTTATAATTAGAGTTAATATAACTAGTATCTGTGAAAGTGGCCACTGATGATGTAAAATAAAACTTTTTGGCTGCAATGAGCAAAGGTATGTTGAAAAGAACACCTCTCCAGCTGGTACACATGGGGGTGGATCAATCATGCTTTGGGCTTGTGTTGAAAATTCTGGAAGCAAACTTCACATCCTCTCTAAAAAAGCAGAAGATAAAAAGAGGATGGCTTCGACAGCAGGATAATCCTAAACACGTGAGTCAAAGTCTTGGGAACTGGCAATCATAAAACAATGCTTCTGGAAAAATCTTGCGCAACTTTTCTGGAAGGATTTCGAAGGAGAAAGTCAATAGGAGCTACTCCAGCACCTTGTCCAAAAGGGAGCACCTTCTCCTTCTACAATGAAAATTGAGTTTATTGCTGAGCATTAAAATAGACAACAATTGTCCCTTAGCAACTTGCAAGTGTTAAACTAACTTATGGAATTCTGTTTAGAAGTTTAGAAAATCTCCTCAACAGATTGTTCATATTGCAACCCTTAGATGCCAGATCAGACAGGCCAGTATATTTCTTACATTCAAAACTCCTTTCTGAATGCACAAATTTATGCATGTGGTTAACAGATCAGACTGTGTGGCTTTTGACCAACTGTTTTTCATATTAACTATAATGAGTATGGTGAATGATTACAACCCAAGACAATTTATATTCTACTTAACAATAAACAAACACAAAAAAGTGCTTATTTTACAAGGGCTTAGCACCTTTAACACTGATGAGCCAACTCTCCAGATGCAGATAGTCTGGTTTACTCTTGCACGTGTCCCTGGTGTCAAAAAAGTGCTGAGAGGTCATCAGCTTTCAAAGGCTCAACATCCTCCACAAATATGCTACGGCTTGTCTGATCTAGGCGTTGATGTCTGTCAACTTCTTCACTAACTGACTTTTCTCATTATCTTTATGATTAAATCATCAATTAACCTTGAGTTGATAATGAGAGGTTTAAGGTCTTGCCTAACATAAAAATATTTCTCACTTATTCCCTGATACAATGAGTGAAGGAATACTCCATTGACAAGTTTGTCCTCATGCTGAAACTCTGAGCTACCTTGCTGGGTAGCAAACAGTACTTTCTGTTTTAATCCCATAAACCAGTATACAAACTGTTGTAGGCTTTCTCCATCCTGTTGTTTTGTATTGCTTCTTAAATAATTCTGAACTACTCTTGTCTTGTAAGTGTGCTCTGAGGAAATGCTTGAGCTCAGCTAGAGTTAACCCATCTTTGGTCATCGGCATATCTTTAAAAGTACCAGGCTTGATTATCTTTAACACAATACAGATTACTTCTGTCTCTGTAAAATACTCAGCGAGCCCTTCAGTCTGCCTACACAGTCAGCTATAGCTAACGTCCAAATCTGAATCAGAAATCTGTCCACTGACTGGCCAAGACTGGTGATCTGTCTGCCTTAATCGTCACTGCTGAAGGTGCCACTACCCATTCAGTCTCTGCCGCTACCTTACATTCCTCTTCTGCAGCTGCTGAAGGTTGTTGCAGGTCATTAATGAGATTGTTGACGACTAACACATGGGTGATACCGTGGTCCTTTTAACTTGCCAACTAAATACATTTCAAAGAGTCCATGATGAAGTCGTGGAGTTCTACTTATGTTGCATCATCTGATATATATTTTGGTACAATCTGGGCTGGCAGCAAACACAGTCTGTAGGTAGAAAGCTTAACTGCAGGATTTATTCTGCTTTCTCAGCATTGGAAATAATTAACAAATGACTTCCTGAGGTAATCAAGAAAAATGTTATTTGTAGCTTAAGTTACAGTATCTTCAAGTGTAGTGATGTTACAATATCCTTAGAAAACACATAAGTAACTGTAGCATGTGTAAATACATTGAACTGAAGCACTGTGAAATAAATAAATGTCCTTATTCTTCAGTTGTACTTGAATTACATATTGACCAGTCTGATACTTTCATCATGTTGTACACAAACAATAATGTACAACCTTAGTGAGTAACTCTGAACGAAAATGAGCTCTCATATTACTACTACTCCTTTGTCACACCTACACAAATTATTACGTCTCTTCTTAAGTTAATTACACACACAAAAATAGAATGTGAAATAGTTGCATCAGCACTTTAAGTGTCTTCAGATTGGTTAACAAAACAAACAAACCTCCTTTTGTGTGTTTCAGTAGCATTTCTGTTGTACTGTGTACGTCATCATACTCATTAGCAACAGGTCCGCTAGCTGAGCATGGCACTGTATAACGTGACATTTCTATTTGAACACCTTACTGAAAAACCACTCAACTTCACACATTGCACATTATCACCACGGATTTTCAACACTCTTATCCCTTATACTGGGGTACATGCATGTTGTTTTGAGGAACATTAGCTCGCCTGTATGTAGACACAAGGAGGCAGAAAACTTTAACCTGCGTGCAGCTCAACGGCGGGATTTATTCTGCTGCGCATGCCTGTGGTTTTGTCTGTGGCTCTATGCACCTTCCAGTGCAGTCCACTGTCTGAGTGTTGCACTAACACGGTAACAAGGACGGTACAATGAAATCGGCATTTTGAATCACTATCTATGACAAAATAAAATAAAATGACATAAAATAAAAATAAAGATGTGTCTATTTCTAAGCACATTTGCTGTATTTGCAAACACAGATCACTTCATGTACCTGTTGATGCTGTACACTGTTACTGTTGCTATGCTTCCTTACCACTAGGTGTCTCCATGTTACTGTGTAGCTTGGAAGAAGATAGATAGATACAGGGCAGAAGACATGACGAGAGCAGAGTGGCCTGAGTGCAGTGAAGACGTGATGTATGCTGACTGTGTTCACTGTCTCCTGTGCTCATTAACCAACATAACAACATTTAACTTTTTAAACACGTTTAACTTTTTTTTTTTTTTAGCAATGGACTGTACCATAATTCCATAATGAACTGTACTACAGGCCCAATGATTTTTTGGTATCTTTTTATGCCATTTTTAAAATTCCTCTAAATACGTTTTTAACTCTTTACATCCTATGCATATTTATGTTTGGGTTACTCCATTTTTAACCCTTTTCTGTATTTGCAGCGTGTTTCCCTTTTTGGTTGTGTTGTGTGTTTTTGCAGCACATTTCCTAAATGCTTAACATGTGTTGTCAAATGACGAAGACGTTTTCTTAATTTGCTTGCTTTTGACTATTTATATGTGATTTCTTGAGTTGCAATGCATTGAACTCTCTCAGCCAACATTCTTTTTACTTAAACCACACTGTTTTTCAGAGGGAAATAGTGAACTTTTTTACTGCACTGCATTTATTTGACAGCTATAGTTACTGCTGTAGGAACAGATTAAGATTTTATTTACTTTGCCCTTTGAGTCCACCAGCAGGTGCTGGCAGGTTACCACCATGACAGGCATTGTGGACAGGGACCTTCCTCAGACGTTCTCAGTTCACCCTCACTACATGTTTGGGTTTACCAGGTGTATCAGGTACTCTGTGGTAACACACATCATCAACTCCTCACTTGCTACGGGTGTGTTCCCTGCTGCATTTAGGCAAGCTCGAATCGCCCAAAAAACCTCAGTTCAACCCAGCTCAGGTCAAAAACTACATACCAGTTTCACCCCTGCCCTTCATGTCTAAAATACTTGAGTGAACAGTCTTCAACCAAGCCTTTGCATTCGTCTCTGACAACAACCTGTATGACTCGAATCAGTCTGGTTTTGAACAGGGTGACTCTACTGAGACTGACTCCTATCAGTAACAGAATGACTGTGTTCTGCTAGAGCCGTTGGTAATTCTTCAGCTCTACTGCTGTTAAATCTGTCAGCTGCCTTTGATATGGTTAACCACCAAATCCTCCTCTCCACACTCACTGAGCTTGGTATCTCAGGATCTGCCCTCCGCTGATTCATGTCCTACCTCTCAGTGAGATATTTTATAGTATCTTGGATTGGAAAAGTGTCCAAACCACACAGCCTATCCACAGGGGTTCCTCAAGGGTGGGTGCTCGGTCCTCTCTCTTCTCAATATACACCATCTTACTTAGTACAATAATTCACTCCCATGGTTTCTTATACCATTGCTATGATAATGATACCCAACCCTTCAAAGGGCCTATCAGACTTACTTACCTAGGTTGTTTTCTCATGACTAGATCTTTAGAAATTGTAACAATGTATTTTAATCATTAATTTCATGAAGGAATGATTTATTGCAAAGCCATTTTATTAGACTGTATAATTAACTGAAAGCTGAGTGTGATACGAGGAGTGGGGAAGGACTCAATTGCAACACACCAGGATTGATGATGGATAACGTCTTTTAATGAAATGGCAAACAAAATCTCAACAACAAAACTCACTGAAAAGGATAGTGTCCAGGATAGTGCAAAAAGTCTCATAAGAGAAAAGCAGATCCAAAAATGACGAGAGTAATGATGGGCATGAGGGAACAATCCGGCAAGGGCTGACAGAAATGGAGTGGCTTATATAATGTCCTGATTAGTTGTTGGCTGCAGCTGGGAACACAGGTGACAAGATGAGGTGGTAGTGGCTGACAGGTAAGGTGAGGCAGAGGCGGGGTGAGTAGAAAAGTACCGGGACCTGAGGTGAGAAGCTATGGTAGGTGAATAGTGACAGACTGACAGAACTTAGACAGGTAAACTAAGACATGACAGGACTATAACTGACAGAACTATGACAGAACACAGACAGAAAACCAAGATATAGAACTAAGACAAAACTACAACACAGAACTAAGAAACAGAACTAGGACAAGACATGACAGCAGACAGGGACTGGAAACCGATAAGGCAGGGAAAGGCTAAGGCTGAACCAAAACACGACAGGCAGAACTGTGGCAGAACAAAATCTAAGGCTAAGCAAAAACTAAGGTAAACAGAGGCCTGGCTGGTAGAACTGTGACAGAGTGTACATGAGCTTTGAAAATGTTGAAGCATGTGTTCGGAGATATAATCTGTATCTTCCTTCCTAGCAGTTGCTGCCATAAACAGAAGTTCCCAATGTATACTCAGAAGTGGCTGCAGTGATTTCTAACTCTTGTCACTTTACCTGGCATTAAATTATGAACAATATGAACATTGCACAAATGTACCACATTTGTACACATTTGGGTCATATATTGAATTAAAGTGTAATATTACCTTGTTAAAAATATTGCTACTGCTACTACTTCTTCTTTAACAACCTAAGTATTTAAACCTTGCACTGTGATTGTGACTTGTATCATAAACTTGGTTCTTACACTGCTTTGTCCCCACATGGGGTAATATATATTTTTTATTGGTCCTTTATATAGCACAATCACTGCACTCTATGGTTTGTATCCTTACGCAAAGATTAAACTTGGTGCAATCAGGACAATATTGTGTAGCATCAGTCAGACATCAGCTCAATCCAATACTGGAGCAAATACCGTGTAAGCCTACACCAGATACATTTCAACAAAAACCCATATTGCCATCACTTTCTATGATATTGACCTTGACATTCAATCAGTTATTTCTTAGTGCTTGGTCTAAACATTAACTTGCTTTATAATGTTATCATGTATAAAACCTTACTTTAACTCATCATTCAATCAATCAATCTGTTTATGGAGGCATATCATTTTTCTCTTCTAAGTCTCTTACTGCTCGGCAGCCAGGCACGGAGTGTGAGAGAAAAGTTATCACATACAGTGCTCTCTGTTATTCCAGGCAATTACCTCATGTAGTGAGGTGTTGGTTGGAACCAGTGGCTGTCTGCGCAGACAAGGCCTTCATTATGCTTAGAGAACTGTGCTCCATGGACAGGTTTTCATTGGCCATCAGTTATAAAGCTGGCTTTTCATGCTAATGAAAACATGAGGTCCACATCTATCAGGACGATTGAGCAACAAGTGACTGGCTTGCAGTGAATGAAAGAAAAGGTTTGACCATAGCAAATGTTGTGTTCATTTTCTGTTAATGTCTGTAGCAGTCCCATATCATCGAAATGAATTAAAACGAGCAACGTAAAGCATATCTCTTGGTGTTTATTGCAACAGTTGTCCAAAACCCACACCTTCCTTGTATCTCACAAATGCAAAAAGCATGATTATTTGTTTGCTCAGGCTGTGTGCTCAAGCAGATATTTGCAGTGAGGTGAGAGTGGTGTGGCAGCAGAGAGTGAAGGAGAGAAGTGTAACACAGCCTGAGACCCAAAGAGAATCAAATTACTGGTAACAAGCCACTTCCCAGGATTTTCATAACACATTTTGTTCACCTTTGCATAATGCTGAAAGTATTTTCTTGCAGGAAATGTAGCCAAAGTGCAGAACAGGACACAGAATCCAAGACTTGCCACACACCAACTCTCCAGACAGTATTTTTATATTTTTACACATCGCCATAAGTGATAAAGCCAATGACACATTCAACCATTGTTCATTGCAATTTTCTGACGCGTGCCTCTCACATAAATACTTCTAACCTCTGAACATTCATTCACAGGAAGAAAGGGTGGACTTATTTACTACATTCCCATCCCCCACCCATTCCTGGATTCTTAATCCTACAGTTAGGTCCTGGGTAACTCCACAGAAACAAAGACAGGTTGTTCACTCAGTGGTATTCCTGGTCCATCAAGGTATGCAACATCGTCACCACAGGAACTGGGCAGGACTGATGACAGCAGGCAGAGTCTGTATTTTGGTATATGCTGAGAGGCCTTTGATTGGGCCCGGTTTGGTTATGTGCATACCAAGAACATTTACTTTATACTGCCAAATATTAGAATTTAAGTCATCTCCATTAAAGTATACAGTATATATGACTAGCTTGTACTTTTACATTTGACATAACAACATGTACACTTCAAAACAAAGAACTATCCTTTTTGTTGCCTGTTCACTGTTTGGAGATTAATTCTATAGTTGATTTAACTCAGAAATGTTGACACAAGTACAAAATAAAACTGATACAAGGAGGTACAATTTTAGCAACTGGTTGTGTATTTATCAAATGGACAGACATCATACTCATATTCAGGGGGATAACAATTCTCTGTTACTGTCTTAGAGTGATAGTGTTTGCATTCACAGCAGTTTTCATTGCAGGAAAAACACTCTGGCTTAAAACACTGGTTTGTTGCTCAGTATGCTGCCTCTGTCTCATTCCTCATGTGGTGCTGCAAAAAATGAAGTGACAAATCCTTTATACCAGTTCATTTTGAAGTTTCTCCATGAAATAACCAACAGGCACACAGCCTGGTCTGACACAAACAAAAGCTCTCACCTTCTCTTGCCTACTCAGCTTTTATATATTACGTAAAAGAACAGATGGAAACATAACAACCTCAACAAGTGTTACAGTTCAGATCACTCAAGTGTAATCAAAGTGTAGCTTCCTTTAAGCAGTATTCAATTCAGTTCAATCTTATTTATATAGCTCCAAATCACAACAAAAGTCGTCTCAAGGTGCTTTACACACAGAGCAGGTCTAGACCATACTCTTTATAATATTACTTACAGAGACCCAACAGTTCCCATCATGAGCAGCACTTGATGTGACAGTGGTGAGGAAAAACTTCCTTTTAACAGACAGAAACCTCAGACAGAACCAAGTTCAATGATGGACAGACATCTGCCCTGACCGGTTGGGTTTAGAGAGAGACAAAGAGAGACAGAGAGAGACAAAGAGAGACAGAGAGAGACAGAGAGAGAGAGATAGACAAGACAGAGACGGGGGGCAAGAGAACATGCAATACTACAATCCACAGGTGTGACAATGATGATAATAACAGTATTAGAGACATGTGTGCAGTGGGAGGCTTGTAAACAGACTCTGCAGCTCCAGTGAAAATGTGCGTCGGAGGTGCTTGGGGCCAGGTACAATAACTTCAGTTTTGTCTGAGTTTAACAGTAGGAAACTGCAGGTTTTTACTTCATTGAGGCATTTGTCTGCAGGTTTTGCTTTAGTTCTACAAACTCTGAAGCCCTTGCTACTATGGTTGTTAAGATGCGCAAAGCTCCGTTTGCATGTTGGTGATACCTGGTCCCATATACACTTGATGCTCTTGACATCCCCAATACCAAACTGCAACCCAAATGCTGAACTTTTCCCCTCTCTTCTTCTTTACTTTAATGTATTGCTGTACTGAAACATCTGTTAGCGTGCCCCGCTCTCAGTGACCTAAAAGGTGCACAGCACCCATTTTAGAGATGCTTGAAAACCTGAAAAACAAAGAAATTCAATTCACTTAGAATTCAAACTATAATACAGCTGAGTAAACAAGAGGAAAAAAAACATCATTCATTTAAGCAAATGCCCTAATAGGACATATTAATATTCAAGTGACATAGAACTCTCATGGCCACAGCAATGTTTAATGTTGTAAGGGACATAAAGTGTATTACATAAGATGATGCATAACCAATTGATGTATCAACGTGAATGACATGGTGAAAGTTGACAGCATGTCAACATCATTGGCCCTCAAACATCAGTCAGCACCCTAACCTAACCCTAACCCTAACCCAGAGGCATTTCAAACTTTGATTCCACAAATATGTCCAACTGTTTAATCCACTTTAGAAAATTGGAAAACAATGCACAATAGTTTATATGTCCTTGCACAAGTAAATCTTCAGTTATTTCAACCACATGGATGTCAGAACTGTTTTCAGCTTTTCATCCTGACTTTAGGCCGTTAGATCAGAAAATGTTAATGTTGTTCAATTTGGAGGACTTTGAACATTTTTTACACACAAATAATTAGCTGTGTTAAGTCTTTTGTTTTGTTTCATTGAATGGCATGCCTGGGGACCTATCAGGATCAGTTTAGATCAACTCAGCCTGGCTAGAGAGGTCATGAAAACTGAAAGAACATGAAGTGGGAGCTGGTCAACATGGTGAAAATGATGCCTGAGCTGAAAATAGTTTTTTAGCCACTTATGTTGGAAAACATGTTTCTTCAGTTATTCTTTACACTTTTTGACAGTAAAAAAGTGTCACTACTGACAAGGTAATGGCAGATTGGACAGACTGAAGGAACATAGAGAGATATCCTGTTGGACTGTTGGACTGTAGCCTACTGTCAAAAGCAATCAGCTGGCCAACTGGCTTAAATCCACTGACCGCTTGGCCAATGAAAAACAGTCTTGGGAAGAGCGAGCCATAATATAATTACTTCAAGTGGGGTAGGTCGCTCCTGATGTCGTGCATTTTTAAAGCTAAAAAAACGCTACAAAACAAATCAACAAATTAAATTAGAACATCCAGGGGGTTTTAAAGGGCTAGCCAAAACCTTAACCGTAAATTCACAGAGTTGGAAGATGACACGGCAACTCTTTGGGGAAAGAGGTCTTAATGAGCCAGAGGAAAAGAAAAAAAACAAACAGCTCAGCTTGGACCCTGTTCAAAATACCTGACCACAGAGAAAGAATGATGCTTATTGTTCATTGTATACCTGCAGATAGACAGACACATAGGAGGGGGCAGAAGTATTCAAATTTCACCTGTCCTCTACAACCTCTCTGCACTGTGGAGCAGCCATGAATTGAGTTTATTGTGAGGAGCAGGCCAATAATGAAGAGGAGGGCCGACAGTGAGGCCACTGGTGCCTCGCCATTCCTTGTCCACTGGAATGATACCTAATATGAAAAAAGAACATTTGATCTACCCATGAGCCCTGTTCTGCGACCACCTACCATGAACACTTTGGTGATAATGAAGCATTAAGAAGTTCCATCAAGTTGCACTGCAGCAGACCTGCGGGGCTTTTTGTGGTGACACTTTAATTACAGAAAAGAGCTGGAGCTTTTGATCATGTCACACAGTTGTACTCAGCAGATCAAGTTTGCCCAGTTGTCATGGAGTTGTAGATGATCAAATTTTCTTGAGCGCTTGACGGGTTTCTTGTCTATGTTGAGTTTTAAAGCTGTTTCCAAAACAGAAAGACAGACCAGACACACCTTGTGGGCAAATTGAAGGAGTACTTCAGTACTTCCATGATACAGCTTGACTGTCTCAACTGTCTCTGTCTCTGTTGTCTGACCCCAAGGACATGCACAGACATTTTGAGCAGCTGTTGCTCTACCCTGAAAAAAGGCCAACAATTTAAAAGTAGATTATGCAAATATGAGTCATTGGAAATTTAATATACTTCCCTCGATAACCCAAAACCAAGTATTTGATTGTACCCATATCTCCATTAATAAATACCACAGAGTGTCTCAATTACAATAATAAACATTTCTGTCTATTTCCAGAGACAATATATAAAGACAGTACAAAGCAAAATGCTGAAATTCTTTTCAATCCAATTCCATTTTCTTTGTATAGTGCCCCAACAAGGCTATAGCAACAAGGTCTATTCATATGACTTGTCTATGATGAATTATACCATAAATTATAGTATAATAATTAAGTATGTATAAATATATATACACATACATACATCTAACCTTGACAAGTATGGACTACTCTGATTTCTGCAGCTACAACAGCAAAAAACAAAACAGTTATTACTTTTTTTCCTCCGGAGAGTCAGCTCAGCCAAATGGGCTGTTGCTCTTTAGCTTTAGCCCACCCCTGTACATGTCCTTGTGTTGCCCCATTTACATTTATATGGATACAAGGCTGGATCGGGGGGGGAGATACTGCACAATCTGGAAGTCAGTGGTTTGCCAAAATTTTAACATGATTAAATAAATCAGTATAGAGTACGTACATTGGAAACAGTAATGATCCTGATTGATACTGGTTATCCTTGTGAAATAAAGTAAATTGTATTGAAGTTCCTGAAACATTTTAAACAGCACAAATTATGAACAATGGTTGAATGACTGAATGAGTAATTTAAAAGGCCAGTTGTAGTGAGGAGGCCGCAGGGAATCATTAGCAACTTTGCAGTTCAGCTTAACTCAGGGTACTTTTGCCTCTTACAGCTCGTTTTTTTTGTTATACATCCCACAACTTCACTGTTTTGGTTCGGTCTCACTTCTCTTATTAGCAGACGCAAAAATGATGGAAGTAGTTCCTTGAAGAATTTCAAAAAGAGATCTTGTGAGAAGTTCAAACATCACCTGCTTCCTCACCTGTACACACCTGACCAATTGCTGCATAAAGTGGGCATGTTGTTTTATTGTTGGTTTTGTTAAGTTATAAAACGGGTTGGAAGGAGCCCCACAAAATTCCAATGCTGAAAAGGTCTAAAGGAGGGTGTTTCACACACTTTGAAAAGCATTTCATCTGATGCCTACTGACCACTTCAGCTGCAGTTTTAGAACAGGTTCACCTAAACTGTAGGTATAGTCAGGTCAACATAAGATCTGTGTCACATGGGCACTTAGACAAATTGCTACATATGACACTGTCAGCAGAGAGACCCTCTGGGTTCATCCATCCTCACCTCGAGCAGCAGCTGGGTGGCCTGAATCCCACGTATGGACTTGCTGTCGATGCCTCTGCTGGTGTATAGCTCTAGGCTAAGAAACTTGATAATATTTAAATCAGAAATGATTAGAAAATGGATGTTGTTAGTCTATAAGCAATACTTCAAGAGAAATTTGCCTAAATATGTCGATGTCTGCTACACTGAAACCCCAAGAGCTTGTTTCAACGCCGCAAAATCCGAGGCTAGCACCAATATCTGGCTAAAATGGCATGATTTCTATGGAGATTTTGCACCTAAATGGGAAATTTAGTTGCACTGTGTCTTACCATTTCTGAAAGCCAAACACTTTTAAAGGAGGGGATAAGGGAGAACAACTAAATGACAAGGTCAAAGGACTTGAAAGACTGAAGGCTGGATTTTTCAGGGTTAAAATACACACAACTTTCCATCAAGTCAGATGAGGACTTTGCTATTGAACGCCTCTCCCATTATATCCTTTGGAGTCTACCTGTTAAAGATAACAGCTGATTAAAGGCTTCTAGTGATTACCAGTCAGTCAGGCAGACAGAAACATGAGCTTGTGCTTTGCAACCACCACCTGCTGCTGCTGCTGTACTGCAGCACCTCATCCTTTGTGCTGTATTGCCTTTGTATAAACAACGACCTGATCCCATTTCAGTCCGTCTGAGCACTAACTCATCAACACACACACTGACTTGAATGCAACAGGTAAAAATGGATGCAGTAGATATAAAAGACTGAACTTGGAAAATCTCAAGGAAGCACAACACAAGATGTCTGAAGCTAGATTCATGTTCTCCATCTCTGTAATTACTCTGAAGAGTAACAAAAGGCCACTCTGTCATCTCTCTTCTCCAACTTTTTTGCTTGAATTTCTTCAAATCTCCACAAGCTTGTTAATACAACAGACTGGCCAGGTGGGATACAGGAGCTTTCAATGCCAGTGATCTGACAAACTGAGGAATAGGAGTTGGCGCTTAAGCACCCTGAGTTATAGTGGCTCGCAAGCTCCCACTTCCTCACGCTCATTTGACATACTTTATATCAGTCCTGTTAAGTCATCAGTATTTAGAGCCAAGTCTGGAGGCTGCCCAGAGAGGGAATTAAAACATCACTATCTACAGTTAGGACAAAATGCCGTTAGAACTATAAGATGTATATGTGTATGAAAAAAAACATTTACATTTACATAGCTAACCAGAGCCAAAAATAGTCCCATTAAATCAGAATCCTCAGTTAAAGGTGCCCTGTGGAGTTTCATTGTAAACAAGACAATTGCACATCTGTATCCTTGAGCCGAAACTATGTCGCACACATTTCCTACCTCATAAAATCTTTGCCTGTTTAGCTCTTTTTTCATTCCCATCACTACAACCAAGCACTGCACCATTACCTACCTTGACCTACTACTGAGAGCTTGAAAGGATAGCTCTGCAGAAACAAGATAGCAATCTCTATTGTGTCTCTGACTATATCTATTCTTTTATTGGCACATTACTGCCACACACTGTCAGTATGCATTACCATCCTCCACAGTCTGCACATCACATGACCCCCATGCAATCATGCACATTCACACTGTTGGAATATACCAAAGATCACTGGGACCTTCTAATTAAAACATTGCTCTATAGCACCACTAGTGGTAAAATACTCCACAGTGTACCTTTAACTGATTGGATAAACATTGAAAAGTCATTATTCTTTAATAAGCCAGAGCTGAGATGTCACTGCCTACAATACATTATTGCTGACAGAGACCACAACTACAGGCTAAACAGCCCATAAGGATTGTGAATTTCCCCACTGAGGGATGAATAAAGGAATATCTCATCTTATCTTATCTAAGAAGCATCATACTTTTATTCAGAAATAAATAAATCATCAAATATCACACATTTCCATATTAATCGAAACCTTTTCAAATCCATTTTTGTCTTCACGTCAAAAAAAGCATTTAGTTTTCAGAACACGAGAACAACATGAGTCTTTGGCATTTCTACTCTCAATACAAGAGTACTCTGAAATCAACTCAAGAACATTATGGACACTGTATTTGGATGCGATAGTGGCATTTGTTTTTAAGATGGCATTTGCTGAAATAACACATTATTCTTTCAGACACAGGCACTTTTTTGATTTCCTTCTATTACTTATTAAATGCCTTGTGTCGTACAGAACAACAATGATAATAATGAATTAAATAATCTAGCAGAGGTGGATAGATAATTCAAATCTTTTAGCAATACCACATTGTAAAAATAATTAATTCAAGTCCAGCAATCAATATTTAGAAATATTTGTAAAACCTTCTGAAGTAAAATAACTCATTTTGAAGAACGATCACCTTCACAGTGTTAAATTACTGATGCATTATTAATGCACTTATTTAATGTTGCAGGTGGTTCAGATGGTGCCTCTCCATACAGTGTCAGGTAGGCTAAACTACAGCAATGCACATTTTATGACCTCATCATGTGTTTGCTTCTTAATCTTAATCTTAATCTGCAAAGTAATTAGACACCGCCAGACAAAGGTCGTACACAAAAAAGTTCAGTAGCCTATTTTCCAATGAAATAGGTTTTACACTTTAACAAAATGAGAATATTCAAGTAAAGTGCTTGCTTCCCAGAATTGTGTACTTGTAAATGTACTTTGTAACACTCCCCCTCTGTCATTTTGCACCTACCCTGGAACTACTCTCTCCTCACCTTGTCACATTTCCTCCTCCCTTCAGTATCATGTTTGCACATATTGACGTTTTTCCATCAACTTCTCCTCCAAACACTTGATCAGGATTGGGTCCACTTTGGGATCAAATTTGTTAGCAAACCAGTGGCCATAGTTGAGGAGCCAGCGAAGCTCAGCGGCCCCGTAGATGCAAACACTTCGCATGTGTGTACCTGTGCAGGCAGGGTAAAGCTTTCCTTCTAAATAGTTCCATTTGACTAGTCGTGTCTTACTCCTCAGATCTGTAACATCCGCTTCTGACCTGGGAATGTATCCAGGCACCCCGGGGATCCTGACAAGGGTGGCCCAGAAGTGTTCATCTGGTGAGTATGTGTCCGCAGACCATGTCAGAAAGTCCTTTGCCACCTGGCTGCTGCTAATGTGATTCACGAAATCCCATGACAAGACAAAATATGCACTGCCAATGAAAATCTCGATACCATGAGGAGGAACGTCTTTGGCCACTGAGGTTTTGACAGGAATACGATGATACTCATAAGGCACATTTTTCAGCTCATGCTGGAAACTGAAGCGGCGTTTCTTGAGTTCACTGGGTCGGCTGGACTCCAGCATGTTGCTGCCATTCAGTTGTTTCAGCTCCATTACCAGTTCATAGTTTGACTTGAGAGGAAAGTCCTGACCACACAGGTTGATGACATACTTCCACTTGACCTCTGACCTCAGCAGGTCAGAGAGACAGTTTAGGTCGGCATTAAGCCTGCTGATGTGAGCATATTCCACAGACTCCAATTTTGAGGCGATGAACACATTTTGAGTACACTGAGCCAGGTTTTTAATCGCCTTTATAAACGCTGGAGAGGACTTCTGATCATAGTGAATGCAGTAGATGTTATGAGGTGCATAGATGGCATGAAGAATACGCTCCACCATGGGTGCATTCTTATGCACCACCAGGGAGTAAGCCAGTGGGAAGCTCCACTCTGCATCCGACACTGGTACCTCATTATAACCCCTCGTTTTGATAAATTTTGGACAATCTGAGGTCAAACTCACTGTGCTGTCATCGTCCACGTCAACAATGGCTTTCCGTTTTATCTCAAGGGCCTTGCCTATCTCCACAGGGTCGAGCTCATAAATGGCAGTGCAGTTTACATCATACCTGTGGTTGTGGCTTCCAGATGAGCTGACAGTGATTCCATAGGGCTCGATGTAGATGCTGTCCGTCACTGTCACTTTAATGTAGACGAGCTTGAGCAGACAGACCGCCAGCAGAGACAGAGAAAACAGGAAGCACCTGTGTCTCAATCTATGTATGCAGTGTGCACATCTTATTTTCATTCTGTGAACAGAGGGACAAAAAAAGACATGGAAATGAGAATACAGGCATTATTATGTGGTTAATAACTACTGTAGGTAGCTGTGAGAAGAGCACCAAGTGTGGAGTTAAATATTTAAATCATTTTAAATAAGTGACACTAACTTGAATGATCATTATTGCCTTACTTTAACACAGTTTTAGTTATATTAACATTTTTGTTAAGGTACATGAAGTTTGGGCAAAGTTTACTAGAAGGTAGTAAATGTGTTGGGACACAGCACAGCAAATTTCTTTTCCTCACATTATCTACTTCATGAGCACAGCAACTTAACATTGCATATAAGGAGTAAAATAAATGAAATGAAATGAAATTCATGCCTCAAAGAATCTGTTTTCCAGATCTAAATTACCTTGCTCTCTAAAAGGTGTCTTTGAGCGGCTCTCCCACAGTTCCACATAAGAACCTGAGCATAATGAGAAACATGTCTTCAGCAAGAAGAGAGAAAGAAGAGAATGAGAAGAAACTACACTGTGATAGGGCAACACCAAACCAAACGACTGGGAAACACACAGCTTCATACAACCCTGATTCGAAAAAAGTAGGGATGCTTGTGAAACATAATTAAAAACAGAATGCAAACAAACTGTGTTTATCGACAGCAAAGTGTTCCAGAGTCCATGTATTAATCTTTATCTAACCATGTGTTTGACCAAGTGTTGAACCTCTCTCCATCCTCGCTTGTGAACGACTGAGTCTTTCCAGGATGAACCTTTCATACCCAATCATGACACTATCACCTGTTACCAATGAACCTGTTTACCTGTGGAATGATCCAAACAGGTGTTTTTGGATCAGTCCACAACTTTCACAGTCTTTTGTTGCTCCTGTCTCAACTTGTTTGAAACGTGTTGCTGCCATCAAATTCAGAATAAGCAGATATTTACAAAAATCAATGAAGTCGATGAGGTCAATATATTGTCTTTGTGCAGTTTTCAATTGAGTATATGTGAAAAATAATTGATGTTTTAGACAGTGTCCCAACTTCTTTTGGACTCAGGGTTGCAGATGAGAAGCAGTCTGAGCTTTTCAGCATTACGCACCAGTTTCACTTCAGCGTCTGAAAAATGTCCTTCTCCAAAAAGCAATCACATGATGACAAGCACAGTCCGTCCTGGAGCACTTTCTATAATAACCGCCAATATCTGGATGTAGCAGATGAGAAGACGAGGGAGCGGAAAACTTACCACGTGCGTAAAGAAAGTGCGCCTCGATCGAGCCGAGCGGTCCCGAGTGCCGTCTGCTATGTCCGGGGCTCCATCGCGGACTGGAGCGACCGTGGAGGAGGGGAGTGTCAGAGGGGAGAGTCCCGGCAGCAGTCCGCCCACTGCCCGGTCACATCCAGCACATCACCCCCTCCTGATACATTCACCACCCACTCACTAATGATTAACCCTCCTCGACACAACAATCCGACAGCGAGGCGATGCTCCTCTTATCTGGAACCATCCATCAGTGATCAGTCCTACCTGTGTTCACTACGTGCTGCACACAGAGCACCAGGGCAGGGGCCTCAGTCACACTGCCTGAGGCCCCGACTGACAGCCCCCTCCCTGCAGCTCACACTTTCAACCACACACCAAACGTGATCACTTTCAATTCACTGTTTTATCTTTATTGTTTTGATTTGATGCTGGTCACAGTCCAAAGTATCACACACTATAGGAACAATGCTCAGATAAACACAAACACTGAGAAGGGATGTAGAGGGAATTTACAACCAGCTTTCACATAAAATAAGATAAGAAAGCTTTTATTGATCTCCCTCAGGGGACATTCACTTGTTACAGCAGCTGGCAGAACAGGCAAAATGTTATATATCTACATATCCAGATAGAGTGTTTTAACCTAAACAGTTACAGCATGAATCCTGATGGACTACAGGAAAAGAAGGAGGATGAATGAATACCCCGAAATCCTGTTCGCCCAGTGGAAGTCACACACAATCCCACTGAGTACAGCCACTTGATCATACATGAGTGAAAAAGTAAAAACTCGCCAAATTAAATTCTCTATACAACCACAGTTATGAAGAAAAAGTGGGGAGAGATAATTATAATAAATCACTGCACCACTGAGTTTATGTCTTTCTTCAAGAGCTTCTCCCAGTAGTTGTCCAGCACACTATTTGGCAGTAGTTCCTCATCATCCACCAAATGGATTATTTTGATTTTCATGAGTCAATTCAGGCTGGCTGCCTCTGCAGTAACAGGAAGGGCATTCAGATACATTCAAAACCATATGAAGTCCCTAATTTAATATGATTGTACAAGTCATTTCAAAGGGTCTGTCTGCAACAGTGGTCAGGGAAGCTCCAGGTGGGAGGCAGGTGATTAATTATTGACAGAGAAAAAGCCACGCTCCAGTGGCTGCCTGCCTGCCCACTTTATTTGTTTGAGTTGCTCTGAAGGAAATGTCAAAGGCAGGATGTATGTGTAGCTGAGTCGGGGTTAGGCTTGTCAGCAAACAGGAACTGCAGACCTTTGGGCAGCGCCTCCCGAGAAGATCCGGCCCTGCTGTGTTCAACGTCGTCCTCTGTGGCGTGTTTCCTTCTGCCTCTGTGTTCAATAAGTAATAAAACAAAGGTTGGTCTCTGAACGTCACCTGGGCAAACAGTGTTCATCAGAAATATCTTTCAACACCACTGACATGTCTTTTTATAAATAATGGCATGTTAATGAGAGCATCTTCATCATCATTATCATCATAAGACGTGGAGGGAAATGTAAAACCTGAGGTTCTGTCATATGTCTTTCAGCATGACTCTAGAACAACAGGCCTCTGTAGCACTAGACTTTTTTTTTAATTTTCTCAATGACATGGAAGATATGGAGGAGGAGGAGGAGAGTGTGCTGGTGCACAGCTTGACAGTGAACACTCAATAATTTACAGCCTAATGCTGTGTCTTGCCTTGTCTCCACAGACCCTTACTAGCAGACAGGGAACAGCAGGGAAGTGAACTTGGTTCCACATTAACTGATGAGAAAGGAAAATAGTCTGTGTGGGAGCTGATTTTTCACAACTAAATTAACAACTAATAGAAATTACAGTCACAATCGGTGATTCTGGCTTCAAACCTTTTTGAAACTTCAAAGTCACTTCAGTTTGTTTAATTGTGTTTAAAGGAGTGAGACCATTTTGGGGCACCCCCTATGGGTCAAGCTCAAAATGCTTTGGCACACCTATTATACCCAACATGCAGTGCTGTTGAATGTTCAATAAAAAGCCAACAGATAAGAGTATTTCCTGTTTCTGCAGCCATTCTTGAGTGTTGTGATAGGGATTTAGATAGCCTGATGTCTAACCAGCTCAGGCGTATGCTGAGCAGACAGGGTTGTTATCGAGGATAGACTCCAGTCAGCGTTCTGGAGCCAGGTGCAACTTGCCTTTACTGTCCTTTATCAAGGCGTCACCTGGCACACGAGCATGGTGACAGTTATCCTGCAGGAGCAAGACAAACACTTGTTGTTGGGGTTTTTTAAATTCACTAAAAATATTGTCTTTGAATAATAGCAGCACATTGTTGCCAGTATGGCTGTCAAGGAGTTTTCTAATAGTAAGAGGTGTTGTCTGTATTCATGTTAAGCACATGGAAAGTGTAATTATTGCCCTTGTCAAGACATTAGGGTTAATTATTTCAGGCAGATGTGTGTGTGATCGGTGACAACTCGAAAGAGAACAAGCTGTTAGACAAGGATTACATGAGAAGAGCTTTGCCTGACTTTCAACGACAGCTGTAGAGTACTTCTAGATGGCAGGACCCCCCTCCATATGAGCTTAAAGACACGTCTGCTGTTGTGTTCAGCCCTTGTCCGCATCAGTGCATTGTTTCCTTCCATATGAAAGTTGGTGTGTTGTGAAGTATTCCCTGGATGTGGGGCACTGTTCTTAAAGCTGCTGGCTTTCTTATTTTCACACCACTGTGTGTTGGAGTCATCTTCACCTGGGTTAGTATTGGAGCAGGAGATGTGGGCACTGTGAGGTCCTTGGGGTTGTTTGGAAGTGTTGATCTGAACAGATGGGCCCATGCAACAGGTCTATGACTTTCCTTTATTTGACTGTCTTGATTACAGCTGTGTGCTCCACCAGCTTTAGAAGACTTTGGTGCGGAAGCTGGAGAGATCTGGCTGCTGTCGCATGACTGCACTGCTTGGATGATCGAGAGGCAGAGAGGAAAGTTTGGCCTTCATGGCAACACACATCTATACCAAATGCATTTGCTTTGGGAGGATCTTCACCAAGGTCCTCTGACATGAAGCCAGGGAGACGAGTTGGCTGTTCAACACACGTTGCTGAAGGCAGTCGGACACAGTCCTGCACAGAGAAGCAAACTATACCGCTGATATTTAGATAAGTAGTGTGCCAGCACAAAAAATTGCAAAGACCACATGACTACAATGGATAGCAATCAAAATGCTTTTAAAGGATGAAACAAACTGCATTGATTCTCTTCTTCTACAAGACAGGTAACAGTGAAGAGAAGCAGGTAAGAATGAGAGAGGTGACACAGTTCAGTCCAATTCAGATCTTTAGTGTCGCACCAAATAAAGCAAGAAAAACACAGTAAAACAGTAAGACAATAGCTTGTGATTTTATTGACTATAAATTTACAGCCAGAGCTGTTAAACCTGGGTTTAGTTTTTATTTAGGGCTATCACTCTTATCTCGTATTTCAAAATCTTACTCACCATTTGCAGAGATCTGGTAATGAAGCAACTTTTAATAAATCACCATTTTAACAACATGATCTAACTATAGCAATTAGAGATGGTCAAAGTTGAACTCTAACTAAATCTGCAAGATATTTCCAACTGTTGCTTTGAAAATAAGTTTCATTTGGCTTTAGCTTTGCCTCAATTTCACCTCTGCATAAGTGGTTTAGGTTTAAGGTTAAATTGTGGGCTTGTTTGAAACCATATTCAATAATAAATGATGTCCAAAAGTAATGTTTCAAAAAAATATGATCACTACAATTTCATTCAGCAAATGTTTTTATCCAAGGCGACGTAGATTCACATGCCAATGGAACAGCCATCGGGGACAATTTGGGGTTCAGTATCTTGCCCAAGGATGCTGCGACGCATAGACAGCAGGGGCCAGGGATTGAACCACCAACCAACACCAACCACCAACTCTGATTGGTGGACAACCGCTCAATCTCCTGAGCTATGGACGCCCCATCTCAAGAAGTGTAAATTCTTTCAGTCATTGTGCAGTGAAGACCTTTCTTTACGCACACTGTCCAAACATTGTTTTAATTTTCTAGGTTTTTTTTAACATGTCTAACTGTAACATGTAAATCAGCCACCTGGAACCAGCCATGCATTCTTATCAATCTGGAGCATTTATTCCAGGTAACACAGCTTTAACAATAATTGTTTTCAAGCAATGAATGAATGCAAATAAATAGTCATTTTCTGTTTGAGAATCAGACTTTATGTCAGTCTCGCAAATATGATCATTTAATCAGTGCAGTAGTTGTTAAAACAGCTTTGTGTCAGGCAGCATTATAACGATGCACTTTTTGCATAGAGATATTTTGTAAATATGTCAAGCTTACTTTTATTTCTAATTATTTACTGCATGTACAGTATATACTGTACATTATAAGTAATTAGATCGGGTCTGTTTAGCAGCACCTTGAAGTTGCTTGACGTCCTCATGGGTCCATATTCTTAATAAAGGTTTATAATCTTTCTATAGGTTTGTCATCCTGATTTTCCATAATGTGGTTTTATAATGTCTATTCTGCACACATGACATCTGTGGCAGGTCTGTCTGTCCTGGGAAAGGGATCCATCCTCTGTTACTCTTCCTAAGGTTTCTTCCATTTTCCCCCTGTTAAAGGAGTGCTTCTTATCTGAATCAAGGGTCTGAGGACAGAGGGTGTTGTATGCTGTAAAGATTGTAAAGTGCCTTGAGGCAAATTTGTGATTTGTGATATTGGGTTAATAAAATAAAATTGACTTGACAGGCTGGAGTGTTTGCAGCTGCTCTACCTGCATCTCCTTGACCAGCCGGAGGTCAAGGTGATATTTCTGTTTCCTCCCCACCTCCTCCAAAACCACTGTTATGGCCTGTGAATGACTCAGCTATAAAAAAGATTATTAGTGAAAAATGATCAATCACATGAAAGCTGTAAAACCAGAGAAGCTTTCAATAAAGAGAGGGACGACATCAGATGATTGGACCTGTGCCAGGAAAGGTTTAAAAGACCTTTTTGTCTGTGTACATTTAATCCAGCCACAGCTGACACTAATGCACACTTGAGTCTGAAGGTATTGGAAGTGTAAAGAGCTCTCACATTATCAGTGGTGGTGTCTTTCTTTCTCAGCTGAATGTCACCGGGCTCTCTGGCTCCGTCTCTGTCACCTGATTCTCTGGATTGTACATTTGCAGTGTCATTGTGGCCAGGACTGAAGCTGCTCTGGCGAGGGAGCTGCATGTGTCTGTGAGCCCCTGAGGATGTGTCACCTGAAAGGATCCTGCACTCAGACCTCTGCAATCACCACACTAAGAAATCCAAAGTCTTAAGGTTTCCAAGCTTGAAATTAGCAATAGATACAACACAGTTTACACATAGATTTTGATACACATTGGTGTACATAGGTGTCAACTTGTTGTCAAAAGTCTTATTCTGCAGTTAGGTTTATCCAACTTTAATTATACAGTTCAAACTGTTCCGACTTGGAAATGTTATTCTATAATCCACCGCAGTGAAATCAGCTGATAATTAATTCTTCAATAACTGTAAGATGACAACAAAGTAATGCATTCATGTTGTGTGTTAGAAGAAGAAGCACCAACTCTGCCAGCCTAGTAGCATCATTTCTAACATTAGAATTATATTTATCTCCACAACACAAGCACAAATTAACCACATTTACACTTCTTACATCATATGTCTTAACATTATTGATAAGCCTGTTTTTTTTTTTAATCTTTGATGAGAATGACTGAATGACTGATGACTGCAATATCGAGTGAAAACGCAGCAGAGGTCACTGTCTGTATGTGCGTCTGTATGTGTTTCCTGGATGTATATTTGTGTGTGCTGCCTGCCTCCTCCTGCTTTCTGTTGCCCTCTTACTGAAAACCAGTTTCCAAGGTGCTCCAACTTAAAGTGCATCTTGTTTTTAGCTGGCCGTCGTAGCATGTGGGAAAACTCCTGATGAGGTCAGGACACATCGTGTAAACTGCACAACATGACAAGCTTGAGCGTGGACTGTATCCCGACTCTGTTTTTGTGTCCATTCTAAAACATTTATCTGGGACAGGCAAAAGTCAGGTAGTCTGAAATAGGTTTAAACAAACGTTCCACTTTTCAGAATCAAACACACACCTACTAAAGGCTTGAAAGGTGACACTGTATTTAGAAAAAAGGTATTGAAACATCCAGAAGCTCCTTCAACTACTCTGCCAACATTATCCACTTCTCTGCTGTGTATGCTCAGTATCCTCAAGATGCTCACATGTTCCAAAATATACCTAAATACACAGCTTCTGTTTGTCACTCGCTCAGTTGGTTCTAAGTCAGTACTCCACAAACTGGGAGGTGGGCCCCCCTGTGGGGGCCTAGCGCCACTGCATGGGGTTGTGGATGACCAAAGGAAAAATCTGGAGTGAAACAGTTGAATGAAGTTCTATGCATATGGTTTATGTGGGGAAAATAAACAAGTGTTTGCTCATGCTATCATGTTGGACTTTAGGTTCAGCTTGGATTAGTTGTTTGTAGTTTAGTTTGCAATCATTGTAAGTAAACACAGGTGTGTTTTTGCAGTGAAACTGGGTCAGCTGTGGAATCCATGGTACCTGCTGTGAAACCAGCTCACTATAACTGCTGCGCTCCCAGAAGAGGAAAACTACAAAGGTGTAAAAATAACTATGAAATCCATGGATTACGATGGATGTCAGTGCTCCTGTGTTGAAGGCGCTCATGTTCAACATCTGCATCCAACATGAGTGATGATGGGTCATCAATTCACCACAAAATCCAGGAAGTGATTAACATGATTATGCCTTCTGGCTCAAGATCACAGCTTTTGTCACAATTGGCAACTATCATGCCATGTCAATATTCTTTTTGCCCATTCCAACTGATAATAAAAATGCTGCTGTGCCAGATTTATACCACACATTGCAGCCATGTGATGTTTAACAACTCATTGCAGATACCAGCCTTACCTAATATAACACATCAGAAAAACTGCTGTAACTTGCTGTACTTTCACAGTGCATTAACATGTCATATAACACTCTCTCCATCTGTCTTTAATCCTTTAAACATGTTGGATATCAGTAAACCTTTATTGTAATTGAATCAGGCATTGAGCTGTCATGAAGACATCATGAACAGTCAATTATTATTATCAGCGATGATGTGTTATGCATGCAATAATGCATCAATGTGGATCAATAAATGAATGAACCCTAACTTCTTCATTTAAAACTGCATTGAAATAAAAAAATAAAAAAAAATTTTTAAAAGTCCTAAAATATAATGCTGCTCAACATCATGCTGGGATGTTCGTTGCATTTGTCTGGACAGAGGTGGTAATGTCAGATGTGGCAGGAAAAGTCGATCCCAAATCAGATGAAGGAAGAGGCAAAGGTAAGGCTAAGGAAGGAAAGGGACTAATTGTAATAGGATTCATATTCTTTTAGCAGGTGTTTTAGTAAATGCTCACCTCTCTTTGTAAACTCCAGGGTAAGCTTTCAGTTTTTCAGAAAGACCAATGAAACAAACACTCACTGAGAGATAACGCCGAGTTACTAAAGCCTGAAGAACAGAGACTAGTCCAGAAGTGATGCCCGGACTTTGGCCCTCTAAGTGTTATTGAAAGCTATACTCTCCTTTTCCACATCTTAGACGCCACATTTAGTGTTTCCTCATCACCTGATAATGTCCAGAGAAAACAGCATCATGTAGGGGTGTGACACCATCGAAGCTTCTGGTAATAATAATAATAATAAGTATAGGAGAGGTAGGTATAGGATGTTATAACAGCGATATTTTTCATGTTACTTTGGCATATTTCCTTGTTATCACTACATACCAAGTTACAAGAAACCTTTTTATAGCAACATATCACTTTCTCATCTTGTTCACAAAACTCTCCGGCTACTACACAAAAACATTGTATCTCCTTAAAATATACTTTTCTCATTTTATAACATCCATCCATAAACCATACATACATAAATACACATATTACAAACACACACACATGCATATATACACAACCATGCTACATAAATAGCACCCTGCCACATATCTACATCATCATGTTATACGGTTATCAGTCATATCATATGATTGCTCTGTAGGCTGCAGAGTCTCAGGAAAGCAAAGATGGACCTTTTTCTTATTTTAACACCAAATGTGTTATGTTACAAAAACATAGCAGCTTATCAAACGAGAAAACTGGTTTTAATGAGATTTGTTGATAACAAGATAAACAAGATAAATTGATGTTATTACAAGAAATATTTCTTGTAAAAACTGAATAATTTGGTATCTAGTCATAGAAACAAAATTCGTCATGGTGAAATTAAAAATATCTTGTTATGAAAATGATCTTGTAAAAACAAGGAAGGTTACTCCTTGTTCCTATTTTTTTCTTGTCCTATAATTACCTAATTGAGATGTAGAACTGGCCCAGCCTGCTGCAGAATGGGTACAGCTGGATATCCCTGACCCAGGTGGTTTGGGTTGATTTATCTCCATCTGCATTTCCTTTTTTTCTGCTTTTTGTTGCCAACTTGTGAATCTAAATCACATATCTCTGTGTCCTCATCTGCCCCTCTGCTTAGCCAGGCATTAAGATTACACAACAGGCTTACAGAGTCATCATCTCCATTCCTCTCATTGTCCTGATTACAACTGTCAGTCATCTCCAGGATGTCTCAGGAAAGAAAAATACATATACAGAGGTGACAGTCAGATAATAGATCAGAGACTATTGTGCCAAATCAAAAAAAAAATATGAAAAATGTATTTACCGCACAGTAAAAAGATTTGAAACCCTTTAAACTAATTTGTTACTACCTTTGAAAATGGATCGACATGAATGTTTTCTGATCCGACAACCCAACTGGCATGACATTATTTATACAACTTTATTTGTCGATGCCAAAAGGTATGGAGATGTGACAAGGGTCACAACTTCCATTTTCTGTTTTCAGTGAAATTTAAATAACTTGTATATCTTGTTGTATCCTCATGGAGATGAACAAATACTGCATTCCTCTGGATTTACAATAGAAAAAGCTTTGTTTGAAATTACCTCAGAGATTATAGACAGCAAATGTCTCATGGCAACAGCAGCAGCTATTGAAGCATGTAGCTACTGGACAACCACTAGAGGGAGACCGAGTGTGACTTCCATGACTGAAGTCATGGTCACTTACAAGCTTTTTTGTTGGCAAATAGAGTTGCAGGTGTCTTGAAGGTGTTGTATATACTTGACTTGGCCAAAAATGAATGAATAAATTAAAATCAGTTTATGAACTATTTACCCTCAGAGAACAGTAGTTTTGCCAGTGTGGGTCTTGTCAAATAAATGAGACTAAACAGATGTTGGCTGGACTTGCAAGACAAACAGCAAGAGCCTTACGTCCAGTGTCTGACCCTGCTGGGCAATATAATCCCTCCTGCCCCTGCTGATGCATTTTAAAACTCCATTGGAAAATAGACATGAAAACTGAAAAGTTTGAGCAATGTGAACTATCACCATTGCCACATGCCAGTGTTGTACCCATTCTTCATACATTTTTCAAAGCATGAAAACATTCTGTATCTTTTCTAACTTTTTCTAAATGTATTTATCTTTTAACTAAGTATAACGTGACATCTGAATTGGGATTTTGAACCTCACAGCACAAATATATGAATGCAACAGTGAGCTTATATGCCAACGATGGCAGGGCAAACAGTTGGACTCTCCAGCTACCATGAGCTCTTCCAGCCAACTGAGCTGCCATAATTTCATAAATCAAAATTAATGAATCAATAACTAACTGATTTTCTCAAAGAAAAAAACATGTATGCTGGAACAATTGAGTAAACAGGGGGGAGTTTGAAAAACAAAAAAAATTCAAGACCAGTATTTTTTTTTTTTCAAGACCGTTCACCACATTTTCACACGTAAAATAATCAAATTCAGAATTGCTGCTATTCATTTTGGTTCTGAATACACTTACACTAACTAAGAAATTCAACCTGATTTACATACAAGTTTGATTTTCTTTCATTGGCTGAAAGAAAAACAACCTTTTTTCCATACACAGCAGAATTGGAACAGGAATAACAGGTGGTGTATTTGCTTTCATCTGGTTTACATGCATGACAACATTCCTGTCTGTGGCCTGCTGTGATAGAATCTCCCAGCATGCTAAGTGTGAATCTCTGTCTTCACATTATTTTGTCCATCCCCTGTGCAAGGTTTGGACCGCACTTCGGCTTAGCAGTCACATTCCTTCTCACATGTTTGGCATATGAATGATCTGCTGTGATGCTTGTGGGCCTCAGTGGGCTGATGATGATGGTTTGTGGCCCAGAGCTGCTGCTGGGCTGTAACTGCTCCTCATCTTCCTGGAAATAAGCCAGTTTAGCTCCAGTACAACTCATGCCTTTCTCACCAGCATCAGGATGAGATGGCCCTTCAGTGCTTAGAGGTACATCAACCTATAAATACTGGATCACTTACAATTCATGTTTTATCAATGCAGTGTCCTAGGTCAGAGGACATGAGCCATATGGTCTATTTTAATACCACTCACTAGATGGCAGCACAAACTAAAACATATGTTTGCTAATAAAATGATATGATAACTGGACACACCATCATCTGCTACTTCAGCGTCTTGTGTGGGACAAGGATGAAAAAAACAATTACTTACTTGAGGTATGTGGTACATTCTCATGGGTAATGTTAATAGTCCCTAACGAAATGCCATGTTTTGTTGTGTGACTACCAAAACAGGTTTCCATACCGTCTTTGATGGGTTCAGTGGGGCTACTCAAGATCTTGGGGTAAAAAGAATTCATTATATCAGGAAGAATTCACCTACATGAGAGTAGAAAATGAGACTAAAACACCTTTGAATGTCTTTTTTGCCAAAGTACAATGGAGCCTAGTTTTTTCCATACTGCATATTTTATTTGCATCTGTGACGCCTGTGCATCATCATCAATAGGTACAGTTTGCTTCTTCCCAACTTCCCAACAAAACACCAACTTAACTTTCACATGATTTGGACACAATATCACCCTTTATAAATGTTTCTAGCTGGTTGCTGTATGCACACTTTCCATCCAGCTCAAAGTGAAAAAAATTAATCACATTCACTTTCTCATGACAGTACCTTTCTTGCCTTATAGGATTTGCAAATTTCCCCACTGTGGGACGAATAAAGGTTTATCTTATCTTATCTTAGGAATCTCAGTAAAATTCAACTTTAACACAATAAACTGTACCTTTTGAATAACAAGCTTAAGCACTTGAGAAGGCCAAGCCCTTGTTAACTTTAACAGGGGAACAGTAGACTGTATCCTGAATGGAAACATAACAAATTGGCATAGGATGCAGACGGCAGGGGACAGAAGGGCTCTGCAGAGGATGATTGAAACCACACAGACCATCACTGGTACCATCTACCAAGCATCAGTGACGGTGGTGATAAAGAACTCCAGCTTGCATTTTGTTGTACAGCCCTGTGTTGTTGAATGATAAACAAATGGGCCTTGAACCTTGAATAATGGGACTTTCAAAGATTACAAAACATGCCAACCAACCAAACACAGGCCCAGGGGCCCCTAAGCCAGAGTCCTTTCATAGAGAGTAGCTGAGTAGAGTAAGGATATATATATATATATATATATATATATATATATATATAGGTTTCCTTTTTATGTTTTTTGTATTATATTTGTTCTGTGTCTTGCAGTATTTTATATGATAAATCTGTGGAGAAGGTTGTAAATGTAAATCTGCTGATGCAGGAGCCTCAGCAGATTGGACAGGATTCAACAGCCAATTTTCATTTGGCTAGAAACTAATAGGAGGCCATTTTGAATGGATGCCCAGGGGACCACTGTCTCTTTATCCATCCACATTTGAACAAAATCTTTTTAACCAAAAAGAAAAACTCACCAAATAAATTGCATACATTTCACCACAGCAAATTAACTACTGTTACATACATCGATATCAAGAAAACAAGAAAGAAAGTCAGCCTCTAACTTGCTGTGGTTAGATGCTCTGCCCCATTAGGTGCATCAACTCCCAATTCCATGTATTAAATTGATGAACATGAGAGTATGATGCCTAAATATTAAGGGAGAAAGGACAACATATTGTGTCAGTTAGAACAACATTAGTCTGTTTAGATATAGTATCATATCCTTTATTCAAGCAAAAGTCCATAGTCCATATAGTAGTTGCATCTATAATGTTGGATGATACATTTTAACATTGTTTTGTGAACAAAATCTGAAGTGGTTAAGTAAAAAGTTCTGTCAAGGCTTAACTAATTATAAAAGAGGATACAATTGAACTGAGAAAAGTATTTCAACACTTAATTTAAATACAGTAGCCTATTCAGAAAATGCATACTAATTTACTTTTCACCGCTGCTGCTAATTCAAATTAACTGACATTGTTGCACCTGCACACATGAAACCAGGATACTGTGAGAATACCTTAACGTGCACTGCAGGTACCTGGTTACTCTAAAACCTGTGCTGACAAGGAGCTGGTCAGTATTTATTTTTGTTTTTGAACCAAGTTGCAAACTTTTTCCTCAAAGTGTCACTGGGTATCAATTTTACAGCATACGATTCACCTGAGAATTTTAACTTATCTTCTAGAAGCAATCTTTATTTTAGTGGCAGTTTCAGTTTTGATTGGATTTCATTTACATTAAAGACAAGAAGGCAGCACTATGAGTAGTGATATTTCCTTTCATCCCTCCATAGTGATACTTCCCTTGTCTCACTTCTTTGTCACGTATAGATAATAATACTGTTATGATCTTGTTGTTGACCAAAGTGCTTGTATCCACAGCAAACCACTGTTTTAATCAGTGGTTATGAAGATGGTATCTTAGGACCATAGTAATGGACAGAAAGACAGCGCCATCCTGAGACTTCATTGCTCAAAAGCAAAGGAATGGAAAATATCATTGCTTCCATTTGTAGTCAAATAGCAGGAACCTCACAGGAATAATTATAACTAAATCCAAATTTGAGCTATTGATAGGGTAGAAATATTAATTTAGTCACAATCAGTGTCCAACACCACTACATTCAGTCTAATTCTACAGTATTTGACTTAAAAAGTGGAAAAGGGGATAACTGTTGTATAGAAACTTGTAAAATAAAACGTGAGTAAATAAAAAGTGTTACAGCTCAAATAGGCTATTACAGAATCCACATTTTATTCACTGACACTGTTTGTCAGTGTGAGTGGAGCCTCTCCCAGCATGCACACACATGTAGTTTAGCCCTCAAATGATTTCACCTCAAGATTCAATTTGAATTTAATATTGGATGTGGCTGCATAGTTATTGGCCATAGAGGCTTAGTGTAATATTTTTTTTCTTTCTATGATCAACTATTTTTTTTGTATTGATTTACATTATAACAACAGCAAACCTGAAAATACACATAGTAAGAAAACATCACTGGTACAGTTTCTATGTGATTTCAAAATAAAATGAATGAATTAAAGTCTTTGTGTTTGTTTTGCGGTTTGTCCATTGTGATAGGCTACAGTTGATTGAAGACTGAAGGTGAAGGTTAAGTGTAGGACTCTGAATGGGGCTGTGGAAACACATCTCTGAGGTGCAATTTCTGGACTTTGCTGTGGGATCAGCTAGTTACTGAACAATTTTTTCAGCCTTGAACTTAACCTTGAATCATCCACCTTGTTACACTGGAAACAAACAAATGTGAATGCCATGAAACAATGTCTGAACATGCACTGTCCCATCATTTCTGTGTCAGAATGTAACTTTCAAATCTAATTTCTGTAGAACTTTGTACAGTAAATTGTTGCATTTCCCTGACTATAGAGTCACGAAAATGCAACATTTGACTGTATTTGCATTTCTAACTGAGAATATGTAATGCACTCTGTAAGACACAGGAATAAAATGATCACATGCAACATGAGAGGGAGCAACTTTAAAATGCCAAATAGAATCCCATTATAGTACCATGTGTTCCTTCACTGGCTATGATTTCCAGTTCAGAAAACAGGTAATGCAAGAGAAGAAAGCATACAGCTCAGACACCCACAAACCCTTTATTTATTATCATATTGTCTGTGAAAAATTGCATACGCAATGTGAAGTTTGATGTTCTAAAGTGTAATAGAGACAGTAGTTGTTTTTTCAGCTCACTTTCCTGAAGTACTTGTAAATTGCACTGTATGGTGTTTTATGTCATGTTGTTATCATGTTATTTTATGATGATATGTGTTGTGAACAACTCATACTGTAGCTGCTTCAACTCAAGAATTTCCCAGTTTGGGACAAATAAGGTCTATCTATCTATCTGTCTGTCTATCTGAACACAACAAAAGAGTAACAGAATGAAGTAGAACAAACTATTTGCTTGAACCGAACACAGTACAAATACTACAGTGAAATACTTTCGATACTTTTGAACCACACACCCTCCCTGAAGAGTCTCCTGCTCCACAACCTGGTGTAGTGGGGAGATTAGACGTCCTCACTCTGGCCACGCCCCATTGGTGCCGTCGCCTAGGAAACGGGGCGTGCCCAAAGCGCTCGTGAAGCAGGTGAGCGACGTGATTGGCTGAGGTGTCGGAAGATGTAGTAGCGTGCCATCGTTCCATCGGTCTTCTGTCAGCGGCAGAGACGGAGCTCGGAGTGACAGCGGCGGCTTACTGAGCGACACTCCGGGAGGCTCGACACCAGCCCGCGGCCACAGTTACCACTCTGATACCGCTCAAGGTAAGTTAGTCTCATCTCTAAGTATGAGTTATATGTCCGGTTTGAATGAATGTAGGCCGCTACAGGCTTAGTCCATCCCGAGAGACGCGGAGCGAAAAGCCGCAACAAAGCGCATTTCAGCATTTAAAGAAGTGGTTTGAATCACCAGCATGAACAAATAGCAGCTTAGACAAAGCCTGTTTCCTGCTCATTAATGGAAAATGTATGGCTGATACATTATTTTGCAAATGAAGTAGTTTCCTCTTTTGAGAATGTTTTTCATTGGTCAGGTTATTTGAAGTAGATTAACAGTAACAGTATAATTATTACCGACTTTAAATTTGGATTGTTTTCTCTGTATCACGTTGGGAATTGAGTTGGAAATACATTTCCTGCTTTGAAAAGACTGCTACTAGTATTATTCTTCCTTGCATGTGTCAACAATAGCAGCATAAAGCAAAGGCTGTTTCCTGGTGATTACTGGAAAATGTATGGGTGATAAATTATTTTTCAAATGACGTTTCAAGGTCCTCTTTTGAGAGTGTTTTTCATTGGTCAGTTTTTAGTATATTAATAATAACAGCATAATTATTACTATCTGTTTTTTATAAAATATATAAAATATATAGCAGTTTGTTGTTGTAGTTGGATGAGGTGCAGCTAATATTATCAATACATTGCTGGATGGTTTATGCATGTAATATTTCATATCTCATATTTAATCCAAAATCCAATGTGTCTCGTGTGAATTTCTCATGTAAATTTGTGAATATCTTCTTTTTAGCCTGTTTAAACTGCTCTATTTTACTATTTGACTGCTTCTATTCCCTTTGCTGCTGTACATTGTGAATTTCCCCACTGTGGGACGAATAAAGGTTTATCTTATCTTATCTTAAACAATCAATTAAGCATCATATTTTACAACATGATTGCATGTTTCGTCTGAAAAATTTTTATTTGTTAAGTAACTAATAGGGGTGGTTAATCTGTCCGATTTCCCGATTCGATTCGATTACGATTATTGAGGTCCCGATTCGATTACCAACCGATTTTCGATTATTAACGATTCTCGATTAACGATTTTCGTTTTATCGTTTACTAGTACAATGTTTTTCAACCACTGTGCCGTGGCACAGAGCATCTGGTAGCTTCAGTTATTAAAGCTGCTGAAGTCAAAACTCATCAACAAGTTATATAATTTGTGTGAATACTTTAGAATAAAAGGCGTTTATTGATGTTGGAAAATAAAAACCCTCCGCGTTTGTTAACTAACTTTATGTAATCTTAAACTGAACTGTGTGTAAATGCCATAAAGTTTTTGTAACTTCTAAATATTAACAGCTCATTTCTGAATGTTTCCAGAAATAACGTTAACCCAGATGTTGTTATTGGTTCAGCTGGAGTTGGTTATTGAAGCTAAACAGTAACATAAAATTTGATGATCCACAAACTCAAATGTAATTATTTATATCCGTAGTATTGCTAAAATAGAAATTTTAAGTTTATTATTCTCCAGAAACTGACTGATTGTGATCGGCTAGAGACTGACATGTTGACATATAACGTTATACCGGTTTATTAAAGTACCGTAACTGGTGCCGAAGCCGGCCGGTACCACCGAATTAGCTAGCTAGCTTGGTGAGCATGTTTCATTAAACAGGCTCCAGCCGCTGCACGTACTTGAGGAACTGAGCGTGCGACGTTCAACTTCCGTTGACCGCGAATATCATTTGTACAAAATAAAATAATGCCAAAAATAATCGATTTTTGAAAATTGAATAATCGAGTCATACTCGTCCATAACATAATCGCGATTAATCGATAATCGATTTTTTTCACCACTCCTAGTAACTAATAACTACAGCATCATGTAAAAAGTGATGTTTTGTAAAAGTGCAGTATGTAAAAAGATGTAAAAAGTGCAGTAAAATGGAAACACTCAAGTAAAGAATATACATAAAGAGTATATATGATTTTTGATGTCTGTTGTGGGTGTGTTTCCTATGATCACATTCTGAATTCTTCTGTCGCTGTACTACCATCCTTGTCCATGTAAAGGTGTATAGTTAGCCTCCCCCAGCTTACATTACACTGCTTGGTATATTCGGCAGCTCTGTTGCACCATGCTGACCCGGCTGTTCCGTATGCACGGCCTCCTGGTGGCCTCCCACCCCTGGGAGGTGATCGTTGGCACAGTCACCCTCACCATCTGTATGATGTCCATGAACATGTTCACCGGCAATGACCAGATCTGTGGCTGGAACTTTGACTGCCCCAAAACAGAAGAGGTGAGTGAATGAGATGATCAAAAACGTGTCAGTTGTCTGTATTAGTTTGTCCACCACACAATGTAAAGTAGGCCACCGACCTAGATTTAAAGAGCCTCAAGACTGTTCTCCAACTCCAACTATACATTTAAATGGTGACAGTATATTAATACTTCAACTAACCACACAGCTCTGATGCAGTGCCCTTATCCCCGTGCAAAATTGACATGCATTGTATTGACATGCCATGGCTCAAGAGGAGAAAGTCAGGCAGTTAATCAGTCCACCACTTTGGTCCAGACCAAAATATCTCAACAACTACTGGATGGATTGCCATGAAACTTGGTACAGATATTCAACCATGTATCCATATGTCTTTAGTGATCCCTGGACTTCATCTATTCACAACTTCCTTGCGTTTTCAGGGATTAGCTAGCAACTTCAGCATGGTGACAAGGCCCCGAGTAGTTACTGCTCCCGGCCAAGAAATAGTCTCCTGAAGAAAAACATGTTGTTGATACACTTCAGTTTTTGTATGAATTAAATAAACGAGATATAGGGAGTCGATAAGGGAGCTCAACAGGTGTTTCTATGTGGACTTTGTTACATTTGGACAGAGCCAGTTCTCCCCAGCTGTCTGCCCTAAGTTAAGCGAACCAGTAGCAGTAGCCCTATATTTGCCATACAAACATGAGAGTGGTTTCATTGGGAACATCTAACCTTGCAAGAAAGTGAATTTCCCAAAATGTTCCAACTTTTAAATACAGTATTTTATTAAGGTTTTTCCTTTACTTGCTCACATACCATACGTTTCTCATTCATTTCTGTGGCCTTGCTACTGATCACATGTTCTTCTCTTTTAACAGCAAATTCTGAGCAGTGATATCATCATCCTGACCATCACACGCTGCATTGCCATCGTCTATATCTACTTCCAGTTCCAAAACTTGAGACAACTGGGATCCAAATATATATTAGGTAAAATATCGATGGTTTTAAGGTAACTAAGATGCTATGTTGTGGCTGTAGAGGCAGTAGATTTTTTGACCTAAGTGTCTACTGTCTACTTTCTTGCAGGCATTGCTGGCCTTTTCACCATATTCTCCAGCTTCGTATTCAGCACAGTAGTCATTCACTTTCTTGATAAAGAGCTCACGGGCCTCAAGTAAGGACACGATCTACATACTGCCCTTTTTTTAATATCAGTAACACTGTTAAAAACTCCAGCTGATTTTTCTTTCTCACCTCCAGTGAGGCTTTGCCCTTCTTCCTCCTTCTCATCGACCTCTCCAAAGCATGCGCCCTCGCCAAGTTCGCCTTAAGCTCCAGTTCCCAGGTTGGAAGAAATGTTCACTCATCATATAGCAGCATTACACATGAAATCCAACAGTAGTCCTGACTGGTATATTGTATCACAACTTCTTTAGGATGAAGTGAGGGACAACATTGCTCGCGGCATGGCAGTACTGGGACCTACCTTCACTCTGGATGCCCTGGTGGAGTGCTTAGTGATCGGAGTGGGAACCATGTCAGGTACTTGCTGCCCTTTGGGGTTTTGTTTATTCCTTGAATGAGGTTTAAGGTTTGCATTGTGAGGGCTTTATGCATTTTACTGCACTTAGTTCCTGACCTGAAATCTCACAGTCTCATTAGTAGATGACAGCTGTAGAAAATGAAAGAATGCAGATAATGAATAGCGGTTGTATGTTTTGTTGATTTTGGTAATACTGTGGTCACTTCTCATGTGAGTTGTTCTCATGAATGCTTGGGTATCTGTCTTGTATGTTACAGGTGTGCGGCAGTTAGAAATCATGTGCTGCTTTGGATGCATGTCTGTCTTGGCCAACTACTTTGTGTTCATGACTTTCTTCCCTGCGTGCGTTTCATTGGTGCTGGAGGTAAGGGTGCAGCATTTCACTTTATGTTTGCATGTGTGTGTTCATGTCAGTTTGGTTGATTTTGTTGTGTTTGCTCCTGTAGTTGTCCCGTGAGAGCCAGGAGGGCCATCCTATCTGGCAGCTGAGCCACTTCTCCAGAGTGATGGAGGAGGAGGAGGACAACAAACCCAACCCTGTAACCCAGAGAGTCAAAATGATCATGGTAAGGCCTCTCTTTCTTCTTTTGTTTCTTTGTTTCCATTTGAGCATGTGTGTGATTTCTCCTCTCTGCGCTGTGTGCAGTCTCTGGGCCTGGTGATGGTTCACGCCCACAGCCGCTGGATCGCTGAGCCTTCGTCCATCAACACCACAGTGGGCATCCCACAGGTTGGCATGGAACTGGACCACCTCTCACCCAGGAGGATCGAGCCAGAGAAACCACTTTGGCACTTCTACCTGACCAGGTGAGGCCAGTGATATGCTTCCTTTAAACTACATGTCCATATGCATGTGACAGCTACACTGCATTTTCTGCATTACTTCCGAGCATTAGTTGTGAATGCTATGCATCCACCTCCTACTCATTTAATTCTCTGGGATTTCTGCTGTGACTTTGTGTCTCACTCAGATACCGTGAATTCTGGAAATAATTTAACACTTAGATAAGAGACATTTAAGCTGTGCTCACAAAACACAACAGTGTTTTTATGTCTTGTGATGATGTTAAAATGAAACTTTTTTCACAGCATTCATCTCAACAGTTCCTCTTGATATCTTATTATAAGAGAGAACAAGATTAAAATATGTATTTAAGGGAAAAAAAGTTGTTATTGTCCCTCTTCCTCTACAGGATGATAACCATGGACATAGAGCAGGTGATCTGCCTGGCCTTGGCCCTGCTGCTGGCTATCAAGTACATCTTCTTTGAGCAAGTTGAAATGGAGTCTACGCTGTCACTGAAGAACCCCATCACTATGTCCGCCCCCACCCTGACCCCACGACGGCCCGTTGATACCTGCTGCAGGAAGGAGTCGTATGCTCCCCGTCCCTCAGCCCCTACCCAGACCATGGCTACCCTGGCCCTTCCCAACAAGGCAGAGAGAGGTGTGTCTGTGCTCAGTGGTGATGTTGTAGTTGTCTTTGTGGACTTGTGTGGCACTGAGGTATCCAACTCCACCTTGTTTCTCTAGATGAGGTTATCCGGCCCCTGTCTGCCCCAACAGCTGATCCCCAGCCTAAGACCCTCTTTGTCGTGGGTGAGGAAGAGGAAGAGTGCACGTCCAAGACTGAGCAGCCAAGCCTCCCCCCAAAGCCCAGAGACCTGGACGAATGTGTGGAAATCCTCAACAACCCTGAGGTGAGACATTACACACGAGGCCATAAAACCTCCGTTTCACAGCTAGTCTCCCCTCGGACGGCTGAATGGTTACATCACCTTGGTCTACTTCCCAGCTCCCTAAGGTGTCTGTTTCGGTCGTCGAGCCATATCCCACCAATAAGACTGCAGGTTTGAGGCAGTTGTGTGATTTAACTACACTGTAATGAGCTTAGTCATTCCACCATCTCTCTGAGGCTGAACCAATTAGAGCATGACGCCAATAGAAAAGACACTTGCACTGATTCCACTGCTCTGTGTGTCCTCACAGCCACTCAGCTCACTTTTGTGCTTTCTCAGACTTGACTTGAGGTCTCATCAAGTTGAATAGACTTCTCCCACACTGCATGGAACATTTCTTCTACTAAGACATGTGCAAAGCATTGTACTGCTGTGGAGTAGCAAAATGTATGTCAGGCACTTAAAAGAAGGCCCAAAACAATATCAATTCAAGTGTGTGTTATATTTAGAGTATTTTCACAGGTTTATCTTGCCATCAGACAGGAAACTGAAGCAGTTATATCACTCTCTTCAAAGCCACCTCCTTTGACAAAAACAGTCATTTTACCTTGCGGAACATGTAACTACCACTGTCTTGATCAGTTAGATTGCTTGTGTTATCATGTGACTTTGGTGTTTTAGGATGTTAGTTCAGATCTGATCTGACCTTTTAACATAATCCAAATTTTAACATAATCAGAGACATTAAACTGGCACTTACGTTAATGCTAAGCTTAATACGCAACAGTCAAAGCAGTTATCGCTTTCACTCTAGAGCCAATACAAATAAAACACCACGAAGATTTCACCTTCATTGTAATTGTGTCTCTTGCAGCTGGGACCTCGTTTCCTGAGTGATGCTGAGGTTATGCTGCTGGTCAACTCCAGACACATCCCTGCGTACAAACTGGAGGCCATGATGGAGAGACCAGAGAGAGGAGTGGCCATACGAAGACAGATGATATCCGCAAAGCTTCCCTCTCCCTCTGTGCTCTCCTCCCTGCCATACACTGACTATGACTACTCCAAGGTAGGGGCACGCGCGCACACACACACACACACACACAAAAGAGACAAACTGCTGTCTTCTCTGAAACACTCTGCTTCCTATTTTACAAGCTGGTCAACCTTTCTGTTTTCCAGGTTATGGGCGCCTGCTGTGAGAATGTGATTGGCTACATGCCTGTGCCGGTGGGTGTGGCCGGACCGCTGCACCTGGATGGGAAGCAGTTCCAGGTTCCCATGGCAACCACAGAGGGCTGCTTGGTTGCCAGTACCAACCGCGGATGTCGAGCAATTGCTGTGAGTATCTGCGATGTTGTTTTCCAAAGATGCTGATAGGGTCTTACAGGACAAGTACCAGCATGGGCAAAATGACACAAACACAACGTATGAATAGTAAATATTGAGCCACTGCCAATCAGCCACAGTCTTCTATTTACTGTTGTCATACTGCATCTTGTCGTCTTGGCTGCTGTCATTTGTTGGTTTGAGAGAAAATCATGTCATGAGTTTTCATGCTAAAATATTGAATCATACAATAACTGGTCTGTAGGTCAGCAGCTACAAGTGTAGTTGAATGTATCCATTTCACATGTTCTTTGAAATCTCACATTAAAAAGTGATCATAGCACTGTTTTAAAGCTGACTAATACAGTATTACTTATGGGCACTGCACTGAAGATAAGGTTCATTAGAAACACATTTGACTTTTGTCATTTTTGTTACAATTACTGTTGTGCAGTATTTTATTCAAGCTTTTTCTGTTTATTTTATTTCATTCTTTAGTAGTACTGTGAAACTGTGATAACAACATCATGTGATGATATACGATGTATCTGACTTGTGGCTCTGTTCCCTGTATGTTGTAGCTGGGAGGCGGAGCCAGCAGTCGTATCCTGGCTGACAGCATGACTCGAGGACCCGTAGTGAGGCTGCCCTCTGCATGCCAGGCTGCTGAGGTCAAGGCCTGGCTGGAGAGCTCAGATGGTTTTCAGGCCATCAAAGAGGTGTTCGACAACACCAGCAGGTAAAGCATGAAACCTGACATGGACAGAACTAGAATTCAAACACGGCTTGGTTTTTTTTTTGTGTCCACATGTTGTCTTTGTGTGAAATAGTCTGCGTTCGCTGTCGGCAGGTTTGCTCGGCTCCAGAAACTGCTGGTTGGTCTGGCTGGGAGAAATCTCTACATCCGCTTCCATTCCAAGACTGGTGATGCCATGGGGATGAATATGATCTCTAAGGTAACTGTTTAATTATGACTGTGTGTGTGCTCTTAAAAGTAAATCTAACATTTCCGTGAGTGTATTTCTAGTTATGAAAATCTGACATTGGTGTACATGTGCTCTCCTAGCAAGGATTTATCATTAGGCATCAATACATATGACAGTAACATAAAATACATATTTGATGACAGTTGTTTGACAGAATGATGCACATTATCACATTGTTGAACTGCAGAAAAGTGTATGTCATGAGATGACATGTCACCTCATGTATCATGACTAACACATGGTCTCCCTGCAGGGTACAGAGCAGGCTCTGAACAAACTGCAGCAGCACTTCCCAGAACTGCAGGTGGTGGCTGTCAGTGGGAACTACTGCACCGACAAGAAACCAGCGGCCATCAACTGGATCGAAGGCAGGGGCAAGTCTGCTGTCTGTGAAGCCACCATCCCCGCTAAAGTGGTCAGAGAGGTAGGAAGAGTTAGGACTCAGATTGAAACTTGATGTTATTGATACTAAGTTCTTTTTCAAACTTTGTGTGGTCTTTACTGGCATTAATCAATTGGTCCATGTTGGCTTGCATTGCTGCACATTTATAGAATAAGGTACCAAGTATTAAGAAAGGTTAGTGCTGTTAGTCCCTCAAAATCCGGAGTAGGGTTCAGACTGCACCCTTTACATAAGGAGAAAAAATACAGACTGATATTTAAAAACACAATAAATCTGATCTTAGTTAGCTTTGAGTTATACCCACTTGTTATATCAATGCACATCAGAGAAGCACCAAGTACAATCGGGAGGCAATTACAGAAAAAATAACATATACTTGGATATTTGTAATAAATAAATATTTGTAACACTTTATTGATGAAATGCTCGAAGTATAGGTTCACAATTTCAATCTCTGTCTAAAAACTATAGTCAGGTGCCCATATGAACATTGAAATGAAGTTTTATACTGGCCTTTAAAAGATCCTTTCCAATGAACCTTCAGTATAAGTGATGCAGTTCGTGGTATCTTATAGTGTTACAGTGTTTCAGTAGAAGATCCTCACTTGTGGTACTGTCCCTATGCTGCAGCTCAGTAGGGAAACACTGAGGGAATTTTGTACCTAAAAGGCTCACTTGGTTTCACTAATTCAGACTGCTGAAGCCTTGTTAACTTCAGGGGGTGTGGCTTTTGTCCCCCATCACTTACATTGTAGGCATGTAGGGATCTTTTCATTGTCGGTACCAACAGGAGGAATCATTACAGCAAGCAAAAACTGGTTCAGTGTACATATGGGCATGTGAGTATTGTTTTAACACAGACTTGAAAAATTGCGAAGTCATCATGTTTCATGCAAACGTCACACTTTAAACACATTTTTAGTCAAAAGACAGGAGAAAATGTACTGTTTTTCAAATGTGCAATACATAATACTGAAAAACATTCCAAAAGCATAAAAGGAAATAATAAATGGTAAATCTAGATTGCATTTCATGATCTGTGAAAATTCCTCCCTGTTGCCTTTAGTATAAGTTACACTGTATGCATTAGATAAATCTTATTTCATTAACTCTGTATCAGTAAACTCATGTTCACTCTTTTGCCCCTGTGCTCCAGATTTTGAAAACAACGACAGAAGCCCTGGTGGAGGTGAACATCAGTAAGAACCTGGTGGGCTCAGCCATGGCGGGTAGCATCGGTGGATATAATGCACACGCAGCCAACCTGGTGGCTGCCATCTACATAGCCTGTGGACAGGTAGAGCAGTTCAAATGAACTATTGTCATCTGTTTATTTCAATGTATTCTTGTGTTTCCTTTGTTAATGTATGTGGCTGTGTGTGTATGTGTGTCCTTCAGGATCCAGCCCAGTCAGTTGGCAGCAGTAACTGCATCACCCTGATGGAAGCGTCAGGACCAACAGGGGAGGACTTATACATCAGCTGCACCATGCCCTCCATAGAGCTGGGCACTGTGGGAGGAGGCACCAACCTGCCCCCCCAGCAAGCCTGCCTTCAGGTACTCACACACACATACACACACACACATTTCAGGCAACTTAAATACAGATATTGTTATACATCCATCAGCAGGAAAACTGTTTCTTCAGTTTTGCCTACATTATTGTGGATTTCTGCTAAGTTTGGTGGTCATGAATTTGTGTGTGTGTTTTTGTGTAGATGCTGGGAGTACAGGGAGCCAGTCAGGACTGTCCAGGAGAGAATGCCCGGCAGCTGGCCAGGGTTGTGTGTGCCACTGTGCTGGCTGGAGAGCTCTCACTGATGGCTGCTCTGGCTGCTGGTCACCTGGTCAAGAGTCACATGACACACAACAGGTAAGAACAAGGGATCTTAATTTAGTCATTTTGTCTGTGAGCTTGTCTAAACAAAAATCGGCATATGCCAGAGATGAAAGAGTCATTAAATGTTTTTTTCCATATACATTGTATGTGGTGAGTTCTATCAATACTACAAACTGCTCAGAGATCAACGCCAGTCAGTGACACCAAAGCTGATTGTTAATCTATTGGTAAAAAACTGGCAATAGTCTTTGATTGTCAACAACTCCCAACATCACCTCCACCGCTGTTTGTTTGTCACTGTGGACGTGGCAGTGCATATAAGCGAGCATAGCTAGCAGCATACCTGTAATTTATTTGCATCAAAGCCAGCTTGTAAGCAGGCATTATTAGACAATGGTGCTTAAACTAAGAGACACTACATTACTTGTGACTCCAGGTAAATTTATTTATAGTACAAAGACTTGCCCACCCCTGGTCTCAGGCTGGATCAGATCGTGGGTCCAAGGCTGGATCGGATCCTGGCAGTGTGCAGCCTACCCAAGTATACAACCTACGTGGTTAAAAACACGCGTTAAAGGCTTATTCAGCTATGCCCTTGGCTTCCTGAATGCTCTGCATTAGTGAATGGAAGCACTGAGGACTGTCGTTGGCTTTTCTCTCTTTGAACCCCAGAAGAAGTGCTTGCAAATCTAATGTTTCTTTTTACAGGAACATATTCACATCATTTTTTCACATATCATACCATTTAAAGCCTTAACTAATTCGCCATTTATAGACTTTTACAAAAAACAATTATAACCAGTATGCATTTGAGATACAAAGTATGATGGAATTTGATCAAACTGCTCTGTGTGCAGATCCAAGCTGAACCTACAGGAGATTCCAGGAACATGCACCAAGAAAGCCTCCTGAGAGCCCGAGAGCAGCACTGCCTCCCTCAACGAGCCTGAGTCACTGAACGGAGCAGTAAACCCAGGGAAAGATGGACAATTTGAAAGGGACTAATCATTCTGTTCTATGAAGTCTTCCAAGTGCTTTCAAAGAGACACAAGAGTGTCTCTTGACCAATCTCTATGCTGGATATGAAAAGGATCCATACAAGCTAATCAGACTATTCTGTGGCAGTATATTCATTTTCTGTGTTTGTGTTTTATGGAGCTGGATAGGAGCAGTTAACTGCTGACTTCTTTTATTTCCACATTTATGATTGTCAAGTTTTTGAGAAATTTGAGTTCAAATGAAAAATTTCTCCAATTGCCAAATAGAGGATTGTGAACACAGGAACAATGATATCTAAAAGGTGAATGTTTGTGAGTAGCTCAAACAGTTCGTCAGTACAGCAAAGTCCTGGCTCCACCACAAGAAGACAGAGAGATTTACCATGACTGACTTAAGGAATGAATAAATGAATATATGAAAGAACCATTGTTTGGATCTAAGGGGCACTTTAGAACTATGAGTTGATCTCCTGTTTGTACAGGAAAGAAGTGAGGACAGAATCATGATTGTGGCCATCAAAAAAGGAGGGAGGGTTACTAAAAAGGCTTTAAGTGCCTGTACTGTTAATGAGACTATGCAACAAATCATTAGCCCATTCATGTTGAGATTACACTGTATAATTGACATTTAAAAACCAATGGCTCAACTGACCTCTGCACTGCATGTCAATTACTTTGAAAAACATTGTGCTACATTTACGACAGATGTGTGTGTGAAGTGTGTGAAAACGAACTTGCAGAGACTTGAAATTTGCATGTGTCAGGTACTGTAATCCATCACGTTGTGGCTGCATTTAATCAAGACAATGTTATGTTACTGTGTGGTGACGCAGTGACAGACCTTTCAAATCAGTCTACATTTAAAACTCCATTAGCATGCAACGTTGATGGTTGAAAATGTAATGTGATGTACTGCAGATGTGGTGTGGGTAAATGAATTCAGTCATAGTGAGTCTTCCTGTTGTTCCAGCGGATGGCAAATATTTTGGATATATTTTGTAATAAATACGAAAGGACTTTACAATGACAGATTGTACTGTTTTGATTAATGCTTTGTTATGAATTGCACATGAGCTGGAATATGGAATTTACTTTAACATGACAGTAAAGGCACCAGTGGCCTTGACACTGACAAGCTAAGGTTCATGACATTGAGCAGTTGAGTTTGTATCTAATCAGCGAAGATCCCACGTGTTGCTGCATGCAGAAGTTTCATGTGGCACAGTTTTGCGGGAAAAGAAAGCAACTGCCTTGGGGCCCCAAATCCTGATGGGGCCTATATGGACCAGGTTCACTGAGTCCATATAAAGTAAAATAATAAGATGACACCTCTCTTATTAATCTTGATGCTTTGTTCTGTAAAAAGTTTAAAATCAAGGATTTTTTTAAAATATTTGACATCAATCATTTATTATCTATTAATGTCTTTTGAAATAAACATTTTGCTAAATAAAAAAGTGAATGTCACATTTTTAAATATATTTTTTGCAGAGTCAAATCAACACAAACACACAGACGAGAGCTCACAGTTTATTCTTGGCCCCAGTCGTTAATCTGGCCCTCAACAGTTAATACTCTGGTGTTTCTTCTTGTTCCTATTTATAGTTTACCAACTTCTATTAGTTCCATTGTTCCATTTTACTTTTACTTCTAAATAGTTTTTTTTTTGCATGTTTTAAATAATTTGCTACAAATAACCTTCTTACCATGTACATTTACATTTTTTCTGGTATGTTTGGAAAATGGTCAGCAGAAACGCAACTCTGTGAGATTCATACATATATACTATACTATGTAGTAAATGGTATGGGATAAAACATACAAAAACACTGCTGTTGTCCTTATTATCAGCAAGCATTAAAATCTTAAATTTGAGTGTTTGAATCCTGCAGGAGCCCAGCTATGAGATCTCCAGTCAACCTGTTGAACCCGGGAACACTGCCTGAGCACAGATCAGTCTAATCAATGAATGACAGTTGTAGGTTAGTGAAAGTTTCACTTCTAATGAGATTACACAGCTTTAACTTTCTTCCCTTTTCCCCACATCCTGTCTAATAGATATCCTCAGCAGAGGTCTCAGTCACAAATCCTCAACTGATCTCTTAGTGCATGGCTGTCACCAGAGAAGCCGCCAGCCAATCAGATGAAGGCCCAACACATCTCACCAGTTTTGAGTGGACTGATTGGCTGATCCCTGCTAGGAAGGCTGGAGGCCAGAGTCATGAATAATGTGGGCTGTGAGCTGGTCCAAAGTTTGGATGTAGGTGACAGAACAAGCAGGGTGTTAACGCATCTCGCGTACACGTTTGCATAGGTAATATAGCATGAATACGTGTTTGTAGTACTTCATGAGCTACTGTAATTAAAGATGTAAGAAATGAAGAGTGACGAGTATTTCAAACATGCTTTAAGATCCAAATCGCTGCTATTACTAAAGAATTTCTATTATTGTTATTACTGACTTATTAAGCATACACAAGTATCCTTCACACTGGTCTGCAATCAGACAGACAAAGCACATGCAGTCCAACTAATGTTTGTGGCCTTTCAGATATACTGCTAAATAAATCAGTAAATTGTCTCTTTAACAATAAAATGTTAAAGAATTTGTGTAGTAAGTACTTCTGTAGTTACAGAATGCCTTAGATCTTTGCTTCATTCATAAAAGAACTCAAACCAGAAACCAGCAGGCATTTTGGATATGAGGAACATAATGATGAAGATTGCATTCACTATTAACATATAATTTGATTCAGTATTAACTATTTGTGCCTTTAAGTGGAATGCAATATGAAATATGAGCGGACTATTTTTTCCATGAAATAATTTACAAAACAAATACAACCTGACATTAATTGATATTTTAAAAAGGAATAAACAGATGAGTCTATAAAATGTGTTTTCTAGCTAGTGTAACACTGCTTCCTGCTGTGGAATACAGCCTGAACCAAATTTTAAAAGTCTTAAAAGTATTAATCAATAAGGACACGTCTTCATTACCTATTGAAAAAGAGAACTTCTGTTGTTTGTTAATATAGACACTCTCATTCCTCCAGTAGGGGGCCGCATAGAGTTAGTTAGTTTGCGCCTCATCAATGAACACAAGGAAGAAAAGGCGGAAGTAGAAGAGGACACAAGACGCCGGTCAACTTTTCAGGAACGTAAACAACCTACTCGTAGACCATGCTTCTCCTCTCTAAAACACCTTGTGTTTATTGGCAGATATGTCACCTTGCGAACACACAGCTCAACATGGCAACAGCGCACAGACTCAGGAAGCTCTCTAACCAGGTAGATAAGTCCAAACACATTGCTAGGTTCATGTGATGTAGCTGATGTTAGCTAACAGTGGTACGTAACGCCAGTTAGTTGTTACATCATATGCTAGCGTAGTCCGCTAACACTGACTTAACTCACATATGTTTTATTTAATATTCCAGGTCAGGAGCTTGTCTCAACTTCGTGCATTTACTAAACACATGCTGCAGCCCGTCTGTCAACTTCCAAACAGAGTAAGTCCTTCTGCCAGACTCCATTCATAAAAGTCACAATATAAAGATTTATTCCTTACCGACTAAGGAGGTAACGAGCTAGGACACGTGTAATGCTGGTTTACAAATTGTTAGGGGTTTCTCCGAACTCCCGCTATGTGAGTGTTAGTGAACTTTCAATGAATTAATATTAAAAAGAGAAAATGAAAATTAAGGAATCCAAAGGGAATTTAGACCACTAATGCATTTGTGATGATCAAAAATGAGTTGTCTTTGTTTAGTATCTGACCTGTTTTCTGTGTCAGTGGTTTGAGAGCAGGGGTGATGGCAATAGGTGGAGGAGAAACATCCATCTGACATCACTAAGGCAGGAGAAACCCACTGTTGTGCAGTTAAGGTAAAGCAGTTGTCTTATTTTCTAAGCTTCACTAGCTGACATTGAATAAAGAAATGTATAACTTTGTGTCACTGTCCAAAAGTGAGCTGTCAGAAGCCGCGTATGAGAAGCTGGCAGATGAGACATTGGATGCTCTGGCCGATTATTTTGAAGACCTGACAGATCAAGCTTTCACTGGACCAGACTACGATGTTGTCTTCTCTGTAAGTCATTTCCCATTCACTGTCCCTTTGGAACATCTAGACATTATTTTTATACTCTAATATTAGATTGATTGGCATCATTGTTCATGCCACCCACCTGAGAGGAAGGCAACAGGCTTACCTCAGTGGCATTCTAACATAACCCCGGTCAAAATTTCTGTTATTGTGAATAGTTAAGTAAGTAGAATGATTATTCATTACTTTTGCTACTTCCTTAATTTGGCATTTTTAACTGTTCATTAACTGTTTATAACAATGTCTGAAGAGCAAAACCTTTGTATTGTAGGGGAATGTAAGTCAAGGCAAACAATCGGCTATGCAAATGTTTTATAGTTAAGTAAATACAAACAAAATGTTTGTTAAACCTCACAGATCCACTGTGTCTGTTTCTGTCTTTCCTATAAATTGTTTTTGGAACTTCGTGTAAGTGCATTGAGAGCATCTTTACAACCGGAGTCAAATTCTAAAAAGCAGGTGTAAACAGGTGACTGAATTTACACAAATCACAGGGAAGGCTACGGTGGAAACAGAAATGTGTCAGTTACATCAGACATAGTCACACCACATATATATCCAGAGAGCTGCACTGTGTGTATCTAGAAATAAGTGAACTAAAACAAAAACCTAAAACCTGCAACTAAAACATATTTCTAGAAAAAAAATCATAAACATAATTGTTATTGAAGAGGTTGAGATTGTTATGCAACAGTAAACAAAGAGGGGATTGAATTGAATTTGATGATTAGTACACTGAACTCTTCTTTAACTGATTGTGTTTCTCTGCATGAATTCATTTTTCAGTTTAGACATTAAATAAACACCATCTCCACCTCCACCTGTTGCAGTCTTAACTGCTGTAGCGGACTGTACTGCTCACATTTTATATTGTGTTATATGTTCCATGTTATTTCAAAGTTAACCATGTGTATTGGATTGTGATTGGCTGGAGGGTGTGCAGCGTTATTCTTAGATAACCTTACACCTCTGACATAGTGCCATTGTCAGTTTATTTATCTCCAAAGTTTGAAGCCTTCAGTTTCAGTTGTTAGGGGGTTATGGCTTCTTCTACTGTTGGAGTGATACATTCATGTTCTGAACCCAACACAATCTTGAGAGGGTACAAGTCTACTCTAACCTATATCGTTTTACTGAGGCACTTTGTGTAAGCAAACCTCTTCCTCTTTGGTCTGTAATGAGCCTCTATGCTGATGGATGCTATTGCTTATGACAACTGATAACATTCACATAGTTTGTCCTCCTGTCTCTCAAAAAGCATATGTACGTTGGTGAAAATTTGCCATTGGGTAAACATGCTAAACAACAATCGGTGATAGTAAAAACAATAGTATTAATAGAAATTAAAATCAGCCCACAGACAACTGTTACAGAGCAAAAATCCATTCAAAATCCAGCTGGTTGGACATGTCATGTAGGAATGTTCCCCCCAATCTATGTTGTTATTATTTTGTGGAGCGACTACAGCAGAGAGTGTAGGTGTGGGCTGTGCACAGCCCATTACCTCTCTGTGCTCCATGATTCTGTTTCAGATATGCCCTGTTGTTCGGCTGCTGGCCTCTGTTGCCTTATTGATTTCTTGCCCACTAGAATCGACATACTTAGAGCGTGTTGTTCTTGTTGGCAGACAGTTCAGGTTTATCTGGCAGGAAGCTTAAAAACTGTAAATCCTGGAGTTACACAGAAACAGTGAGAGACCTACCCCGACCTGTCAGAGAGGAGGATCCATTTTCAGGACAGAGGGAAAGGCAAAGGATCAGGAAGCAGGAGGCCATTTAGAGGTCAGAGCTGCCCCAGTTTTGTTTCCTGAATGGGACTTAATTTTGCAGCTTTTGTTTCTATCAATTCTGATAACATTTTCTTTCTCAACTTCATTGCTCAGAAATAAAGCAGTGCCTCTGTTAGACACAGCTGTACAACAGATTGCACAAGGAGTCTAGATAAGCAGTCAGACTGTCAAACCATATGACAAATACATCAGAAAAAACGAATCTAACATTTAAATTATTAACCAAACCATGTCTGCTTGTCTGACATCACGAGTTGCTTGTCCTGTTGGACTTATAAAAGTGAGGAGTGCAGTGAGGCCATATCCCCAGCTCACAGCAATGGAATATTACCAGAACATGCTTACTAGAACCGATAGGAAATGACCAAATGCAAGTTTAACCTGAATTTTGACATCAAAATACTTTATGGTCTAATGGTCCAGGTTGGTGGTTTGATCCCTGGCTCCTGCAGTCTGTGTGTCGAAGTGTCCTTGGGCAAGATACTAAACCCCAAATTGCCCCCAATGGCTGTTCCATCGGTATGAATGTACGTCGCTTTGGATAAAATCAGGAGACCTGGCCTTGGCATTGCTGCCACCTCATGGTCTATCCATAAAGAGGTGTTACTCTACAGGAGTCCTGTTCTTGACCTTACTGCCTTGCACTCATCAAGTATAAATCATGGCAGTGTTGGTCTGTCTGTCTGTCACTTTGGCCACCACTTTGGTCCAGACTGAAATGAAACAACGAGATGAACTGTCATAAAAAGGTGTACAGGCACTGGTACCCAGAGGATGAATCCTACTGACTATCTCTGTCTTTTCCTCTAGGTTCCATGAGGTTGACATTTTTGGCTTTTAATGAAATATTCCAACAAGTATTAGATGGACTGACATGATATTTGGTGCAGATATGCTTTGTGTTCAGTGCTAATTAGCAAACATTAGCATGCTGACACGTTAAAGTAATATAGTGAATATGGCAAACATTATACAGTACCTGCTTAACATCAACATGTATAAGGCATGTTAGCATCCTGGCATTAGCATTTAGCCTCAAGTCCAGCCTCACAGAGCTGCCAGCATGACTGTAGACCTTTGGTCAGTATCTTGATTCTTTCTGGAAGAGAATCCTTTAGAGGCTCCACAGATGGACAGATGAATATTGTGATGTGTTCCTAGAAGCTGATGCTATTTTAGAGTGTTAGTGTGTCATCTCCTGTTCAGATTGACATATCACCAGGGGGTGAACTTTGATGGGCTCCATGTGTGTGTTTGTCTGTGTCAGCCTGCCATTATTGATGTTCCACACTGTCACAGCCAGGTTTGATAACAGCTGCTGTTGATGCGGAAGAGGTCCCTCTGATTGGCTGTCTGATGAATATTATCAGAGAAAGATTGTGCTACATATATTAATGTTAATACTTTAGGCAGATATAGAGTGCATGCATGGGCAACAAAGTGCTCTGTGTTTCCTGTTTCCCACTATGAACATCACATTGCACTGTCCTCCTGTCTGTAGTGGGTTTGTTGTGCAACTGTTGGATTTCCTCTGGGATGTCCCCTCCATAGAACCATGTGATCGTCTCAAGACCGCTTGGTGTCTCTGTTTCCTTTTTTATCCCTCTCCCTTCTCTCTTCTGTAACATCTTCTTCCTCCCTGTCAGTGATCCATGAGAGGGTGATTAATAAAGCAGTCAGGTGTGTGTGTGTGTGTTTAATTGTTTTGGTTGGACAGCGGCTGTCTCTGCTGGCTCTGACTGATTGGCCAGTGTTCCAATCTTGGCAGCTGACCCCCTTTTTCAACTGGCTGTAGTGACATATGGGGCCATAAACAACACACACACACACACACACACACACACACACAGAGCAGAGTGAAAAGAGCTGTGACTTGGCTGGCTAAATAAGAGCCAGGAGCAGTACTGCACACACAGGAGAGGGTCTCAGGGAGGTGCTGGAGTAAATCTTTATGGAACAATCAAGAAGAGGCTCTTTACTCTTCTGCTTCCTTGTGCTTTGTGTTTCAAACCTAATTGGCCATCCTCCATCTTCAAGAACATCAGCCCTGTTACAGAGTGGCTTCAAGTAACTAGGTAGCAGCATGCTTAAAGGAGTAGTCTCGGGTTAGTAAGGGGATTTTTGGAACTTTGGACAGCTGTTTTCCTCCTGCTTCCATTCTCTATGCTAAGATAGGCCAATCACACCCTGAGTACAGCTCTGTAAACACAGCCATGACACTGATATCAACCTGAACAGCTCGCTCTGAAAGAAATCAAATGTTTTCCAGAATCTTTTAAAATTTAAAATGTGTAAAATAGACACAACACATAGGTAAAGCAGAGTAGAAAGCCATTGCAATCAGAAATTGGAGCATTGTGTGAGGTCTCAGATTAATGCAGCATCTCAGAATCAGAATCCACTTATTGGCTAAATATGTGTGCACACAAGTTGCTGTGTTGCTATCAATGTTACACACAGATATGTAAAAAAAATAGAAATAGAGCTATATAATATACAAAATTGGTGAAAGAATAGATATATACTGTCTAAATACAAGTCAATTGTTATTGTAAACTGTAAAGAATGCAGTAGTATAAGGGTACAGACTGCAAAGAATGCTGGAATAAATGCGAGTGAGTGAGTGAGTGACAGTAAATGCTTGTATACATGTCAATATACAATATATAGAGCGTGTTTAGATTCATATTTAATGACGATATGTTAAAAACAGTGTGTATATAAACTATAGAAAGTATAATTTGTAGGTAAGTGGATGTGAGTGTTGCAGGGTTATTGACACTGTATGACTGATGTTAACTGGCCTGTGGAAAGAAACTGTTCTCGTGTCTGGTTGCTTTAGCATACAGTGTTCTGTAGCGCCCACCAGAGGGGACAGGTTGGAACAGGTTGTGACCAGGGTATGATGGGTCTGCAGCGATGCTTCCTGCCTGTTTCCTCACCTGGAGATGTGTCAGTCCTGAATGAGGGGCAGGTGGGCCACAGTGATTTTCTCTGCAGTCCTGACTGCCTGTTGTAGTCCTATCCTGTCCTGTTGATGATGATGAAGTTTCTTTTGAACACCCACTTTGGATCCTGGGAGATGGTGGATCCCAGAAACCTGAAGGTTTCCATATCAGACACAGTGTTGTTGAGTATGGTGTTGGGGGGGTTTCCACGGTTATACATTATGACTGCACCAGAGGACCAGCTGTTCAGCCTCCTGTCTGTATGCAGACTCATCACCGTCCCAGATGAGGCTAATGACTGTGGTGTCGTCTGCAAATTTCAGTAGTTAAACAGACGGGTCTTCTGAGGTCCTGCAGTCATTAGTGGAGATGACACCACCAAGAAAAGTAGGGGGAGGGTTTTCCACAAGGATATGAAGAGACCAGCCAATCAGAAAAAGTAACCCAAATTTGGTGGCCTCTGGCACATTCTAATGCCACTCTTCCATCATATACAGTGATCTTGCATATTTATTTGCCTACCCAATTGTAAACATGTAGTGAATTATTGTAAAGGATAATTATCCCACACAGTCTGTAAATAACTTTTAATATTTAAAACCACATCTATTCCTTACTGATCAGAACTTTTAGAATAGAGAATCATTAGACCTTATTTATTATTTTTAATTTATGTATTGCGTCTGTTGATTTCCACTAGACTCCTTTTGTTCTTTACCGATAAACTCCACATAGACATATGAGACATAGCTTACATTTTCATTATATGACATTGTCCTGTTACTTTGACAATATTCCCTGTTTTGGTGTTTCAGGGTCAAGTTGCTGCCACCAGTGTTTTCTGAAGTAGCCCATGTAATGAAGATGTCCCCTGTCGGTGCAATCAGTGCAGTTCTTTAAGTGTTTTGTCATAAACTATTTTGCTAATATTTGTTAAACACTGAAGAAAACTCGTGACTCTCTACTCAGCAGGACACAACCTCTCAATTGAGGGTGGGCAGACACACTCACACACACACATTCGTATAGAGCATATGGGGATGGGACTGATGGAGACAGATTGGCGTGTTTCTCTGTCGTCATGTTGGCTTTGTTTTAAAGTGGAGGCTAGTGGTCGTAAAATGTACACACATAGCGAATCACAACTTGTTAATCAAAGACATTTTATTAGGATCAGAAATTAATTTAAGGAAGTAGTCGGCTGGACTTAAATGAGTAGTCGACTGGCCAGCAGCCGGCGCTTATGGAAAGCTCTGCTGTGGGGAGAGCACACATCCCTTGGGGGTGCCAGTGCTGATTGTCCTGGTGCTGGATGTGATTTTCCTCGGCCTCACCTGCTTCCTGTCAGGAAGTTTGTGATCCAAAAGCAGGGGGAGTTTGGAGCAAAGAACTTCTAGAACAATGGCGTTGAATGCCCGAGCTAGTCCTCATGCTTCATATGCAAGGATCCTTGCATCTATCCCTGGGGGAGTTGAGGTGTTGCAAGATGTAGTGCAGTCTCAGTTTGTCCAGTAGGCAAACTGCAGGGGGCATTTGATGTCCTACAGGTGGGCCAACACCAGTCTTTTGATTTCATGACCACAGACATCAGGGTGACAGGCCTGTAATCATTAATTCCTGTGATAGAGGCTTTCTTGGGGATCGGGATGATTGTGGAGCATTTGAAGCAGGAAGGAACTTCACATAGCAGCTTCTTCACAATGAGGATCTGTGTAAAGGGGTCAGCTGGTCTGCACACTTTCAGACAGGAGGGTGACATGCTGTTGGGGTCGGATGGTTTCCTGATCTTCTGTCTCTCAAATAGCTGACACATTCATAGATCCCAAGGTCAGGTGGGAGGCGTGAAGTTGGTTGTGTGATTTGTATCACTTGGACATGTAAAGTGTTTATTTTTATTCCATTCACATTTGTGCGTCACGTGGCTTATTAAAGTTCATGTGTCACAAGAAATGTGTTCATGTGTGTCTGTTCTGTGTTTTGTCTTATGTCCAGAGTGGCGTGTTGACAGTGAAGGTGGGTGGGGACCATGGCACCTACGTCATCAACAAACAGACTCCAAACAAACAGATCTGGCTTTCTTCTCCCACCAGGTAAGACTGAAGAGTCACACCACACCTGACTCCATGCTCTGATGGTGTTGAGGAAAGGAACAAATGAGCCACTGAGTGTGACAAACACATCACACCATTACAGAGTGGTTCTCAGGCACCTGCCTCAGTGCTTTCATGGTGAAAGTGCCTCTACAACACTAACATCTGTCTGCAGCTGTCTGTCTTTTCTCCTCTGCACTGCAGCAGCTCTGTTCTGTTGTTACACACACAGAGCTGTTCAGACTGCCGCAGAGCGCTGCACAGCAGAGCCACTTCTGCTCTGTGTCTATACAGATGGACATTTTAAACTTTCAGTGATGGGAATTTGGAAAACAATAAGAGGAGTAAAATTCTTATTGAGAGAGAAGTGCCTTGAAACATTTGAGGTAGGAAAAATAGGCAATGCTTTTTTTCATTTGTTCAGTGAATTGTGAAACGACAACATCCCGGCTAATTTCCCCCCTTCTCTTCCTGCAGTGGACCAAAGCGCTACGACTGGACGGGTGAACGCTGGGTGTACACTCATGATGGCATGAGCCTCCACCAGCTGCTTTCTAAAGAGTTTTCAGTCATCTTCGATAAAAACATGGACCTCTTTGACCTGCCCTATTCCTGAGACCCTGCCCATGACCTGCCTGCAGTAGAACTACTGTGACCCATGAACCAACTGTTAGATCATGTGGGAGCCAAAGACACAGAATATATATTTACAACTCCACAATAACTTATCAACAGTAGCCCTTAGGAGAGTGATTGTATATGATGTCAGTGATCTATGTGTGTGAACTGTTCTGTTGTTATCTATATGTTCTCTAATAATATATTGTACATTTGTATTTCATGGTGATAAAGACACATGCTCACAAATGTCAACATTGAATTCAGCCACATTCAGTCTCCATAGACAACCCTCTGTGCCCTTAGTGTCCCACACTGTCTAATCAATAAACACATGAGCCTGTTTCCATCACAGTCAGCATTTTCACATGCTAGAGACATTGTTGCCAACGGCTGACCCAAGCCCAATAACACTGGAGTTTCTGACAACAAGGAATATTGTAATGTTTCACAGTGCTGGCATCCACACAGTGACTGAACAGCACTAAACAAACAGGACACATAATACAAAGTTACACATGGACACCATGTCAGATTAAATTGAAATCAGCCAAAGCAGAGATGGCATTCATTCAGATAAGGTTGTTTTTAACCCAACATTATCTAGAAATGTAACCGCTTTGAACACAATGACATTTAACACCATCCTTCACATATATCAGCACCTCCACCTTCTTCTTCTTCTTTTAATTCTGTCAGTATCAGCCAAGTGTTTTCTATGAAGTAATATTAAGGTTATTTATTACTACAGTACTACAGTCCCGATTCCAAAAAAGCTGGGACGCTGTGTGAAACGTAAATAAAAACAGCAATCATTTGCTAATGAACTCTGTTTACCAATAAGTGTTATGAATTGTTCCTGAGCCCATGTATTAATCTCCTTTATACAGTCACTCGTTTGTCAAAGTGTTGAACCTCTCTCCATCCTCGCTTGTGAACGACTGAGTCTTTCCAGGATGAACCTTTCATACCCAATCATGATCCTATCACCTGTTACCAATGAACCTGTTTACCTGTGGAATGATCCAAACAGGTGTTTTTGGAACAGTCCACAACTTTCACAGTCTTTTGTTGCTCCTGTCCCAACTTGTTGGAAACATGCTGCTGCCATCAAATTCATTCATTCACACATGAAATATATTGCCTTTGTCCTGTTTTCAATTGAGTATAGGTCAAAAGGGATTAGCAAATTCTTGCATTCTGTTTTATTCATGTTTTATGCAGCATTTTGACTTTTTTGGAATCGGGGCTCTGTTACTTATGTGATAAGTCAAAAACCTGTTTGTCAGCTAAATCATTCCTAAGCTAAGCTAGCAGAACAAGTGCATAGTCTTAGACGACTATTTGACCAGTTACATGGATGTTCAGAGTGGTGGCCACAGCTCTGCATTTGTTGCCGTGGTCCTTGGAGCTCTGTGATTGGCTTGCTTAAATAGGAGCCTTGAACACTACTGACCACAGAAAGGCCACTGTCAAGGTCATGCTATTCCAAATGCAGCATTTAGAACCTTTGCACCTTCCTGCACCCAGACACTTAACACTGAAGTTAATGTGAGGTCATTTATGGAAAATGTACTTTTTAGCCTATGTGGGAAACTGCTTGCAAAAAATGTTCACAATGTCCCTGTGTAACTCACTCCCTGTATCTATGTCCTTGAGGTCATGGGTGTAGGGAGTACCTGCACGTTGAGGATGATAAGTACTGTCTGTGACTTGCATTCTTTGTTTGGTACAGACCCCTTTGTTGTACAATTGGGGTCATGTTGCAAGAGCTTATACAATAAACTCACACATCTACTCACACATTTCCACCACAAATCCAAAGCCAATTCTGTGCATTTCATCAATAAAAGTATTGGAAACCTTTCCTTGGTGTATTTGTACTTTATATTTTAAGGCTGAGACCTGTTCAGTTTACATTTCAGGTAACTTCAGCAGCAGACAGGAGAAATTAAAGCACTTAGACAAACCCAGTCTACTTCCCTTCTGTAATTTGGTTGACTCTCATTCTAATTAAATGATATTTCAACCATCCAGTCATTTGTCTTTACAAAGGCAGGCTTCTTCACTGATATAATAGGCATAAAAAGCCATTAAGTCTGCCAGTGAAACTAATACTCCAACATACTGTAACACAACTTGATTCAATTCTGTATCTTAAAAATCCGCCTCAGTATGCAAAATAAAAACAGCAGTATCTACTGAGGTAATGCAACATGTATTGAAGTTGCTGGAGCAGCATCACAACATTGTTAATGTTTGTCACTGAAATGTAATCACTTATGCATTTCAAGGTAAAATGGTCATCACGATATGATGCTGTCACACTTTTCAACATCCTACCACAATGTTTCTGTTTTTCCACAAGGCATCTAAAAATGGCATATTTTGCCTTTGAAAATACAACAAGGACATACTACAATGCTGGCAACATATAGTAACTTCACAAGACAGTAAATCACAATTTTCAATACACTTACAGTGGGGACCGTTGGTATAAGATATCTCACTGTAACACTGTGCCATGTGAATTCATGCAATTTAAGAAAATGTTAGCAGCTGGTGGTTAATTCATCATGCCTGCAGATGTCTGTCGAGTAGACCACGCTCACTGCATCCTGAGGAGAGGATGTGGGAAAAACATCCAAGATGAAAGGTCATCATTTAAAATACTACCATTATTTGATAAATCATTTCAAAGTGTGCAGCAGCTTCCTGGACAGTCTCACAAACTTTCCTGCAGACTTTGAATGGAGATTATTAAGTGTGCAATTATTTGTGAGAGAAAAAATACTTTTAGATAGCAGAGTCCTGGACAGGATTTTACGCATTTATCTGCAGGTGCAGGAAATCAACTGCCTTCGCTCGCTGGATTTCATGCACAGAAGTTTGTCAAGGTGGCTGATGAAGCATAATAATGAAAGTGCACTCAGGAAGACTACTTTTCATATATTTGCTTTTTTTTGTTTTGGATTTTTTTTTGGTCTGAGGTGGCACCAGAGGAAAGACCATGTTGTACCCTAATTCAAAAGAATTAGGGTGAATTAGACATCCTGTGTGTTCAAGGATCAGTTTCATTATCATGTTTAGTACCAAACAGTTATGTCCTCTGTGACTTTGGAGGAGCTTTGGCAGGTCTGAGTAAATAAGACTGGTGATGTCATCAGGAGAGATGATGTTAAAGGGCTATGTGAAGTTTAGATATACCATCACATTGAGCAAACAAGACATCATTGCTACCACGGGGAAAGTTTTGGTGGGTCAGTTGAGTTGAACACTTTTACTTTCTTTTATATAACTTTCAGGGAAAAAAATGTAATAAATAGTTTAGAAAATAAAATATAACTCTGTGGACACCCAGAAATGGAGGCTTTTTCGTTGGAGAAGTTAGAACTGCTGTCAAATACTGTGCATTAACAAACTTTTATAATGTTCTTGTATCAGCTTACATTATGGTCTGTTTTTATAACCTTTAATTGAATCTTTGTATCCTGCTTATAAGTGTCTACACAGCTTATTTTGGAAAAATTGTTTAATATTTATTTCATAAAAGAAATACATTTACATGACCAGTAATATGAAGGAAACATTGATCAGTTCTGTGAAGCCAAACATTGTTTGTAGTTTTTCTTTTTAACACAACTTGAATAATGAATATTTCAATTAATAACATGAAACACAGACCTTTGTTTTCATGCAGCACAACACTTTATTGAGAGTACAAATTGATGACAGTAAACATAATTCAGTCATTAACAAAGTTATATTTTTCCCTGTCCATGTTTTTGACACTATGCTTAAAAAAATAATTGCCAAGCATGTCAAATATTACTCAAAGGTTGTTCAAGGAGCAAAGTGGTCAACAGGTTTACTCATTATACTTAGTGTATTCATTTTATACTAAAGCACTGTAAAATGACATGAGACTATTATGAATCCAGTGTCTCTGTTTGGACTGTCTGATCAGTCACTGGCCACCAGACAGCAGTGTCCCCCTGCAGAGCGCTGTGAGCAGCTCATCCTCTGGAAATCAGCCTGATCCCGTCTGCTGCTCCTGGATCAGACCGGCCTGACACACTCTTACTGAAGGATGAGCGAAGGCCGAGGCTGCTGGGAACAAGAGGATTTACTGTCTCTCTACCAATCACATCAGACTCACGCAGGATTGGAGAGTGGATGCTTAGCTCTGAGCTGACGTCCACACTACACCGAGTTCAACCCAGGAAGAAACCAAATGAAAAGTCTGTTTGTGCTGTATCAATAACCTGAATATTAATACAACAGACTATCAGTAACCCCAATATTAATACACAGATCCTTTCAACTAGTCCAAACATGACAAAGCAAGATCTGCATTGCACAAAAATAGAGACACACAAAAAAAATGTATGCATTGTTGCACTGTTGTTTAATCAGAAAAAAACAGTGATTACTGAGCTGCTGTAGCTCCTCCTGAGCTCAACACTTTATCGCTCAGTTTGTTTTGTGTCCAGTTCTCCTTGAATTTGTGTTAGAAACAAGGCTCTGTTCTCTTTTGCACTTGAAATGAACTCTGAGGGTTTTGTGGTGAAAAATCCTCTGAAACTTTCAGCTGCAATAATTTTGCACTGCCCAACGCTTGACACAGGTGGATAAGTCACCTTCTGTCGGTCACACGTAGAGTTCTTCTCTGAGACCAAACAGAGCCGAACAATTACAACAAGTCTTATGATAATTATGTTTGTAATGTTATGGGCTCATGTGCCATGTGGGAACCTGTAGGACTACAATGATCTCTTCCATGGACTACTTCCCTGATTGGCACCACGTACAGATTGGTCACGCCCATTGTGCACACTCCCAGATCACAGTAGCCCTCAGGGCCAGAGTAGTAGAGAAACTTCAGTGTGGGAGTAAATCAGACTGAGCCAACTGAGTGTGTTAACAGTATGGTGAATGTGGTCACACCGAAGAAAATCCATATCTGTATAAATCGAAACAGTATCCAATGTTCGCTGTTCATGAAGTTGTTTTCCTTATGCCAAATGCAAACTACTTTTCTGTAATACATGCTTATCAGAACTTCTGGTAGATAGAACTTGACAATGAAAGCTCAAAAGTGTGCACCTTTAAAACCCCCATTGGAAGATTCCTGTATTTGTTGTTTGGGATTTCATTGTCGCCGTAGGTGTTTCAAAGAGCCATCACACAGATATTTGAAGGTCTAGTAATCAAAAACATTGGACGTGCACTTAGTGGCAGTGAACCGAAGAAGAAGTAGGAACAGCTGAGGTCCGTGGTAATCATCAAATGTCTCACCAATTCATACCCGACCTGTCCAACATCAGCTGAGGAAACTGATGGGAGGTGACACAGAGGACACTGGGAGGAAGTACAACAGTGGAGTTTTGAATGGCTTAAACACACTTTAATTCTTTTTTTTTTTTTGGCAACAACCTATTACACTATTAGTAGATGCCAGATCAGAAGGCATCCGAGCAGTTACACTGCAGCATGGACAGCCTGTGCGTTAGAGGTCTAAAAGTACTCAGAGAAACTACTATGGAAAAGACATTAATGCTGTAACCACAAGCAGCTTTCAAAAGCTCCTATCAGGCTGCAAAGATGCAGCTTTAAAGTCACCTATCGACCAGGCAAGGAACTTCATATTGCTGATGCTTCAAGTTGAGCATTCCTCAAAGAGCAGAAAAAAGAAGAAAGATGGAAAGTGTATTATACCTCAGCTGCCCAGACGAAAAAACTGCAGAGCACCCTGAAATGCAGCTTCTGAAAGACTGAATGGGTGGCAGAATGAGAGAAGTACCAAAACAAGTGAAACCATATTGTTTGTGAGAAGTGATTCGTAGATCATTTTTTCCAATATGGTCAACCTTATTAGCAAGTTATCAGTGAAATAGTGTAGATGTGTTACAAAACCCACTGTACCACCATTTGTTTATTCATGTTCAACAAATGATTTGTTAGACATTCATAAAAAAATCTGTAAATCATTTGCAGATGTTATTGTGTCCCTTAATCTAAAGTGAAAACTATTCATTATTTACAAATGTCTGTTAATGTTTGTAAATGACTTGTGGACCTTTTACTCACCTCTTATGAATGATCCGGCTTTTATGAGTACAGATACAAAGCAATTACTAACTTGTCTTTTCATGTTTAACAAATGATTTGTTAGACATTCATGTCCCTTAATCTAAAGTGAACCCTATTCATCACTAACAAATATCTATTCATGTTTGCTAAAGATTTGTAGACTTTTTCAACACATGTAATAAATAAAATGTATATATAATGTATATATAAATAAAAATGTTGTAGACAACTTTGGGATCCAGCCTTCTTAGTGACATCAAACAGTGACCGAATGAGGAGTGCAGAGTATAAAAGTAGAAAACATTTTATTAAAACAAACACAGCAACCAATATGCTGTGAAACAACATATAGCAGTAACGCTGAAGTTTTTTTCAACAGCCTGCACATTGACATGGTTTCTCTTGTGTTTCTTTTGTTCGTCGCAACTTGTCCATCGCCATTGTGCAGGCCTCTCTCACTTTTTGGGACGTCTTTGACAGGGTTGCTGAGGACCCGGCAATGTCGTCCATGATGAGGTCAACCTGCCGTAACCTCAGTCCTTGAAAAAATCTTAAAATACATCGTAGAAAATGTGTTCCATCACAACCCAATGATTCAAGATACAGTAGGCCAACAACACAAGCCACGTGGCCAATGCATAAATAAATACATTATCCCTAAATGTAATCTGTCATTAGTGTTCTATTTGATGGATGCCAAAGGTTTGCCTTTACTGAATAATATGCTATGTAATGTTACTCAATACGATGTACTCTGTCATTAGTGTTCTCAATACCTGGCTACAGAGATACAAACATCAATATACAAAAAAAATATTATTAGTCTAACCTGTACACAAATCTCATCCAGTTAAACAGTGAGATTTTTGAGCTTGCAAAGCTTGATTTGTGTCGAATCGACTTCCTCACAGCTTTCCCCCTGTGGTTGTCCCGCAGACACCTCCTGGATTATACAATAAGAAAAATAGGGTCATAAATGACATCAAGATATTAATTATGGCCATTGCTGTACTACACTACCAGGAATATGACAGTTACTCCAGTACAGAGCTTGTAATGAAACTCATTTGAAAACACTGATAACGTGGTAAAACATTTTTAGCAACATAAAACCACATCTCCACATTAAAAACCATTACCACATGATGCACAGAATTATATTTACAACGTTGCTTTACCGCATGAGGCATGGACTTTCGGCATATTCAGTACTCTAACTACACCCAAAACAATACGTATCACATGCACAATCATCACAAAATTAAAAACAGAAGTTGAAGAACATGTGGCGCTAATACACACTGTATTTAAGTCAGTTCACTTAGAGTAGTTCTTAGTAGTAATATCTTTTAAAAATACATTCCATTCAAATTGGTCCACACAATCTCTCCGTAGCTTCAGCTTCATTTTATGCCGACATGAATTGCATTTAATTTCCTTTGTAGTATTTTTTTTATATACTGGCCAAACCAGGCATTTTAACAGCTCACAAAAATTAAACCTCCAAGTTCACCGCCTGTGTTTGAACGCATATCCCGCCTTTATGAATGAATGGATGGGCCCAGCAGAAAACTTGAAACTCCCACAAGGCAGTTCGACATGTTTACATGTCTTTAGAGAGCGGTCAGCAGCGTTGCCAGATGTACATCAATTATCCTATTTGTACAATAATTGTGCCCTTTGTACTATATACTATCAGTGATGCCAAAAGTCCCATAATGTACGTTAATTTAATCATTGTGTGACACTATGTATTACTACAACTTGTATGTGCGTCAATTGCTGCCTTCCAGTGTTGTGGGAAATTAAAAAGTCACATCTACAGCGCAGAGGAAAGATGCAACAAATCTATAACATCTAAACATCACACTGTCTAATTAGTTTCTAACATGCATATTTTCTTTCTTTGATGTGTCTTCTTTGATAATATATTTTACATTAGTGCTTTAGAAATGTTTAATTTGTATTGAGTCATATTTGTGACAGCGATTCTTTAAAGTGGGACTTTATGGTGCATCCCTGAACGCAGCACCACTTTCAGCCAGCACAGGCAGCGACAGCAGAAATTACACATTTCTGCTTTTGGTTATGACTCATGTACACTTTCCCTCAATAGTTTAACATTCCCCATCTGGCAACGCTGTCCGTTAGACATTCTGGGGCTGGAACATGTCCGTCAGAACAAGAGCTAAGCGCTCCAAGCGACCTTCGACTGTCGAAGACGGGGAAGGAGCTGGCAGCAGCAGCGCAGGTAACGTTAAGATAACTGTTACAGTAACGTTACAAGTCCACAGTTCTAAATTCATGTTTGCTGGCTAACTCATTTGTTTACTTATTTTACCTGGCTAAATCTGCTAAACTATCAAGCAAACACAAACACTAATTGGTTTTTAGCTAGTAGCTATATTAGCTATATCGGCTAATCTAGCCAACTTTATCAACACGACATGACAGTGTGGTTTGGATAGTTTTGCTAATCCCACATAGTCAATGCAGATTGATGCAAGGGGATAAGTTAGCATTACATGAAACATTGAAGAACTTGTGCTATTAAGGATAGTAGTAATTGTTTTAGCTGCTGTTACAACTAACGTTAGAGATGGGAATCAGTTCAGGCTGAGAATCAGTAGTAAACCGCTTTAGCAAGCTAGCTACTACACTTTCTATCAACAGCCCCGTTTTCATGGACAACTTTTTTTAATCGGAATGATTGAAATTGTATTGACAAAAAGATGTCCATGTCAACACAGTTAATGATATGAATTTAGAGGCATCCTCCTGTCTGATTCTAAGTGGCTGATTTTTGTAGGTTTTCCTCACATAAATCAGGAATCGATAAGGGAATCATTAAAGAATCAGATCAATAAGCAGAATTGATAATAGATTTGACGTCCATAACATCTTACCAATTCCCATCCCAAGTTATAACACATCTAATGGCAAGTAAAGTTTAAACACGTCTTCATTAACAAAGACAAAAGACCAATTTTGCTGTTAGAGTTCAACAGCAATAAGCCCTGGTGGAGGTCCAGAGGTTAGGATTCGGTGATCTCACCGCCGCGACCTGGGTTCGATTCCCGGCCAGGATACGCTCACGAGTGGCAGCCTGTATGGAAATTTCCCCTTTGTGAGACTAATAAAGGCATTAAAATTAAAATTAACAACAGCAGAAGTAGATGAGGCATCTTTTAAGGAATGTAGGAACATATTACTATGACAAAAGTGCACTGAGAATCAAAGACTGATATTAAGCACCAGTTTAAGAAGATATGAAGATGGGATCGTTCTGTCCTGCACATAAGCACAGCATAATTGCGATTGGCCCTGGTGCAAATATTTTTTGTTGTCTGATCTGATTTACAAGTAACATTTTCTTTTTTTCTGGTAAACATGCTGTACATTGCACATTTTTACCAGCAGGGTTCTCCTGATGTCACATTATACACTCAGTTTCTCAGGGATCATTGATGCTTTCCAGTGTATGCGCTTAAGACACAACCATGACACAATCCCACACTGCACCATCATACACTGGTCATCCTCATCATCCTCACTGCAGAGTCCATCATTAGGATCATACACAGATAACATGCTCATCCACGATGTCTGTGTGTTCCAATGCATCCATTTACGCATCTGTTTATTAGAGTGATGTCCCTTTTTTCATTAATCCGGCAGGAATAATAGACGAGAGCTCCTGTTGCATCCACCCACCACGTCTGCTCCATTAACATACTGTCATGCTGTACCTGATGGTGATCCAGAAAAATACACTTTCATGGAGAATTATTTTCATGTGGAAAACTGCTTTAATTCATTTTGGAACAAAAAAAACAAAAAAGATTTGGTGACAGTGAGCCCAAATCCCTGCTTGAGTTACACCATCCAATAATTATTACAACCCACAATTTGAAAGTGTTTGTGGATCATAGAGGATCATCTGACTGATCTCAGACCAGCAACTCCAATTCTTTCTGTCATTTTCCTCAAGTGTCCTCTCTTGTCTCTGTGCATTCAAGGAGGCATCAGTCTTGGGGAGCTTGAATTTCTCACTCAAGCTGAAACGTTTTCAAAATGTGTAGATGCATCTTTGTCTCAATTTGCAGGCAAACTCACCTCTGTTTGCGTCCAGTTGCATCTTGCAATGCAATGACTTTTCGTGCGATCTAACCACCAACTGGCTTTTGCTGTGATGTAAAAATGTCAGGCTACTTTTGCTTTTGCAGTCATTGTTCATATGACCACCTAAGGTTGCTTGTCTTGAAAACAGAGGTTGTTGAAAACCCATGCCATTTACAGCCTATCATCTAATCTCATTGGTCTAAATTCCTGTGAGTCAATGTTCGCAAACAACACAGTGACAGCTGAAAATGCAAAGCTGAGGGTGGCTCTAGAGAAGGCCTGTTTACAAAAAGAATAGGGATTCATCCTCTCAATATTTACAGAAAGTGCCATGTCAGTCTGACCAGGAGTATATGTCTCTGGATCAAAGTGTTGGTCAAGGAGAAATGCTACTTCTTTGATTTTAATGTTAATTGTGATTAAAAAATGAAACAACTTACATCACAGTGTGTCCAAAGTTGTCACCAAACTAAAAAAAAAAAGAGGAAGAAAAAAGGGGGGTGGATGTGGCGGATTACCACTTTAAGCACCCAGAGGCTTAGTGCCACTATTATCCTCCTGTGGTGGGATTTTCTGTGTGAATTATGTAACAGTAATGCTTCAACACAAATCAGTACACGGCTGTTTTGTTTTTGTCTTTTTTTCCCCACTGCTGCTCTATCTCCTCTGTTCAGTGCTCGGCTCTCAGACGACGCGCTCCACTCCTCAGCACCTCCACCACAAACACCTACTGACAGGAAGGGTGGACCAACTGAAGGCGGGCGGAGGTGTTGTCATGGCAACAAATTGACTGACAGGTGTTGCTATGAGGCCAGAACATTGATGAGCAATAACATGAAGTATAAGAAGTTCATCACGATCATGCAGGCAGCTCTTGGAGTCGCCCCTCTCAACAAGAGAGAGCTGATCCCGCCACCACGCAAACTCTGGAAACCTGCAAGGTGAGATGTTGTTCTGTTGTTGTTGTGCATGTATGTGTGTGCACATGTGTTGTGTGTAGGTGTTTGTTTTTTATTGAGTATGTGTGTTTAGTGTATGAGGAACAGGCCAGAGTGGAGTGGTCAAGAAATCAATGTGAAATCAAAGAGAATCTATTTATGTTAATGATGCCTCAGCTCCCTGCAGGCCTTCAAATCAAAAGCAGACATAAATGTTTAACAGCCAACCACTTACATGTTTTTGCTTATGCAAGCTCCATGCATGTTTACAGGCTTACAGAGCTGTATTTTTTTAAATGCATTTTATGAAGAGAATAATTTCTGCAATATCTTCTACAATGTCTTATTTTAAAAATACTGTGTAATATGGAATGATTTGATTCATTTAAAAGGGCGAATGTTGTAAAACTAATAACTTAAAATGTAGTGATCACTTAACCATATTTAAACAAGTAAAAACCAAATTATGATCAAGTTCTTTCCTAACCACACCCTCTATGGAAGTAAATCCACTTAAAATAATTGGTTAAAAGACTCAAGTCACAGTGCAAACAGCAATATTGCATAGAGATTCATGTACTAAAAATATGGTAACAGTGTGATAGAATTCCATAATAAAATATAACAGGAAGGTAGTTTGAAACACTGAGATGATTTCAAGCATATTTTACTGTCAAATAAACTATGAAACAATTTCCACAATTACTTTGATAATCTTTAGTTCTGGAATGCTCCCGTTTCATTATAGGTAATAAAATAATAAATATGAGATTTCATCTGAAATTCAAGATGACAAATCTATAATGGAAAGCATTTATCATTTTTTGTAAAATATCTACATGGCCAGATGTACCTGCTTAGACGTCACCATCCCCCCCAGGTTTATCGTCTGTCACTCAGTTTGTAGTGATTTGATTAAATATCAGTGGATTTAGGAATGGAAGGATCAGGTAATAATGCAGGGCCATCCTTTAGGCCCTTCTAATGTCACCTTATCCTGTGATTTTATGGTTAAAAAAAAAAAGTCCCAAACAAATTTTCGATTAATCAAATTACCACAAACTCATTGCCCTGCCCTTGCCTTGAAGGTACCTCTCCCAGGGCTGTTTAGTTAAAATTTTGTCATTGTCTTTTAATGTAAATGCAATATTTTGTCCTTGTTGGGATCCTATTGAAAAAGTAAAAAAAATTGCTCACATTTGACCGGTGGGGTGTGTAGTATGGAACATTATCATATGGAAGGTCCAATGTAATCTTCCAACCCCACTAATCCTGCCATATTGTCAGACTGACTACAAAAAGCCTGAAGAAGAAGAGAACAAATTCATGTCAGGATCCTTTTTGTCACAGACTCATATACCACTTCAAACTGCTCTAGATGTAATGGACTCAGCTGAGTTCTTCACCTCTACCTCAGCCATTATTTTCTTACATATTATTTCACTTATTACTCACTCACCACCCTTAATTAGAAGGTGGATTAAATGTCTGGATCCCATCCAGATGCCCATCCTTGCTGTACAACGGGGAGTTAAACACTTCATGAACAGGAATAATGAATGTAATTGCAACATGAGGCAAATTAATGAACAGTAGTTATTTTTATAGACTTGATGCAATGACACACTGTAACACACAGTATGCATGCTTCCCACTAATGATGGCAGTGAAAAGCGAAAGAGGGTTCCCAGCGCAGTAGGTACACAACATCAGCCACATGAACCATATGAATCATTGAACCTGTTTGATTTGCTCAAAAGCTTTGACATCAGAAACACACATCCCTTTTAGAATGAAAATAATAAAAGGTTGTTTTTATCTGTTATAATTATTCTTGTTGTCACTGTTGTCATGTTCTGAATTGTCAACATGTATGATTGAAAGCAACAAATTCACACCTCTTCTCACAGGACTGCTGAAAGGTATTGTGGGAAATGTCAGTAACAAGACATACATCACAAAATAACTCCTTCTTTAACAATGGAGTAGGAGCTCAAATGTTTTCTCTGACCAGAGGGCAGATGCTGAGTTGCACGCACGCACGCGTGTGTGTGTGTGTGTGTGTGTGTTCATAGTTCTTCCATAATGTGGTGGGCACATGACATTACTGATTCAGCGTAACATCTGAATAATGAATGGACTCAAAGAAACAAATTTATATATACATCTATTGTGTGTATTTGTGTGTTTACAAGGGCAGAATTCCCACTGGGGATTGTGGGGACATGTTCCCCTCACTTTTCAAAATCCTATTTTTGCCTCCCCTCCACCTTTGCAGTCTCAGTTTGATGAGAAGGGAGGAGTAATATAATAATGTTGATGCACTCATCGGAGTCACCTTCAGATTTTACCAAGTACTCGCAGTAATTAAACTTGCTGGTTTTTTCAACCTGTATCTCAGGGAACACACATGCGGCCCTATAGTGTGGATTTTGTTGCATCCTATGCAGCCTGAGAGAGCAATGAAAGATCATGTTCTCTTTTATTAATTCTATAGAGAGTGTGGTCTAGATCTGCTCTGTATGAAAAGTGGCTGGAGATGACTTCTGTTGTTATTTGGTGCTATACAAATAAAATTGAATTGAATTGAATGTAGTAAAGGACAGTCTGGTTTGTTGGAAGGATGGATATGCTACATTCTGACTATCGTTTGCATCTGAGTGGAAAGTGGCGAACAGCTCCTCCAAGTCATGGAGGAGCAGCCATCCCAAAATAGAAGAAGAACGACAATGTCAGTCATTTCAGCTCAAGACAACAGATGTTTACAGACAAAGCCCTCTAGTGGTCGTATTAATTATGATAAATTAAAATAGGTGCCCAGTGTGAGTTTCCAATTTTTTATTTTTTATTTTTTAAGGTCTAGATGGAGCAGAATGTAGCTAATTGCAGTCTCATTTACAGTAATAGTATGTAAGTGTGTACAAAATGGACTCTAAATGGTGCTTGGTTTTGAGTGAGAGGACAGTTTGTGAATTTTGAAAGATGTGCTCCTTGAATTCATTTTGTGCGAAAGCAAAGAAAAGTGATCCACAGTTTACTCCATGTTGACCTCTGTTGTGCTGAGTGTGTGAGGCGTTTTGGAAAAGTGAAGCATTGAGAAATGCGTGTCACCATTTGTAAAAAAAAACTAGACTGTTGGCCTTGTCGTCCTAAAGCTGAGCATTAGATGTGCACACACTCACAAACACACAGGTACACACACACACACACACACACACACACACACACACACACACACACACATACACAGAGAGAGGCACACAAGTCTTGCATGCAGCAGCAGTAGTAGTGCAGCCATCCTCCTCCCTCTCTCCCTCCATCTCTCCCCTCTCTCTTACTTTCTCTCTCTCTCTCTCTGTCCCCCCTCTCTCTCCTCCTCCTCCTCAGTCTTGCCCGGTCTCCGCTCTGTCAACATCTCCTGCATCTCTCTCTGTCTCTCCTCTTTTTTTATCTGTACATCTCTCCGGCGTCTGTTGTCGTCTATCACCATGCGTCTCGGCATCTCCTCCTTCATTTCGGATATCCTGAGCACCTCCAGTAACATCTGTTTCTGCTGGACCGAGGGCAAGGTAGAGTCAACCCCCCTCCGCTTCCACCGCCCTACTGCTGCTGCTGTGCTCTGGAGCAAGGCAGCAGCAGGTGCAGCAGCAGGGCTCAGGGCCTCCGGGTTCTGCTGGGGACACATACCCTCTTATTTAATTACATGACGTTCCAGTGCACTGATGTAGATGCACTTTGGTGTGTGTGTTAGGAGTTTGCAGTGTGTGTGTGTGTGTGCAGGAATTTGTCATTATTGTCAAGGTTTGGCTTGCTCAGCTGTTTACTATTGGATTGGTTGAATTTACAATATATAGCAAAGTCCAAGGTTGTGGATTAAAATGAGTTGGTGACAGTCTGGTGATGTATTAAGAGAGGAACTGTACAGAGTTCACATTTGGTTCATAGAGGCGGCTGTGGTTTTGAGTGTTCTTATACTAAAGATCCAGCATCCTCTCGGGATGATGGAGACTGTTGTATATGTTTGAATACTTCTTTCCTTTCAAATATAAAACACAACATACCCTGTTACATTACCAAATCCCGACACAAATTGATTCAGTTGCCTAACCTTCATCCTCGTCAGATGAGAAGCTCGGTTTCCTCTGCGTGCATCCAGGACAGAGATGTCAAGGATGATTTAGTGTAGCTTAGCACAAAGGCTGCACACAGGGAGAAATTGATAGCTCTATCAAAAGTAAAAGAAAAAAAAAAAAGAAACACACCTTCCAGAAAATTGAAATCTGTCTTATTATCCCTCTTTGCTAATCAGCATGCATTACCATACTGACTCACAAAAACAAGACCCACTGCAATATATCAGTAAATTGGACCTGGCTTGGCTCAGGTCCTGAGGTGGGTCTTGGTTGCAAGAAACCAAGAGAACTTGTGAGAATGATAGATGCAAAAAACCAAAAGTTTTTTCCAGTGATGTCGACCAACCGGTGGGTTGATCCACCGCTTTGTTCCAGACTGAATTGATACGCACATTCATGTTCCTCTCAGGATGAATTGTATTAAATTTGTTAATCCTTTCATCTAGCGCCATCATCAGGTGAATATTCTTAATTTGTCCAGCATTTTGGTTCATGACCACATGTCTGCAAAACTAATGACACTGATGCATTTCTGTTTGTGAAATGAAAATCTGTTGGTATTAGTCTGAACACATCCTGAAGATAACTCAACGCACAGGCGAACTTAACAGACTAACTGACACTGGGTTTATTTTACAAAGTGTCAGACGACTCCTTTAACCAAACTTGTTTTACTTGCCTTGCTTTAATCTCAATCCAATTCAAACTACTGTTAAGTAGATGAGTTAAATCACTGCACAGATTGAAAAGGTTTTGTAATTAATTATTGGACTTAATGATATAACATTTCGTGCAGAAGGACAATGTTTTTCACCAGCGGGCAGAAATGCGTGCTGTAGGTGGATGAGTCTTCTATTAAAGTTGATGAGCTTTCATTTGACTGCGTCAGCTGAATTTCTCACTGGTTTTTAAAAATGAATGCCACCTGGAGTTGTGCCCATCTTTCTCATGTCGACTTGTTTGTGCATGCAGTGAAAGGATGTTATACAATGTTTGGTTGTAAAACACATATTTATTTTAGCTGTGTTTGACTCGGCTGCTTAACAAGGCTGTTCATTATTCCTCTACTGCTCTATCAGCTGTATCGGAGTGTATCGCAACAGATGTAGTGTGTGTGTGGGTGTGCATATGTGTGAGATCTTAATGACAGGATAAAGAGATGACTTTAGTGATATTGACAGACATCCTTTGGGTGTGTGTTAGAACCGGGGACAGACAGACAGAGCGAGAGAAAGAGATAGAGACTTGAAATCTTTAATGTAACGTAACAGTGACACTGCTGCCGTACCCAGATGGAGCTCATGGTGTGTGTGTGTGTGTGTGTGTGTGTGTGTTAGATTGATGGATTTGTCCCGGGACTGGAGCAGTATTAGATTCAGTGCTGGTGGCCAGCGGGGGAGTGCAGAGACTGCTGCAGATCCGTTGCTGATAAACCAATCAACACTACAGCAGCCTCTCTGTCCACACACAGCTGGAGAAACACATCGTCAATCCTGCACTATTTATCTGGTAGTCATTACTGTAACACAGCCCAGAGGCATCGATTCAGCTAAAGCTAAGGTGTGGCAAGGTCACCTGACCGCAAACGCTGCATACATACAAATAGCAAAGGCAACAGTGAATTTTAGTTATTTTGACCACAATTCTTCAAAACACCTGACATTATTACCATTACATCCAACAGCAATTTGAGACAATGACATAAAGTACACTTCATTAATAATACCAGAGCATACTTAATATTTTAAAAACTACTACCAACCACAGACAGAGTCTGAAAATAAGTATGTACCACTACATAAAATGGATAGGGTCAAAGGTCATCATCCCATGAAAAGACTGAAACCAACGCAATGCTCATCCATCTCTCAGTATTTTCTCTCAGTGGTTCTCAGTCCCGAGCCCATTGGTTCCTACTGCAGTAAATCTTAAAAACAGATGACAAATATATATATTTTCATTTTTAAAAAAGACTATTTTCCTAAAACAGCATGGTCGTTAGTAGTTTTTATCAAAAGTTATACAAACAAGAGGAAATACATTTGTTGGGAACAGTTTTCTGTGGTGGATTACTCCTGTTATTTTTGGGTGCTCTAAGCAACCTGACTTCAGCCTGACGGGCCCTCCACACAAGCTGTTTTTTTGGTTTGGGCTTTGGTTGGATTATCTTCAAGTGTAACTCAAGAAAACTCTTATCTCTCTTCCTCTCTCCATGTGCATGGATGCGCGTCATATGTTGCAAGTAGATACGCAATGCCCACTGGGAAGCAGAGAGAGAAACAGCGTTGCATCGGCCTGGTGAGCCAGCAGTTAGTAATGGAGGAAATAAAGCAAAAACTTGCTAAAGGGGAGCTTATTAAAACCCCGAATGATTCAGGGGAAGTCATTGCGTTGTGAAAACATTATGACCTTGTTGTGACAACAGATAAAAACATCCAACCTTCCTCAAGGCCTTGCATGTACAAAGTTCTGTTCTGGGTTATGACTGTTTAGACTGTTCAGCTGTGAAAGACGTTTGGAATTTACCGGCCACATTCGTCTGGTCGATACTGGGAACAGACAAAATTGATCTGCCAGTAAGTCTAACCAGTAAGGCAGATCATTTATTATTTTGAGATTATATAGTTATCTAATGTAGTCAACTGAAATGTGTGTCTTGTCACTAAACTTAGTGGCCTGTGTTGGTTCTACACGTTTTGTGCTACTGGGCCTCCTGCTACTTTCTGTGTTGGTCTATTATGATTTGCTGTTCTTTTTTTTTAATTTTGTGGGAACACAGCAAGCACATAACGTCTAGAAGAAGAAGTGGTAAAAATATAGTCTCCGTCGGGCTCAGGTTTCAAATTGAGACATGTTGGGTCTGAAAGGTGTGGATACTGGCCAGGTCCAGGTCTTGGTTTTAGTCTCAGTACAGTAAGTGTGAGTTTTGTCCTGCTGGCCAAGGAATTGAAGTGTCTGATATGTAGTTGCAGCGTCTCCAAAAAAAATCTATTTGGGTGAGTCACCTAAATACAGAATAATTAATGTTTTTAATGAAACACTGCATTATTTAAAATCAAATCGAAGGAATTTGAATTCTAATTTGCACAGAAGAGAAATACAATTTTTCTATTTGTAAATTGTTCTGATTTTCACATTAACAATTCATCTGGCATTCAGAGCTGGTCACCAAAACTCAACACTCAACACACAACTCAAATCCAACCTGAGAAATACACATCATATTAATGCAGCACAAACACTTGCCTTATGTGTAAATGCATTTGAGTGATCTTACATTCAGCTTGTTACCGGCCTGTCTCACTTTGATTAGTAATGTCTTCAGCTATTTGTGAGTGTGAGTCGAGTCTTCACGCCTTGTTATAAACTGTAGCTCGTAGTGGAGGCAAAGACAGTGAGAGTGTTTCTCTGTTGCTCTCTGTGCAGAGAAGCCTGTTTGTGTCAGCACAGTGTCACCCTAGACTGGAGATGGAAGGAGGGGGGTGTCATTTTTATTTGGTGTGTGTGTGTGTGTGTATGCGCTTGTGGCAGAGCGCGAGTATTAGCCAGGGGTGGGTGGGTCCATATTTCTTATTCTAATCAGTGCTGTCCTGTTGGGGCTATAGGCGAGTGCTTCTACAGATTAATGTTCCACTATCGATTGATCCATTTGGCTGTGTGGATAGATGGCACCCTAAGGTGACCCACGGGCTACAGTATCTGCTATCTCTCCATTTACACACTGCTGCACACTGGAACACGCTACAATAATATTGCTACACACAGAGGTATAGCTCAGAAGAGGAGCAGAGTGCTGTCAATATGGGATAATCAGCAGCAGGCTGTATGTTAAACAGCCAGAGAGTGACCATGAGGTGACAGGTTTTACTGGGGGCAGGCTGCTCCTTCTAAGCTCTATTTACAGTGTTTCATTTCATCGACTACAGAAACACACAGGCCTTGTACAGCTGATGTGATGTCACCCAGAGGTTCCCAAAGAGATGTTTTGAAGCCTGGATTTGGAATCTGGTCACAGCGGGGGGGTTTTGTTTTTGCAATTTTTCAATCACTGAAGCCTGGAAATTTTAATTTGGTCCTAAGATCCTAAGAGTGTGGAGCTACCTTGGATCAGCAGTCACCAGCTGCCAAGGCCAAACCTTGACAGCAGCCTTTTAATCAATCAGACTTTTCCTCTGTACCTATGATCAGTAGTGTGAGCTGAGCACAAAGGCAAAGACCAGGAAAGTGCAGGGAAATGTGAAAAACAGTCTAGCAAAAATTCTTAGAGGGCTACCTCACATTAAAGACGTGACCGGAGAGAATGATGGTTAAAATGATGGATATCAAGAAGGGTTTGTGTGCATTGAACCTTTTTCTGGCCATCACAGGTCACTTTCAGGTTATATCTGGGACAGCTGTCATCTCGCGAGTGCATTGAAAGTCACTTTTTACACAGTCAAAGTGGAGCTGGTTGAACTTGAACACAGCAATGAGGCTTAAGAGCAGGGTGCAACAAACACGATAACGTTTTTCAGCGGTCTGTCTTGCTTGATACGCCTCTATTTTAATCAGACTACACAGGCTGCGTAACACTGTATTTTATAACCACAACCCCTAGTGTCTATTTAAGCTTCAAGTCCACTCATGTAACTATAGTACAGGGTTCTGAGCATGTGGCCTCACAGCTGTACTGTGCCTGAATGCATCCTGCATGATACTGACAGAGGAGTGGTTATTATTTGCACCAAGGCACAGATTAGAAGATGTGGACTTGTGTATGTTAATATTGAGACTGTTTATGGTAAGAAGTTTTTGAATGGACCCTGTTCACTGAGCGTTGTCCTGGAACTATTAGAGGAAGTGCAGCTTGAGACACATTTGTATTAGTTTCAGATGGTTGCTGCTTGGTTCCAAAGTAGAGATGGTCTCACTCAGAAAACCTGTGCGGTGGTCCAGTGGTTAGGATTCGGTGCTCTCACCGCCGAGACCCAGGTTCGATTCCCGGCCAGGGTATGCTCTCACACCTGTGTGAGCGTGTTGGCGCCTCACGAGTGGCAGCCTGGATCGAAATTTCCCCATTGTGGGACTAATAAAGGACATAAAACCCCAAAAAACAATTTCTGTTCAATATGGCTGCTGTCAGTCATTTGATAGAATATAGACAGGGGCCTTTTAAACGATTCATTATCCCAGAGCTGGACAGGGGCCCTGAAAAAATATTTACATTGTCAGGGCTGTTTTTACGGTTCCCAGGATTTTATAAAGTGTGCCTGAGGATGTGGTCAGATAACCACCGGTGCTCTGTTTACCGTCATGTGAATCTCTAAAACTAGAGTCCAGTCGCAACACCACTGCAGCCCTCAGAAAATGTCATCAGTCTGTCAAGTGAAGGTCAGGAGAGCTGAACTACAAATAACACTGAAAAAACTGTGGTGTTAAAATGAGAGTCTTCGTGAAAGACTTGGTTTTTCTTTGTTCCTACTCTATACATTCTCTGAACAAATGCACGAGTGGAACCATGTTGGACTGTGACATTTTGACATCTGTGATTAAACAGCACTGTGTCACAATACAACCCTCAGCCCCATGATTCTACAGCACACTTATGATGACTTCTAATACTGAACCTGATCCTCTCCTGCTAATGACTGCAGACAATGGGGAGGAGAGTGCCAAGGAGAGGGTATCAGAGAAGGGATGTTTACACAGAGAAGTAGAGTGAGGATCATTCAGTGAGTTGATGCGAATGAAGATTCACTTCAGCTCCAACAACAGGCGAGGATTCCGTCCTTTCAGATCAAGGACACTTGAGTGGTGAGGGCGCTTGTCAACATCAAGCTGACCCCGGGGGATTTCCAGGAGAGGGATTATATTTGGAATCCGCCCTGGAACTCAAATCTGAAAGTGTGTAAATGGTGGAGGAAACAGTAGTATGATGTATGAATAGCTGTGTTGCTTGTTTTGCCCCTCTAGCTGCAGGGTTAAAGGATGGTAATGAAGGTTGGTCTATTTAAGCCACATCTCAATATAAATATGAAGTAATAATAAGTCATTTGAAGTTCAGGGTCTTGCTTACACTTCTAGATGCAGGAGTTGAGTTGAAAGAGTCGGGGATCAAATCGACAACCCTGCAATCAGTGGACGACCCACTCTACCTCCTGCCCCACAGCCGCCCCACTGAATGCCAGGGAAACAATTGGATAGAAGTGGATTGAGAGATAATTTTGTTTTCTTCAATTTGGGTCTTATTTTTGCAGGACATCATTCCTAGTTTTGATAAAAATGTATTCACCATGCTGAGATCTGAGAAAATGTTGGCATCACTGGAATCGTTCCAAGCGGTGAGAAATGTCTCATTGTTATGCAGATGATACAGTTTTGTATAGCTGTTGATCTTCTGTCCCACGTGCACTTCATAAACTGCCATCTGCCTTTAATATTTTCCACTCTCAGCTCATTCAACTAAAACTTGTGCTGCAGATAAATCCAAGTCGATGTTTCTAATCGCTTGCTGACATTGTGGATGTTGTTACAGCTCAGAGAAAGGCAATATAAGGTGTTACAACTAGAATTAAAAACACACATACAAACCTACATATTTTGTGACTTAAACATATAAATATGCTCAAACATTAATACTTTTCAAGAAGCAGGTGTCTAAATCTCGGCTGTTTTGTCTTACAACTGGCCTCCACATAAACAAGTCCATTGGGACTGAGGAGACTGCAGTTTTTACCTGTTTTGCTCAGACTACCCAGCCCCCTCCACAAACACAATTATACACAAACACTCTCACACACACACCTCTGCCAGACTTTCTATTTAAGAATTCTACTCTGTTCCAGTTTTGTCTGCAGTTTGGATTAAAAGCAGCTCGGTGTATTGACCTGTCTCACTTCCTCCATTTCAATAACTGCAGAGAATCCTGCAGACTCATCTCAGACCGCCTTGCAGATCCTTACCTGCTGCCCCTGTGTGCTGCCAGAACACACACATACACACATAATGAAATTATCTCATCACATGTTTTTGAGCTCCAAACACGCAGCTAGTGCTGCACGCACTTTTTACATCTCCCTACACTTCTACGTATCCCACCAAGCCTTTTGTTGTGAAACCCAAACCCAGATTGTTTTCATCTGGTTGTGTTTTCATGCCGTATCACTAACTCACCTGCCGTTTCAGATCCTGCCTCCCTCTCATGCCATGCAATCCACTCAACGCTCTCACCTGGTTATCCCCGCCCATCTCTTCACCTGTGGCTCATTAAACCCTCATTATTTATACCAATCCCCTTTCACTTCATCCCTGCCACACTGTCTTGTGTTTTTTTGCCAAGTGGTACTTTTTGTGTTTTTTGCCTGATCTGCCCGTTTTGACTCTACTTGCCTGTTTTTTTGGACTTTGGATTACCATCTTTGGATGTGTTTGCCTGTGATTGACTCCCCAGTGTTTGACCTAGCCTAAAAAACTGCTAAGTAAACCGAACTTTCCTTGCAACTCTGACTGTGTCATTGTCATGCTTTTGGCTTTCATTCTTGCCAACACCAGTGAACACTACATTTTTGCTTTCTTGACACATTTTCAACAGCCACGCTGACACACAGGCTAAGGTGAAAATAAAACATGGCTCTGACCCAGTGTTTATGAGGGTCACCTCGTCTTTCTTTTTTCCCATCCTGGCCTCTCTCCTCCTCTCTGCCTTCTGCCGTCTCACTCAACAACCCAGCAGCCTTTATCATGACAAACAGACACCATAAGACAAGCATTCGTTAAGCTCACAAAGAATCAAAAGGGCAGTAAGTATGATTTATACTGTCTCATATTACAAATGACTGTGATGTACTGTATGAATAACTGTGGAGGGCTTTTCATCATTGATCACTCACATGATCCACAGCACTATTAGCTCCCTTAGTCACACTCTTGTTTTATTGACCAAGTACTGTATTGGTATGTTGCTCTTACACACATAAAAGCCTCATTGCAAAAGCAGTATCATTCCAATATTTAGCATAGTGTAAAACCTCTTTACCAGAGCTCCTTGTTGGATCTGTGCTCTTCAGTAACTCTGTGTTAAATGCATGCATATGTTGCTAGATCTGGTTAGTGATCTTACATCTTCATGTTTTGGAAGTGTGGTGATTATTTGTTGTCAAAGCCCTACTGTTGAGCCTGCACACTGAATTTTAAATATTTGTGACCAGTATTTTATCTGGTTTGGTTAAAACTATTTTGTTCATTGATTGCTAATCACATGTTCCATCTAGAAGTTGGTAGGTGTATATATGTCAAGGGTCATTTGGCCCACATTAGTAAAAGATTCTTTACTGCCCCGCCTGTCTCTCCATACAGATTGTTTTTGGTTCTATTAGTCCAGGTTTTGAGATATCTGCCTCTGAGATTTCTGCCTCCACCCCGACACAATGAAGCAGTCTGAAATAGTCTCCCTGCCATCTCTCAATGTATGTTGCTGCTGAATATTTTTAAATGTACTTATTAGTCCAGTGACCAGTAAAGAATAAATTACATTCACTTTCATTTTACTACTACTGCTACAGTCAGGTAGGAAAATATGTTTTTGTAATTCAGGTGAAGTGACCCTTTAATAAGTAAGCTCTTCATAAAAAACACAACATGACTTAGAACAGCTGGAGCATCTGGCTGTAAGACTACTTTTGAGTCCCAGAGTTGATGTTTTCCACCTTATACCAGACAAACACACAAAGAAAAACTAGCATCAAACTGGACTTTCTGTCTTTCTTTTTGGTAGTGATGTACATGTACTGTATGTATTACAGTGTACAGTATGTATTAGTTAACACAGAGACAAAATCTCCATTCTTCAACATCTTCCTTTCCTCTCTCTCTTCAAATATTTTCCAGGCTCAAATGGTTCCTTTATCTTTTGTCCTTTTTTCTTCCTTCTCTGTGTCTTGTCTTGCACGTGCTCCCAGAGTTAAAGAGATGTGTGTGTGTGTGTGTGTTTGTTTGTGTGTGTGTGTATGTGCACATCTCCTGCAGCAGTGTTAATTAGCAGAGGCCAGATGGATGAGGTGATGGCGTGTTATAGTACCCTCTACAACGCCACTCCCACTGTTATCCAGCACGTGCTCACACACACGCGCACGCGCGCACACACACACACGCACACACACACACACACACACACACACAGGCTTACATAACCCAAACACAGTGCAGTGCAGATGTGCCCTTATTTACAGTTATATCTATTTTGGGGTAAAAGTGAAATGTTCTGCTATCTGTCTGCAGATGATTAGACTGCACAGCTGTTGTCATTTGAAATCTTTGAATTTTCAAACTCAATTTCCTTCCTTTTAATCCTATTGCTATTTCTGGTACCTTGCTACAATGTATTTTTGGTTAGAGGCTCAAAGGGTGACACAGTTATAAGACAGTCATTTTTCACACCTTTCCAAAAATAATGTGGGCAGCAGCCAATGGAGAGAGAGAGAGAGAGAGAGAGGTGGAGACGGAGGTAAAGTCAGGTTTCAATATTCATGATGTTACTCTCTCTGCTTAGACGCACTGCAGTAGTCTCTCTCTCCTTCTCTCTTTCTTCCTCTCCACTTCTCCGTTCAGCTTCCTCAGCAGGTTGCTACTATCCCATAAGCATAATCTCTCTCTCACACACACACACACACACACACACACACACACTGACACAGTGACCTTGAGAGACAGCAGCGGCAGGCTGGAGGCAGAAGTTGCTCTTTGACTCTTAATCACTGATTCAGGATCAGAACAAGTCGTATTTACCATAAGCAGTATAATTGCAAGGTCAGATCTGAAGCAGCATAGTGTAGTGTATCGTTACACTGTCTGTAACAGAACCTCTGCAGCAGTTTGGTAGATATTACATGTGCAGAGTCTTGCATTAGAAAAAAAAAGATCCTAATATTAACAGTGAGTGACAGCAGTGTCATGGATTTAATGACATCAAAATAAATGTAACCATAACCATGTCTGAATCTAAGCTTGCTCAAAAGCAAAAGTAGAAGCAGTAAGATATTTTCATGACAAACCAACCACTTTCATATGGGAGTGAGCCATTAATGAGGTGCAGTAAAGGTGGTGTTGTTTTCTCAGGTGGCCAGTGACAGTTCTGTTCAGTAAAATAAAATTGATTTGTGCATCCTTAGGATTTCCACTATTTGGAAATCACTTAGTTGGACTATCAATACAAACAACTTTCTACTTCATTGAAAAAGTCAAACATACAAGACTGTGTCCACCAACTTTTGGAGAGAAGTCAATTATCAGCCTGAAAGATTGTTTGCTATCTTGAAGCTGCACCATTGTTCTTTTTCCCAGCTGTGAGTATCTCCTCTATCTTATGTATGGCATTATGGGACAACAGATCCCATCAATATTTAAAAGATTAGTAATAACTTAATTTTGCCCTTCTTCTTGAACACATTACACACTGTTGGACCTAGTATGTAGTACGCTATTTGGACACAGTTTGGACGTATTAGCTAGCAGTAACCTGAGAAACCATGAGATCTCATAGAAAAGGAACGGCAGCAGGAGAATCAGCTGATTTGTCAAGGTGACTACCAAAGCCACACCAAGGTGAAAATGGTGGTCTCTGAGGCAGAGAGAACCTGGACCCTCTGCTTCTGGGCACATCAGGGTGTCTCATACATCTCCCACTGCAACAGGACGGTATCTCTGGTGTTGTATACTGCAAAGAGAGTTCGAATGACGTTTCTGCAGATATTGGCAAAGCCTAAATGTCAAAAGCCTCATGAATGGATATGAGGTATGGGGAATGTAGAGAGCAAGTTCAAGCTGAGATCTGCTGACTGCTGCTTCTGCAGGACACAACACAACAGAGGGGGTGTCTGCTGCATTACAATTCTCAACTTATACAACTGCTCTATTGTCATGACACAACAGAAACTGATGCTACAACCTGAATGTGGCTAATATGGCATATCCATTCATTACATAATGAAGACATTGAATACTGAACAGTAACAGTATCTAACTTATCAGTAACAGTATCTGTCTATCAACCCATCCATCTCCAAGTCCAGCTCACATTAAAAGCAAGGTGGCTTAGGTGTCCCCACAGCCATGACCTCCAGCTCTTTCTAGGGGATCATAGGTTTTCCCAGACCAGGTATCACAGCATGTTCTGGATCTTCCTCAAGTCGCACATGCCTGAATTACTGCTACATGTAGGTGCAGGAACCACCTGGATCACATGCATGAACCATCTGAAGCCTCTATGTATGACCTCTGATCTAATCTGATCTGATGGTGCCCATGTACTGAGCACAACTGGGTGTACAGACATCCTCACCCACAGGAACACCCTATCTGCCTGGCTCTACTAACGCTTCTTCTTCTTCTTCTTCTTCTTCTTCTTCTTCTTCTTCATTCCCTTGCATCCTATGCCTGACATTAGCCTTCTGACCTGAAGCTTTTTAGTTGCACCATGTTGCATTAATCTCATCCATGAAAGTGTTGGTCCTCTCCCAGCTGTCTCAGGCCTGCCATTTTGCTTCTATTCTGTCTGTGATTTAGTTACATCAAAACTAAAGTTATATCAAAAATTAAAGTTGTTGTTGCCATTATTCTTTCCCGTACTTGGGATACTGTGCCTTTTGTTAGTCGTGGTTTGCCTGGGCCTAGCTTTACTTATGGTTGAGTTGGCTGTCTGATCACATACACTAACAAGTTGTGCGACTAAATTTCTCTGGGCGTTTTTACTCTTTTTGTTCTTTCTTTTGGGCACATTGTCCTCCCTTCTCTTTCTGGAAACTTCTCTAATCTCTAATCTTGATGCCACTTTTCTTCCTCTTATTCTCTCTTCCTTTTTTTTGTATTAGGATGTATGACAGGGATCTGTCAGTTTTCAGTGTCTGTGACAGTGCTACTATAGAATGTGATGGATACTGCTCTCTCTGTCTCCCATACACACACACACCAGCTCATGGATTGTAAATTTTTCCATCCCTTTAAATTAAAACTCTCTCTCATGCAAGCACACACATACACACACACACACACACACACACACACACACATAGAGGATGAGGAATGGGATGTGGTATGGTGTGATTCAAAGTGACAGACACAACTGAGATAAAGGACTAACTTGCCTCTGCCTGTTTGTGTGTGTGTGTGTGTGTGTGTGTGTGTGTGTGTGTGTGTGTGTGTGTCGCGCACATATACATGTGTTGTTTATGTGTTCCTATTAATTTCTTTTTCAATTTAAGAAGTGTGAAGTTGTTGCTTTCAATCAAATATAGCTGCATGTTATTCTGCAATCTGCTATTCAGTCAAACTGTTATACAATCCATAAGCCAAAAAGGATGGGACAGTAAAACATTAATAAAACAGAATATGATAATTTGCTAATCCTTTTTGACATATACTCAATTAAAAACAGCACAAAGACAATATGTTTAATGTTTTACCTTCATTGATTTTTGTAAATATCTGCTTCTTCTGAATTTGATGGCAGCAACATGTTTCAAACAAGTTGGGACAGGAGCAACAAAAGATTGTGAAAGTTGTGGACTGATCCAAAAACACCTGTTTGGATCATTCCACAGGTAAACAGGTTCATTGGTAACAGGTGATAGTATCATGATTGGGTATGAAAGGTTCATCCTGGAAAGACTCAGTCGTTCACAAGCGAGGATGGAGAGAGGTTCAACACTTTGTCAAACACAGGATTGTATAAAGGAGATTACTACATGGACTCAGGAACTCTTTGTAACACTGTTGTCAGTAAAAACAGTTAATTTGTAAATGATTCTATTCTGTTTGTATTTATATTTTACAGTGTCCCAACTTCTTTGCAATTGGGGTTGTACAAATGTTAGGAGTCGGTTCATGAAGACAAACAGTGGAGCTAATTCTTCAGTTGGGTGCTGATGTGTTTTCCCTGTCTTTGTCATTTTCAATTGAAACTACATTTACTTACATGTAGTTTATTTACATTTGGTTGGGCCGATACAAACAGAACCCAAACTAAAATACTTCAGGGATTAGGTTTCTCATCTATAGTCCATCACGAATCAGAAAAAAAATTGAAGAAAAACAAAACAAAAACATTTTGTCACCTATGAGAAATAAAACATTTGTCACGTGACAAAAATGTAAATATAAAAATATATATGTATACCTAAACATACATATCCAGTATATAGTGGAGGACACAATAAAAAGAAACAATAATTCAAATAAATAAGGTTGGTTAGTCTGGGATGGCAGGATATGACAATTTATCAACGTATGTGAAAAATGACCTGGCAGATGATCTTATTAGTGCACAGCTTCCGTAATAATAAAGTAAAAAATGTCAGCATGCTGGGTAGGTGGATTTCCACCAGACAAGAGTCAGGTGTCTAGCTAAATCACGCAGTTACAGAAAATAGAAAGTCTTGTATATGAATTGGTATTATTATAAGCTGTAGTTAGAGATGGGTTTCAGGTATTGACATGATTTGTGAAATTGTGTTAAATACTACCGACCAGAAGACAGAGTTGTTATCAAATCCAGTTTAACTAAGTGGACTGACAACAACCTGTAATCTCATGCACACTTCTTAACAATTGTGTTGACATGTTCATGGCTAAGGGATGGGAAAGGACAATACACAAGACCAGACCTTTTAAAATCATTGAAAAAAAACAAACAAGCGGACGTCGACTAAGCGGCTTAAAACCCGGCTACACAGAGGATTACCATTACATATCTCTGGTTCAAATTGCCAGACATTCAGACTGAATGGCTATTTCCTCACCATTGCATTATTCTGTTGGACGTTGCCTTTATGGTAGCAATTTTCTGTTGAATTAAAATTTGCCCTCCCCTTTTCAGGTTCCAATATTACAAGTTGCAAGTCAAGCAATATTACATGAATCAGCAACAGGCATTGAGAAAACAAAGACATTTTTCTGCAAAAGATTGGAATTTTGTCTAATACCCAACAAACAAGTATAACAACAAACGTCAAATTGGAAAAATGGTTGCATGCGTTGCCATTCGCGACTCATTCACATAATATAATCCATACTTGAGTAGCAGAACAAAAAATCAACTTCGATTCAGAGATCTTCAAATGCAAGAACAAAAAGACAGATGCTGCCTGTCAGATGTTTACATGTCCTGTACAATCCCCGTGAGGACAAATCGCTCACATTGGAGTGAGATAATGGATAAAGAAGGGATTTTTACTGAGCAAGAAGTGAAAGGAGAGTAAGAGGAGCTCATCCAACTGTGAGGCTGACGTAAGGTATTTATTGCAAAGATGGACTTTTAATCCTTCAGTGGAAGACGAGGATCAGAGAAGAACTGTTAGATCACACTTCTTGTAGACTCCAGAGTAATTACAGGCTGATCACCGAATAGACTGGATCATGGTGTGAGGACGAGATTCTTAATGTGCAGATTTTGTTTAGTTAATTATAATCACTGAGATGTTTGTGCGTTCTTGATCAGCTGTCTCCAAAAGCTGTGAAGGCAGGACTGATCTTTGCAGTTCAAGTAATGGTGCAAAATTTGGCTTGCCCACATGAGAAAATCAGTTTCATCTCTGAGGGTCCAGCACAGACGTCTTCAGCCCAGCTAAGAACAAACCCTGAAAGCTCCTGTCTCCTAACAATGGTGGTACTACTTTACTATTTAAACAATATAAATTATTTTTTTAAATCAACATGAGAATGTTTATACTCCCATGTTTATAAAATGTTCATCATATCTCGTTATACATCTACTCCTGACAACTGAAGCTCTTGGTTCAGATTAGACATTAACGTGAGAATAGGGGTACTGAGTGGGCTGCAGTCGCCCTGCTGGCCAGGACGGAAATATCACTTTACCTTCTCAAATGATCCCTGATAAGAATAATTTTGACAGTTTCTGTTAAAGTGCCTGTGGCTGCCTTATTCTGTTCAAGTATGGTAAATTTAAAGTATGGTAAATTTAAAGGATTAAATATTCTGGCATGACTGCGTGCCTTCGCCTCAGCTAATAGTTGCTGCAGAATATAACTGCCACATCGGCAATTTTCGGCAAAGTTTCAAATGTAACTGTAGAAAATGTACTTCATCCGTCAGTTATTTGTTCTAAACATAAACACACGGATGCACGTCTTCTGGACAGCCCTCCTACTGAAAATACATTCCTGCAATGCATGAGGTAGAAAAAGTAAACCCTGACTTGAAGCACGAGACACGACATGGTGAATTTGTCAATATTTAACCCAAACCGCTACCTTTCTCTAACCTTACCAGAGTATTTTAGTTCTAACCACATCCAGGTTGTGTAGCATAGTGTCTGGTGTAATCCAAAATTCCTTGCAGACCTTTTCTAAAGAATCAGGAGTGAAACCAATTACATTTTTAAGAAATGTATAAACCCTAGGGGGGTGACTGTGGCTCGGAAGGTAGAGAGGTCGGTGGCTCGATCCCTTGCCCCTGCAGGCTGCACGTCAAAGTGTTCTTGGGTAAGACACTCAACCCGAAAATTGCTCCCAATGGCTGTTCTAACTCTCGGTTCAACCAGGAGAGACGAGTATATCAAGATAATTTATTACAAGTGACATTGATGATGATATTGATATTGAAACTTGACAGAGAGTCTTCGGCGTTTTGGACTCTGGGGGGAGACGACTTGATTGAAGATTTACTATCCGAGCTGTCGCTGGATAAACCCCCGGAGTCCTGACACTGGTAGTGGTGGTGGTGACTAAAGACTGCGAAAGCCAGATGGATGAAGAAGTGGATGATGATTCTGCGAAGGCGAGGTGGAGATGGGGAGGTGGAGGGGCGCGCAAATCACCGGCATGAAAGAGCTAGGGCAGAGAAAGATGTATTTTAAAAGGAGAGCACGAAGATGATAGGCTAGTGATGAGGGTGTGACACCGTGCTATTGGATGGAAGAGATCAGCTGATGAGACAGCTGATTACCAATGACAGCCCCAAACACTGACGGCAGGAAATGTGTGTGAGCATGCACAGGAGGAAAGATGAGATAGCCTGTGATCGAGAAAGCATTGTTATCTTCCTGGGTGAACTTGCGCTAGAGCTTCATATGTACATGGCTTTGGATAAAAGCGTCTGCTGTAGAATTTTAGAATAAACTCTGCTCCTAAATGAAAAACATTTAAAAAGCTCACCAATGACTCTGAAGGACTTTCCTGAGAAAAAACAAAGTGGAACGAGCAGTTTTAAAACATGTTTCGGACTAGTTCAGTTCCCCCTGTGAACATACAGATACTTACAAGAGGAAACAATTGACATGGGGAAAGCTGCTACCTCGTTCAAAAATACACCTTCCAACAACTCCAAAGCTGTCTGATTTACATGTTGTGTCCTGTTTCCTGATTTTGTGTTGTGTTTATTTATTAGACTTATTGATTTACTGTTCCTTTAATGTGTAGCTGTAGCTGCTCTATGCGTGTAAATCTGTCCACCTGAGTGCCGTTGTCCCAATGTGCGCACGTGTGTGTGTGTGTGTGTGTGTGTGTGTGTGTGTGTGTGTGTGTGTGCAGCATTAAGACAGAGAGAGTGCTGACCCTGGTGTTTCCTTGTAGGGAGAGGTACAGCACAGAGGTGTATGTGCTGAGGCACTCGGAGGGCTTAAACACACACTGCCTGCACTCCCAGCAGCTTCACTCACTATGTGTGTGTGTGACTCCCTGCCGTCACCAGGTATTCCACCAACACACTCAACTGCTTCTAATGTCTAATGTAATGTCATGTATATACTGTGCACTGCTGAAGGTCAGTCAGATTCCCACAAAAGCAGATGATTCAGCTGACCTGTTTTATTTGTAACTTATTTGTAGTTTTACCTTTTATCTGTTTTTCATATATTTAAACACTATCCCACATAATTCACATTTTCGTGTCAAACTATAAAACTGCAGTGTTGAGTTTTGTTTTTTGCTTTTTTTGTGTTGTTTGTTTTTTTGTTACATGTTTTACTTTTGGTTCTGTTTCAATGAAATTTTTATGGTTGTGATTACCTGCTGCTGTATCACACTTCATTTCCATATCTCATTTTATTTTACTTACTTGCTTTGGTTTTAAATATCCTGGTAATTAGATTCATTTTACCCAAACTATCCCTCTAGTTGGTAATGCTGATATGTTGGGTTTTGTCCAGGTTTTGTGATATCACCACAATATGGTGGAGGTGAGCTGTTGAATGGGAAATGACACTTTATGTCTGTTCATTTCAATTTCTTATGTATAGTTTTAAGTATTTCTTGTGAATTAATTGGTTAATTCCATCGGCCACCATATAAACTGAAGCTGTGAGACATGAGAAGTTGAGCTATAGTTAGAGAGCTTTTCTTTCCTCTTCTGATGTTGTTGCGTCTCTTTGATTAATTGTAGCCTGTTTGACTTCAGGAGAGGAGAAAATAGCTCCTGTCTCCCAGCATGTGACTATCTCCTGTGCACCTGTGTAATTACAAGTAAAAGGGAAAGCATCAGGAGGACTTGTAGGCCTATTTAATGACTTGTAATTATTTGTGAGAAGTTGATCATCATTCAGGCAGCACCAGGGGCAGGCTTACAGGCTTAAACCATGAATGTTTTTTTTTTACCCAAACCCCAAATCATTATTGTGTGTCATGCTTGTCATTATTTGTACTAAAACCGAGAATTTCACACTGAAAAGACGGTATCTTAGAAGTTAAGATACTCACTTGATTTGTCTGACCTCAATAACGTTTGTCCCCCCATCACTTCAAGGTCATTATGAACAAAAGGAATGATGACAGCAGGCAATGAAACTTTATTTGTTTAGTTTAAATGAATTTGAATTGAGGTTGTATGGGTGTGTGCAGGTGTCGGTATACATGCTGTTTCCATCCTTGCAGGTTTGAAAGGTTGTGCAGCAGGATCAGTGCTCACTGTCAACACCTCTGTAACCTCCCAACATATCTGTTTGGTCAGTAGACAGGCCTCTGCTGTATCAGTGTGCTGGGGTCACTGCCAGACCCCACATTCACAGGTTTCACCTTCCTGCAAGCATCGACCGTGGTCTTCCTCCTCCTCCTCTTGCTCCTCTTACTCCTCCCTTTCCTGTCCCCATTTATCTGCGTGTCGTGACGACAGGCTGCATTTATCCACCTCGCTTCTCCTGTTTATCCAGAAGTAATTACGAACTTACTTCAGGTTGGACGACTTGGCTCTACAGCCATGAGGAACAATGTAATGTGCCATTTGGCCACTCGTGACTTTACTGTTTTGGTTCACTCTTATGGCTCTCGTCAACCATTTTCCTGCAGAAGCTTGCTGTTTTCGCAGAAAAGAAACAAAAGCCTACGGTACACTACTTCAGCACCAAACAGCAGGCAGACACAGTGAGAGACTATCTGCTGAACATAGCAGCATTTAGCAGCTACAGAACGAGATGTTCTTCTCAGGAGATTTAGTGCAAACAGGGCTAAAAGAAGAGTGAAAATTTGACTTAATATTCATCAAACTTAACTTGAATGATAATGTTCTGTATTTGCTGTTACATTAACAGCTTTTTATGGTGATGACATTTCAATGACGTGATTTCAGGTGGCCGTAGCTCAGGAGGTAGAGCGGTTGTCCACCAATCTGAAGGTTTGTGGTTCGATCCCTGGCCCCTGCAGTCTATGTCGAAGCGACCTTGGGCAAGATACTAAACCCCCCCCAAAAAATTGCCCCCGATGGCTGTTCCATCGGTATGTGAATGTACGTCGCTTTGGATAAAAGTGTCTGCTAAATGAAATTGTAGAATTTCAACTTGTTACACTGCCCCAAGTGGTCAAAAATTAGTTACAGTAATACAGAATAACACAAGTGTCACAACCATTAAAAGCTGTATTTTTCCTTTATTGCAGCTATCTGTGGGTCCGTCAATATATGAGCTACATTTTTCACATTACACTCAGTCATTTGAGCAAGTGTTGATATAAAATATTAATTAGTGGAGTTTCAAGTTGTAATGTTGTGATGAGGTAACTCATTACAGTCAGATGAAGAAACCATGGATTCATGTGTTAGCTAATGACCATGTTTTAAGTTTTTTTTCTGTGGCTTATTTGGGGTTTGGTAAGAGTTGTCAAAAACTGTTCAGCTTTGAAAACCTGTCGTTAACATTTTGCACATGTCAGGTGGATTTACTTTTTATGAAATAAGATTACATTAGTAGGTAATTAAGCACAGTAATGTAATGACTGATAGAGCTCTGTTCCATTCTTCTTGTCATCTTCTTCATCTTTCTGTTGTCCTGAGAGGCCTTCTTTCTCCTGTATGAAATCATACAGTTGGGGAAGTTATGATAATTTAGGCAACATGTCATTTAGTTCATTTTAACTAGAGATGAGTGTTATTGTGCACAGGCACAACAGTGACAAATGTATGAAATCAAATGTCAGCCAGAATACAAAAACAGTTTGTGGATCGATGTGTTGCTCAGATGTCCTTCCAGCTGCATTATGATTCCATTTAAGAGACTGATTCATATTCTTCTGCAGTAGACATAAAAGGCCATATTTACAAACCACCTCATTTGCAAATATGACACAGTAACACCAAAATAACCTCTCAGTTTTCAAGTTGAATTCTTAACCTGATCACACCACAAAATGTTTGTCAGTTCAATGCTTGATTTGTGCAGCAGTGTAGTCTGTGACACACAGCACAGTATGATGCACAGTGGGTGAGCTACCTCAGTGATTTGTATGGAGAAAGATATCCAAATGCAGATCAAAACAGGTGGCTCAGTGGCTTCAGAGAGATTTCATGTCTGTGAGTCATATCCTGCATATGAACATCCTAAAAGTTGGCACACAGTATTAGATGATAAGCATTTTGTCACATTTTCATCGGAGGTATGATCATAAAAGGAATGAATAAAGGAAATTATACAAAGAATACACATTTTGTACATTAAAATGTATGAATGTTTGCTCTGTTATTGCCAGGTTTTTCTTTTTATCAATTAGTATTAGGCAATTTTGTAAGTTTATTTTGGAAAATGCATCATGTGAGCACAATATAATCTATGGGCCAGGTTCAAAAGTGTTAGCTGTTGTGAACTGCCACACTGGAAAGCAGAGTGAAAAACCGTCCATCAGAGAGAGGGGGAGATGTGACATTGTTCAAATATGAGGATAGTGTTGCACATAATCAGACTGTCTGTCCTGCAAGTCATTCATTGCACTGCACTCAGTTGTTCACATGAAAAGTGACAGAAATAGTTGTGTAGCAAATTTTAAAAAAGAACTGAGAAAGAAGTTCTGGCTCCTCCTCATGGTTCACCTTTGCACAGCTGACCACACTTCATAGGGTGAGTGTTAATGTGGAATGGTCCCTTGATCTGACATGGGGCATCCAGCATGTGAGAGGGGGGTCTCTAAAGCTAATCAACCATTTGGCAAGCACTTCTGATGGAGCAGGCTGGCAGGTTTGAAATTCTTAACAGCAAGATGGGGCCATGTTTAGGAAGTAAAGGGAAACCTGACTTCGTTCAGAGTGGACTTTAGAGGTGGAAATTATCATTATTACAATTAATTTGGAGCCTTATTAATCATGGTTATTATTATTAGTTGCACTAGCAGAAGAAGTAGCAAATATATTTCTTGGTGCTGTTCAAATGCTTTTTGAGCCACATGATTAATTCATTGTGTAGCAGTGTGCAATATGGAATTGGTTCTGTTTCTCTCTCTCTCTCTCGCTTTCTGTCTGTCACTACATATTTCATCAGTCTCCATCAGTGAGTCAGTTTTTGGCAGGGGAAAGATTTATCTGCCCTTAGTGTGACATCTCTGAAAGACAGACATGTGAGAGAAACATTTCAGTTCCAGAACTTTTATGTGTGTGTGTGTGTGTGTGTGTGTGGGTGTGGGTTCGCTTATGTCCAAATTGGGGATATACACTAGGCTCAAGACCGATTCGGAACAGCGGTGCAATTGGGGACAAAAAGTGGTGTCCTCAATTTGGAAAACTGTGATTTTTAGGTCAACAGTTAAGGTTAGGCTTAGGGTTAGGTTAAGGTTATTGTTAGGTTAAGGTTAGGGTTAGGATTAGGATTAGGTTAAGGTCAGGTAGTCCTTCAGGTTAGTCTCCAGGAAATGAATGTAAGTCTATGTAAATTCCCCAAGAGTGACATAAGTAAAGACTGTGTGTGTGTGTGTGTGTGTGTGTGCTGTTCACACACCTGTTCAACCTGTTTAACTGTTTTGCTGTGGATGAAGGTGGAGTTCAGGTGGAGTGAGTTTGTTGTCCCAGTGACCAGAAGCCTGTTTCCCAAAAGTGTATTTAGACTGAGATTATCATTGTCTCATTCTAAATCTGTGGACTACAATCATCTCAGTCTTGGGCTTTGGGAATCAGGACCCAGTTCTTTTGTTTTATCAACATTCAGTTGGAGGTAAGTTGTCTGCGTGAAGTGGGAAATAGTGTTGATTTATTGTCATTGAGTAGTGAAAGCATGGTCACGTCATCAGAGTGTTTGAAGTGTGTGGTGTTGGGTGCAGGGCTGATACAGTCATTTCTTATAGGGCGTGTAAAAGAAAAAGATAACCCTGAGGGCTACGAAAATAGAAGTGACTGCATAGAAAAAATAGGAAATCAGGAAAGTAAAAGAATATATGATAATGACCAGTAATGTATTAGTTTCCTATAAAATGTTTGAGAGCAAGGGGGGAGAAGTAATATTAATACCTACAACAAGGTAATAAACAAAATCAAGCAAATTTTAAAAAGTGGGCTGCATCAACATAAGTTCAGTCTTTAGAGCACAACAGTGAAAATTGATTCATTTTAAGAACTGTGATGTAAAGATATGCAGTATAATGCCTCTGTGTTTAGGAAGATGTTGTTAAACCCCCCATGTGCTTTCTGGGTCGTTAAATCCCACAGTGTTATAGTGTAGATGGATTATCTTTTTTAAAATACAATTAAAATGCACAGCCACAAAACTCTTTTGATCATCAGTGCGTGTCATAGAAAACTTTTCACCAGTCGCTCAAATAGTTATCATACTCATTGTCTTCAAATAATAGTACTGCAGTCTTATATTAACTGAACACATGGTAGTTCCGCTCATTTCTCTCACTCTTCTGTTGGCTGTGTTTCCCTCAGTAGCCTCTAGATGCCACTGCTGCTCTGTGACTGATACTGGAGCCTGTTAACTCTCTCACCTGCTGTCTTTAGACTGAAAAGGGGGCTTTGTCTGAGGCATAGTAAGCCAGCTTGTTAGGGCACACACACACACACACACACACACACACACACACAGAGTCACACTAAAGACTAAACCACAGCCCACGCTTAATGAGTTTGCTTATGAAATTTTCCCTGGAAATTCAAGATCAGTAGAGTGTGCACTTCACCACTGTTACGTCCCCGAAGGGTATAGGAGTAATGGGGAGCAACACACATATATAATGGCAGGGATTCCTTTGAAAGAAAAGAGAGAAACAGTGTATATTCTTAACATATATATTTATTTATGAGGAAACGAAAAGTTCACCCAAAGGGAGAAACGGAAAGGGACTTCTTCAAAAGGAAGACCAGGCTGAAACACATAAACGCTATCACTAGCTATAATTCACGCTATCACTCTGCACTCTGCTGAGGACAACCACCAGCACATCACCTATCTTATTCTGTCACATGCACACACAGCTCCACGCTGCCGAATGGCCCACTGGCACCACACCTAGAGTCATCAGGGTTTAAATAGCCAGGCCCTGATGACGAACCACTACCACCTGCAGGTAATGGGGAGGGGAGGAGGAGACACAAACGGCTCAAGGCTGTAACAACCACACTGAATTAAACAAATAATGTCAAGTCCGTTCACATACATCTGTCTGTTATTTGTGTCTAACTAATCATTGTTGAAATAATTAAAGTGGAAGAGCTTGAGCATGGTGGTACAATACTCAACTTTGAGAGTGAACATTTAAATGTGAGTACAAATTGTGAAAATGATCTTTCATTGATAGATTTCTGTTTAATCATATGCTGAGATTTGATAATGCTTGTGTATGGGTAAAAAGACGATTGTGAAATGTATCCAATTAAGGGAAGAACAAGGGCTTTTTGTAACATAGAAAAATAATATAAAATCTGAACTTTTATTCAGACTGAAGGTCAGCGTAAAAAGAAAATCAAGCAAAGGGAATTTTGTCATTTAAAGCACTAAAGAACTTTGTGTAGCATATTGTTAAAATTAAATTAAAGGAATACAAGTACCTACCATCATGATGTTAAAACATGAGAACAGAGAGGAAGGAGGGTATTATGGTGATGATGGACATTGGACTGAACATGAATTGTGATGGATTATATGGGTTGACTGTGTTTTTTGGAAGGCTGCTTACTGTATGTGATGATTTGATATGCAGTATATTTCTGACAAAATCCCAGTAAGTTTTGTTTTCAAGTGGTTTTGGCATTACATGACTTTGTCGTGGCTGAGATGCTGTTTTCTTGTCCCACTGGCAGCAGCACCAAAGGCTGGCAAGCCTGACGCCACTTGACGTGTCTGTCTGGCCAACTATCTCGACTGATGATGATTCCTCATAGGATGACCCCTTGAACTTTTCTTAAGCACCACACTCAAGCAAAAAATCCCCCAAAATTTTCAAACATAACGAGATCTTGAGCTAAGAAGAATCATCTTGATTTCAGTGACCTTTTCCAGACTGCGTCCCAATCATGTTGGTCTTTCAGCATTCCGTTTTCGTGACTATAAAGTTTGAACTGTTCTAAGTAACTTCAGCCTAAAGCCAAAAGCTATGCTCGTCTTAGCTGCAGTTCATTTCCTTCCAACGTGAAGAAACTGGCACCTTCAATAATTAGAGAACACTGCTGCTCCAGGACACTGGCTCTAGTATATCTGACCACAACCAGTCAGTCTCTAGTCCTTCATAATGAGGTAGCTCATGTAGAATAGAGACAAGCCTGAACATATGTGCCTCCATAATATATGATGTTCTCAACCACCAGTACGCAGTACTGACTTCAGTCCACTTCCACTCTTCTCAGTCTGACTTACTGTTCTTATCCTTATTCTCTCAGAAATCCAGGACATTACTAACATCTTTATGGTGTAGTTGACACATATACATAAATTGTCGATATTATATGATTTTATTCTGATTTTGATATGATTTTATTATATGTTTATATCAGTATTCAACTATTGAATCCTGCTGTTAGAGCTTTTTCCTTTGATTTTATTGCTTCAATGATATCAGATATTTTGGTACTTGTGTCCTACTTGTCTGCTTTACTGTGCTGCTTTTGCTTATGCAGTGAAACAGATCCCAGTGGGGATCAATAGAGGTTCACCTCAGCATACAGATAATAAATTATTAAGATGACATGAACAATATTAGATCATGAAGATACAGCATCATCAGCATGTCGAGCACTGTGGCTCCTCCTAACCTGAACACGTAGCTGTGGAGAGTGAAGGTGACAGTAGCCTTTCTGCATTTTACGCATTTTACTTGAATTTCACTCAAAACAGTCAGATTCTATTGAAAAAGGAATATATGATATGACTTTATCTCGATTGATTCTGATCATCCTTGTGTGATTAAAGATTTTTATAACAATGAGGGTAAAGTTGTGGAAGAAGTACTCAGATACTTTTCAGATCCAAAGACTTTTCTCTGTTCTCTCTTTCTTCTTTGTCTTCTTTAGGAACACTGCCTGAAAGTTCTCAAAATGCTTTTCAGAAAACATTTACAGAACTTTTAGAGCTAGAATAGTCAGGTTATTCTGGGAAAGAAACCATTTTTGGCCTGGGGCTGAAAGAGGTCATTCAATTCTTCTTTTACATTTGTAGTCTGTTAGTAATACTGAAACAATTTGGTCCATAAGAGATTTTCTTTAATTCTGCAAGCAGGAGTGTTTAGACTGAAAAAAGGAATTGTACACTATGGTTCATCCTTAAGGTGTTAGAGTAGTACATGATGTACACTGGTTTTGTCTTTTGTCTCATTAATTAATCAATGCAGCAACATAAAAAACAACACCAATACAAAGGTAGCACATATAAAAGCCAAGAAAAAACCTATCAGAGAACAAGGGAAAAAAACACGAGAACATGATGTCATCAGCCAACAACATTGAACATATTCAATTCAATTTTATTTGTAAAGCGCCAAATCATAACAGAAGTCATCTCAAGGCACTTTACATACAGAGCAGGTCTAGACCATACTCTTTGTAATATTACTTATAGAGTACAAGAGATCCAGCTCACGGGAGAGGAGCCTTCAGCCTGATGTTTGGTGGACATTTACACTTCATGTTCCCACAGCTGGGACACACTGTGGCGGTGTTTACCACACTTTCAAAGGAGTGCTGCTATTTCCAGCCACATATAAATTCAGTGTTTCCAGTGAAGGAAACAGGAAATGTGCCTCTCCATGATTGTTGTGCAGCAGCGGAGTGAGCCGACAGTTGTTGTTGCTGCTCGGACGGACGGACCTCCCTCTTCCCCCGCTCCCCCCGCCCGGAGGACCAGCAGCCTGCCTGCCTGCCTGCCCGAGACGAGGGCGGAGCTGGCCCGCCTGTCACACAGACATGTTTCATTTCAAAAACTAGCCACCACGCTAACCACCGTCTAAATCCGTACGGCTATCCGGGTTGAACCGCAGCGACAGGAAGCGCCCCGCTGTGCCGCCCCGAGGAGACGCAGTATGCCGGTGAAAGGCGGCGGAAGACTGGCCTCCCAGTCGAGCAGGAGCGACCATGTCGGAGTAAGTGACACTTCACGGTGTTTCACCGTCCACTCGTTTCTAACTTCGCCATGACGTCAACATGTCTTGTCAGGTCATTTTAGTGTCCGTGTTAAACATATGCGTCACTTCCAACCTGCCTGAAGTGGCTGCTCGCTCGAGCTGTGAGATGCGTGACGAGCAGCCAATCGTCATCCTGTCAGTACACCTGTTGTGCCTCAGGACAGCCAATAGAAATACCTGTTACAAAGCTAGACTAATATTTACTCTGCTGCTGTGTCCGTGTGTAACCTGAGGAAACTGGTACAACTTTGGTCTGAATCCAGTGTTGAGAGTTGGCTGGGTTGTAATCCGGTCCAGATTGACATCTCTGGTTTGATGGGGGTGTTGACTGAAGATTAGAAGGTCACTGGATGTAATCAGTAGAGCAGCAGGGAAACATATGTGTGTGTGTGTGTGTGTGTGAGGAAAATGATTAACAATGTTCACACTGTCATGCTGCCTCTAACTTGTTCAGTGGCCACCTGTGGATCTTACATGTATGTAAAATGATTGTAGAAGAAAGAAGGCTATGTCCTACATTTCCTTTGAGTCTCTGTACTTTCAGTCCAGGACTCTTTTTGTCCACTAACATTGCTGCCATGTTCAGTACATTGCTATGAACTTAGCTGTACACTAAATATTATGAAAACAATTAGTTTTTTAATGAAAAGGACAATTACATATTTTGTGACCACTTCATTTTACCTCGTGTTGTTGTGGCCATTGGGGAGAGATGATGATCACACAATAACAACTGTGCTGCTAGGTCAAGGTTGACTCTTCTGGTGTGTGTGTATATGTGTGTGTGTGTATGTGTGTACACACCCCCCTAAGGCTCCTTCTGGTCTGGCTGGTTGGGCGCAGGAGAGGGGCTGTTCAGATTAATGGTCATCCTTAATGATGCCAGGGGGCTGTGTGTGTGTGTGTGTGTGTGTGTGTGTGTGTGTGTGTGTGTGTGTGTGTGTGTGTGTGTGTGTGTGTGTGTGTGTGTGTGTGGTACTAGAGCTTCTGTGATAACACTAATGACCCTTCTTCAGTCCTCTCAACCATAGTAGTCTAACATTTTGTCCTGAATTCAGCCTGCTTTTCATTCTGGATACATAAATACAGTGTGTCTCAGCTGAATGTCTCCTCCATTCAAATTTCAAAGTAATCCTAAAGTAATCCTGCTGGCACAGAGTACTGCAGTAAACAGTAAAACAGGTCATAAAATGTTAATTCTTTGCTTGTGAAATATTTTATTGGATTTAAAGGTGAAGTTAAAGCACTGAAGTAGTTGTGTGTGTGTGTCAATTGACATAGTTTGATGTATCGTTTAACAGTAAGCACAAAAGGAGTTGAAGTGTCAGCTGATGTGTAATCCCTGAAAGCAGATGAAGTCTTAGTTGAAGAGTAAGAGATGGAAGTAGAGGAACTGTCATTTGGCCTGTAAGCACTGAAAGCTGATCAATTATCAATTGAAGTGTCAACTGAAGGTTGTTGTGCACTTGGGATAGGCCTTATCTTCTATTGTAGTATAGGTCATTTTATGTCAGGGTAACAATATATATCACTGTACAGTAATTGTTCTGTAACTTCAATTAAGAAATGTTTTAAAATAACCATACTGTACTTCATCACATTTAATTATTTCTTCTTTTACTTGGAACTTCCATACAAAGATTAACACGAGACAGCACTTGAGTTAAAAAGACAATCACGCTCCTCTTCTGCAGCTGCAGTTCGCAAACCAGCTTAGAGATGTATTACCACCACAAACTGTTGCTCTCACATCACGGTGCAGCAGCTCGGCCCTTTGGTCCTCCCCAAACAACACTATGCAACTTCCTGCTCAAGTTGAATAATTTTATTACTTTGTGTAATTTGTGTCGTCCGGCACAAGTAGACGCAGATTTGAATGTGATTTGCAGCTGAAAGTAGCTGAAGTGAGTCTGTTGAAGAGGGGGAAAAAATGAATGCAGTCGCATTGTCAGGTGACATGTAATAAGCAGTTTTAGTTTCATTGTAAGTGTAAGTAAAAAGTGAAAGCCTCATGTCCCACATGGGATGAATAAGTAAGTGAAAAGTGAAAACCTCAGTGGGAGCTCCTTAAACAGCTGAACTGTCAGTTGAAGTGTAAGAGATGAAAGCAGCCAGTGTCGTGGATGAACTTCCTGGAACACAGTGAGCTTTTTATAGATATTTTTTATTTTGTTGATCTTAGCAAGTAAAATAAAGATTTAAAGTTTTGTTTGAAACAGTGGTGCATACTAAGCTTTACTGAACGCAAATCCACTGCATTTCTTGATAAGCTAAATTCATTCCCATTCCTTAACCATGTCTAATCTAGTCAGTACACATTGTTCATTCATACAGACAAACTGAATCTAGCACAGCACCTTAATGTATTATGGAACGTGAAATCACAGCTGAGTCCTCTCCTTTCTTAAAGACAGGAAAGTGTATCATAATGTGCACAGTTCACTGGAAGACATCATCACCTTCCCAAAAATCAATGGTGCTGAAGTATCCTCAGTGTCATCAGGTTTCTGTCAATACTCCCATGATTCAGTGGGGTCTGTTCATCAACCCTGTTCTGTTCTCTTACAATAGCAGAGAAGCCAGTTCAGCCTGAGTGACGTATTAACACTAACACAGCTGCTGGCAGTGAACAGGGAGAGCATTCACTCACTGGCACATATCAAATATAAATGGCTGGCACAGTCAAACACTGATGTAACTAGAGTTGGGCGATAAGGTGGTATATACAGTGCAACGGTCGAAATGCTTCCACCGCTAGAGATTTGACAATACCGTTTTCTACCACTGGACTTATACCTTAAAAATAAATATTGGCGGTATTGTCACGTGATCTTGTGAATCCAGCTACCTCACAAGGTGACGTGATTTGGGCAGCAGGACTACTTACCATTTTTTCACATTATATGAGAGCATTGGTTTGTTGTAGTCACCACAGAAGAAGAGAGTGACAAGAAAACATGAAGGAGGAGAGTGAAATTGTAAATAAAGAGTAGGAGGCAAATATTGTTGTTACATGATTATCTGACATTTGCACACTAGTTTATTTTGACAGTATTTCGTCAGGTTTGAATAAAAGATAAGGAAATGCTGCAGGTTGCTTGCTTCAAGTTAGACATAATTGAAATACAAACTTCTAAGTGAGAGAATGCAACTGTGTGTATTGGATATCCTAATGTGAGGCTTAACAGTAATCCCTGAAGTGATGCTTGTTGTGCTCGGGGCTGTGGACCAGATTTGGGCATTAAACCCTCCACCCCCACCCCACCTCCCTCTCCTTCTCCCTCTCCCCACCCCACCCTGTTGTGCAACACACAAAGACCCTATAATTAGACTGCTCACATTTGGGATGATTATAAAAGATTGAGGCTGTTTCTGGCTGAAGAATCAGCTCTTCTTGTTCTCATGTCACCGTGTAAATGTTTAAGACTTGTTGGTGTGTACAGCAGGGAGTCCACAGACCCTGAACAAGGCTTCATGTCTTGTTATCTAAAGTCAAAGAGTTTGTAAGGATTCTCGGCACATTTTCTATTTAACGTTTTAAAATGATAAAACTTCCAGGTCCTAAAATGAACCCACTCACATACATGTGTACAGCTATTTTAATTCCATGTTGGTCTCTTTTTTTATAGCTGTGTTTCAGTTGTGGTTTGAGATGAGTGTTTTCCTAAATTTTAAGATTCAGTGACTGCATTTCATACCCTTATTCCTTTCATTGTGGTGGATTTTTAAGCATTTAACTACAAAAATACAATATGAAAATGCTTTTGCATCAAATGATTGACTCTAAAGAAGTTCTGGAGAAAATAATCCTGCAGTGTGTGGTGTTGTGAGGACTCGGAGCTCCGGTCTGCTGATCTTGTCACTGCCAGTTGTTCTCACTCTGGTTATTTCAAGCATGGTTGGTTTTTGCAAGTGAAATCAGGACAGTCAACATTACAAGTGTGCAGGGGAGAAATAATTGTGTGCAGACAGGATCTGACAAGTGGTGGAATATTATTTTATAAGCAAGCACTTCCAGGTTTTAGAGCAGAGCCACTGCTCAGCTGAGCTTCACCTCGATCACCTCACCTCAATCTTCTTAGCCTTTTCTGCGTAAGATGTAAGGCAAATGAACATGTTTTTTATATCAGTCCTGTCAAAGTGTGTTCTCATTGTAGGAGCTCCTCTCTCTTGTGTGTTGATCAGAACAAGGCCATAATTTTCAATGGAGGATCTTGCTGCACTTTCCTGAGCAGCCGTCCAAGCTGTAGAGGCCAAACTTTGACTAAATTGAATTTTGACATGCATCCAATGGCATTCAGAAACTGACAGTAGGCTGAGGTTATGATGGGGTCATTCTGTGTGTCTCTGAATTCCTAGAGTTATGAAACGCCACTCTCTGATCCTTCTTGCCTTTAAAAAATGTTCTATGGCAGAAAGTTTGGCATAACAGGTTAGAAAAAGAATATTGTGATTGTTTATATTCTGATGTAGTTGTGTAGAATGGGTCATTTTTCGTGTGTTGCTCTTTGTCCCTTCTTTGTATGTGAGCCAAACAATGCATGTTTTTAATGTGAAAGACTGGCATATCATTTAGTAGGAGGGAATTCCATCTCTTGTAAATCATTGGGAGTCAGTATTTTTAGCATTCCAGTTGTCTTCAGGTTTGTCTCTGGCTTTATCTCGGTGAGCCTGTGTTGCTTTATGTAAATGTTGTCATCGTGTTCATCAGTCATCCTAGGGTTAGACCTTTAGCCAAGGTCTCTTTCCTTTTTATACATGTGACTTCATGTGGAAGCAGAAGACTCAGCCCTGCCCCACATCATGCATTCAGATGGTATTAGTAAAGATTAACACAACTATAATGCCAAGGTTCCCAATGTGACCCAGATAAGAAACCTTGTCTCTTGAATGTTCTCTGAATTTCCAAGAGAACTGATTGAGGAGGCTGCCTGTATGAATACACTCCTTAAAGCTGCAAAATATTCCAAATATTCTCTGACCAGTGGGATTCATGCCACATGGGTTCAGACAGCTGCTGGGAGTGGCTGACTGATAAAATTCCTGCATGTGTCTTTATATCTCCCTCTCAGCGTGTCTGTGTTTAGTGTTTACTGGTACTGCCCTCTGGCTGGGGAATAGGTTCAGAGGCCAAGGGCGTGGTGCTCTGCTGAAACCCAAGCTAACATCAGGGAAGACCACATTTGGTACAGTGCCGGTGTCTTGTTGGTCTGTGCATGTGTACAGGACTTAAAACGGCATGCGAAGTCTGCTGTCATGAAACTTTGTGTGCTCTTTGCATGTGCACACATGAAGTCAGAAAAGGACAGGAAAGGATTGAATAGAGTAGACTAGAAACAGACTGGTTTGACATTGATACACCACAAAGAAAATTAAAGGTTAGTTAATTGAAACAGCTTTGAAGCTATTGGAATGTATATTTTTTATAATTTTTATTGAAGCAAGGCTAGCAGTTTCCCCTTGCTTTTAGTCTTCCTTTAGTCTAGGTAAAATTGGTGTAACTTTGGTGTAAAGTTAAACCTTGGTGAACACTCCCATGCAGATATATGTTGTTGTCCAGGTGCAGACTGACATTTCTGACGTATGATATACAATGGTGGAAAGTGAAACATCATTCAGTTTTATAATAACCTGCTTTGTTGACATATGAACTGCTTCACAAAAGTTATACAGTTAGTTTGCAGTCAGCTGTGAGACAGGATTGGATGGTCCAAATATGTTCACTTGAATTATCTGTAAAAATAAAAAACACCAAATACTTGCTCTAAGCCGGCGACTCAGCTTCAAGCCCCTCTAGTTACTGACCAAGAGTCCAAGTAGTCAGACTTAAGTGGCACCTATTTTACCGGCATGTGAAAATATTGTGAACAATTTTGCTACATGTTTTATTTGCCATCTCTAAGTGACTTTTGAACCTCATAAAAATGAAAATGCTGTGTCCAACACCGTAATCCTATAAAACTTTACGGTAGCAATGGTTGAATGTCATTTTCAAATGATTTGTGTCAGTAGGACAAACTTGGCCTTTAAGAGTTGTCTTGATGAGCCTTTGTTGGACGGTTTTGGCATGCTTGTCCTCAGCTGATGAGCTGGCAGTGTCTCTGCCCACTGGGAGTGATACGCTTGTCTCATGCAACTTAATGACATGCTGCTTAGCAAAGCCTACCTCAGCTCTTCTGCTTCACTGCCAGTCACAAATACCAACACGCACACTCTCACACACACACATGCACGCGCACATGCACACAAATGCTCATACCCCTGGTGCCAATGTTAGGAATTGAAGTGTTGGCCCATTATTGTAGTGGATAATAAATGCTTCCTTTCTTTAGCATTTCAACCCCCACCCTCACCCACTCAGATCAGTTGACATACTTAAAATATCCTGTCTGAGGCAACTTGTACTGTGGATGACAGTGGAGTATACAGTGAAATTCTTAGCTTGCTGTCCTCTCTGATTGCAGCACATAGAGAAAATGCAAAGTAATTAAGTCATAAATAACAGTAATAGATGCAGACAGCTACAGGCCAAACACCATGTTAGTTAGTTAGAGCAGTTTCAGTACCTGGACACACTTTGATCAATAGAGTCTGCATGGACCCTCATCATATTCTCTTGTCTCGTAACATCATGAGAAAGAGAATTGTATTTTTTTAGACCTGCATCTGATATGTGTCTAAATCAGCAGAGGGTGGAGACACTTGGTTGTGAACATGTTGAATGGGTGAGCTGGTTGTAGCAGTGAGGGCGTAGACCACAGATCAGGGAAGTCACAGTAACAGAAAGCTGAAGTGAGGATAAATGTTCCTGCTGATTAGTTTGCTCATGCAGGCTGTCTGTGTTTACTCTCTATTTCTGAACTCAACCTCAGGCTAGATGCCACTTCAAGAGTCGAAATTCGACTCAGTGAAATGCAGATGGTTGAAAGCTGGAAGGGTTGGCACTTAAGTTGGTCCACCATTTTGGTCTAGACTGAAATATCTCAACTACTATTAGATATATTGTATAGACGTTCATGTTCCACAGAGACTTTGATCTTCTGATGTTTCCTAAAATACCACCAGATCTGCAGTTTTGGTTTTGTGTGCTTTGTGTGAAATGTGTTGACAGCTGTTCATATCCTGGTTTCTAGTCAAAATTGAAATGTTGAATGCCTGCAAAACATCTCCATCATCCTCAGCTATGCCAGCTATGCTTTGTGTTTAATGGTAGTTAGCTAATGTTAGCATGGTGAAATGGTAAACCTCCTAACCTTCACCATGTTAGCATTGTCATTGTGAGCATGTTGACATGCTGATCTTAGCTTTAGCTTAAGCAATGGGTGTGCACAGCCTCAGATTGTAGTCTCTAATCTTGTAGCTGTACTTGTATACTTATATTTATATTCTGTCGTTTGAGGAGGTTGGTGTCTGTTTTTTGAGGTTTACATTTATTTTGTTAACTGAAGTCTAACTCAAGGAGAAGAGATTTGAGATAATGTTTGAGGACCTACTGGAGGTTTTTCACATACAAACTCAAATGCCTCCTAAGGAAACACTCCAAGGCATCCATAAGCTTTTATAATCACCTTTGGCAAATACTATTTGAGCTAAACATGATACAGTGGGTGTGAGTGCAGGTTGGCTGCTCTGTACTGGTTTTGTGTCGACATTTGAATGTGGGCGACGTTGCATTTGCCTGTGTGTCTGAGAGTACAGGTCAGTATTTGTGTGTGTGTTCCACCACAGATTGTTGTTTCCTGTGAGTGAACATGAGTAAGGAGACGTTATCTGTGGAATGACAGGAACAGGGAGTGATGGTTTACAGGCTGCTTCCTGCAGCAGAAGCCCCTTTTCCCTGTGTTTCCACCTCACCACTCCCTGAGTCCTGAGGCCAAGACAAGACCACAACCACTGTTTAGACCAAGACAAACATATACAGCACTCACTTTATCTCACTGAACCACCAATGCTGCCTCAGGCCCTCATTTATGAAACGTTCAGAACATCAAATATGATCTTTGTGATGGAGCATGTCATCATTATCAGCAGTGGAATCAAGGCACAGAAGCCGACAGCGGATTGTGAACAGAACTATCTGTTTCCACTGCTTTTAAGTATACATAAATAAGCTTATTTCATGTCGGCCTGTGCTTCTGGTGAATCCCGTTGATATAGCAGATATGTTGATGTATTCCAGTCTGTGCTGCATGTACACCCCTCCTTTAATAGATGTCACCACACCTGCGTAGACTGCCGTGTATGTGTCATATGTAAATAAGGGACTGGTGAGTCATGTTGTTTTCACAGCTCATCCAGTTTAGAGTAGATCAATGAAATCTAAATAGAACTGTGTAGCTTCTATGGCAACTAGCACACGGCACTGTGTTTTTTACTTATTTAAGTCTGACAGGTTCACCTCATATGTAAATCTATTTTATATTAACCACTTCTATGCCTTACTAGAATTATAAGATAAGATATTCCCTTATTAGTCCCACAACGGGGAAATTTACAAAATATTAATATATTAGTCTAGATCAACACTGGATTTTTTAGATCAGTACAGATATAGATACAGATCTGACAATGATGAAATATATATATACAGTGTATATATATGTGTGTGTGTGTGTGTGTTTGTGTGTTTGTGTTTAACGTACTAGCTAAAAGGTCTGAGCATGGACTTGACTTGACTTGACTTGTTGGTCAGTCTATGTTGACCTGATTCATGCTCCACAGAGGTTGAACCCTTTCCATTAGATAGACTGTGCCAGTGGTTCCAAGCCTTTTTTAGTGGGTGTATATGTATCTATTAAGAGCCCAACCAATACTGGATTTTTGAGGCTAATACTAATCGCAATGTTTTAGAGTTAGACAAACATCATCATAACATAAACAAACATTTTTGATTCACTTAATTTAATTATTAAAAATGTGTGAGTTTTACAGTGTAAACATAGTGCTTTCTGACTGTACTGACACTTATTATGACATAAAAACCCATAGTGATATATCTGGGATAAGATATAATAATAATAATAATAATAATAATAATAATAATAATGTAGATCTTTTATCCACACTGGTGAATAAGAAGAATATTCCCAACTAAAGTGCAGTCACTTGATGCCACTGGAGTCAGTTACATTATTCTAACCAATTGAACTGAACTACTTCACCAATTCCAAACATGTCTGGTGTGAACAAGCCTTTAAGAAACTTATGAAACACAAAGTGCAAAGGCACAGATAAATGAAATCAAGTGCACAGACTGCAGTTCAAGTAAAAGGCAGCCTACAGTCAGTGTAGAAACATTCACACTTTAGCACTGACTATAGACATCCAAAATCTTTGTTAGAGAGGTTGAAACTGCCATAAATAACTCAACTTATTTGTCTGCTATACCTTGCTTGTTGTAGTGTCTTGTATACACTTTGTTATCTCTGCTCCAACCTAATCATGTCACAGAGTAAAAGTATAAATATGAGTTGATGTCAAATGAGTCTGGAATCCTGTTTTGGCAAAAAGCCTTGAAATTATACTGTAGGTCAAAATTGTGATGAATGTCATCTTTTTAAGAATACACTGACATGTCAGCAGCTGTCTAATGCTTTCCCAGCAGCCATATTTCACAGATTTTCAGCTCTTCAGTTCACAGACTTGAAAGTTGTGTAGAAATCAAAGTGTTGTCCTGTCGTGACTGGGATGTTAATCTGAGAAATGAAACACTGTAATTACGGAGAAATAACAGGAAGAACACTTTAGAGTGCTGTTGAATATGCTGGCTGTGTGTGTGTGTGTGTGTGTGTGTGTGTGTGTGTGTGTGTGTGTGTGTGTGAGAGAGAGATAATATCAGTACGAGTCTTGTCTCCAAAAATACTCTCTCACAGTCCTTCCTTTAACATAATAAACACAAAGATGATAAAAGAAACAGAACCTTCTGGCATACAGTAATATGATACCATACACGTATTTAAGGAAGCAGAGACAGTTCTCCTCAGCAGATCTGTGTGCGATACTGTTAGTGTGTGAGGAAAGGAGGGAAGAGGAAACTGCTCTGAGGTCAGCAGCAGAACAATGGCTAGACTCACTAACAGTATGCTCCTGGAAACCAGAGAGGGAAGAAAGAATCGCATTGTAACGCACATTATAGCGACAGGTGTTTCTGTAATTTTGTCCAGCCCAATTATATCAATGACAGGTTCAACACAAACTGAACTCTGTAACCTTCACGAGGTACGATTTATTGCAGCTGTTGACATGACACTTACATGACTGCATTAGTTTAATTTAGGTGTCCCTAATAAACTGGCAAAGATTTTGGAGAATTTTAACTGCATAAATAAGATTGTAAGTAAGGGGTGATACCCCACAAGTTATATGTACAGTGATTGTAATGGAGGATGTGATATGGTATGGTGGCAAAGACATGGTGTCCCACAGCTGACTATAGAGGAGGTGTGCCATCTCACCAGAAATAAAGAGCTAGTGTATGAAGAAAAGTTTATATTTTAATGAAACATATGAAGCTTCAGGGAAAATGGTGCCAATTTACACTGCAAAGTCCACACATTATTTAGGTTGCAGACTGTTTAGACCATCATCTTGTAACTGAATTAATGACAATATGGCATGTGTTAGGATCTGTCTGATCTGGCTCAACTGGTGACAATGACCGCTTGACCACCTCAGACATTCACTTTGCACGCCAGGCCTTTTTCCTAGAAGACATTTTGACTTGTGACATTAGAAAAAGCACAGGTGCTCAAAGCATTGCAAGAACTACTAGAAGACCAAAGAAGACCAAGGAGTCCTGTCACAGACAGTCACCTGACTTCAACCCCATTGAACATTTATGGGGACACTGACAAAGCAAAGCAAGTTGAGTTACGAGCCTCTGATGAGTAGATGAAAACCACTGTCCACTTGACTGTCATATGAACACACACCTCAGTGGAAGAGATACAGTGCAAGGAAATTAGACCTTTTGTACAAAAGACTTAAGTTGGTCAGTGCCACAGATTTACTTAAATTTGTTTGACGACCTAGAAATAGTGCAGAATCTTAAATGTTTCTTAATTTCACATGTCATACATAACTTCATATAACTTCCACAATGGCTCATGGCGTGATTGCCTCAAACAAATTAATGCTGGCCCCAAACACAGGGGGAATAAAACATGGGCTGACAAATTCCCAGTGCTTTTAGTATAATGTGCATGCCAAATAAGCATAATGTACATTCCCATTGCTTTAATTTGCTTTAATCAGCAGTAGAATCTCATTTTCAACACTTCGTTGTTCTGAATTACTCATCTTAAACATTATTGTCCTATTTCAGTCACTGCGGGTTTATGTGTGTTAATACACAAAATACAAGTACCACAGATGATAGTAGCTATGTTTGAAGTGCAGTGAGTCCTGCAAATGTTTCACAATAAAAGCCTTGTTAGGAAATGAAGGCATTCTGCCAACTGAAATGTTAGAAGGCTTTTAATTTGAAATGGATACAAGAAGTGTTGAGCTTATATGAAGACCATAATGCAATAACAAAAATTTAACAATGCAGTGGGAGCTGATCTGAAAAGAATCAGTGTCAGTGTCATACTAAAATATGATGACCAAACAGAAGAAATTAGGAAATAAAAGCCTGTCTCTAAATACACCTCTCTTGCTGCTGCACATAGATTTATTTTATGAAATCTTGGCAAGAGAAACATTTCAGAACTTCATCAGACTCATGAATACCTAGAATGGTTCAAAGGCATAAATAGATATTAACAGTTTCTGCACTAATTAATAATGCTACACATGACTAAACAAGTTTGACTTCAGACCGTTAACAGTTGTCAATGCAACAAGCATCAAAAACAATGTCCAAAAATACTGTGGAGCAACATGTCCAAATATTTTATTTAACTGGTTATAGATAACACTAGCTCCAGTCTCAGTGTTCCTTTGAACAATACATCTTACAAAAGCCGTCAGATGTTGTCTTGTCTCCTAATGGCCACTATGTTACTAGAGTTTGATTAGCTGGATGTAAGTAAGTAAGTATGAATGAATATGTGAGTGGAATATATTAAGCTGCTGCTGTACTCATCTCCACCCCCAGGCCACACACACTTACTCACTCAATCACTCACATCAGTCACACACACACACACAAATACACACTTAACCTAACCCAAACCTTAACCTCTGCTTTTTCCCAAGTGGGGACACAGCTTTTGTCCTCATTTGGACGAGCCATCCCCAATTAACAGGTCTTTAATCTGAAATGTGTCCCCGAAAGTAGCTTGTGTCAGAAACCCACACACACAGACATGCAGAACTGCAGGTGCAGTGAGAGGAGAATGTATAAATAGCAGCAGCATCATTTACCATGGCGAAGGAGCTGTAGCTTCCTCAGTGAGTCAGGTAGCCGCAGCCTCCAGCTCTGCACTCAGACCTGTCACTGTGCTTCTGACTGCTGCAGCCCTTTACAACCCTCCACACTGTGACTCTGTCATCAAAGCCCCTTGAGCTGTTACAGAAGCCGAGAATGGAACAAATCTGTAAAAGAGGAACACCGGCCAGTCATTTTCACTTGCTTTACTCACATGCCAGTCGTGTTGATTTGTCATACTTGTCATACTACAAAGATGATGTCCCTAACAGATGAATAAATAGTAGAATATGTAAATATTGCAGGCAGAGGGGTGGACAGTGTCGGAAAAGGTCCACATACTGCAGGTTAAATGCTTCAGTTAGATAGCAGAAATGCTTCAGAAGACATCTTAAAGTCCTACATTCAGTCTAAATGGGAGGGAAGGTTCCATGAAGAATGTGAAGCACAATGTGCTGTAAACATGAGCACGTTTTGTGTTTTTATTCAGCTAATGGCGAAGTTTGGTCAACCATTTGGTCAGTCTGTTATATCCTCCCAAACAAAATTGCATTCAAACTACCGGTATTGCTGTGATAAGCTATTGCTGGCCGATAATATCAGTTGGATATTTGGTTGGGAGCTATTCAACCAAGGAGTGAATTCTTTTTCCTCAAATGCAGATTTTGCAGATTTTTTCCCATATTGTCTTTTCTCGTAATCATCTCGCAGCTTCTCGGATTTATCTTGCAACCCTCAAGTACAGGGGTGGTAAACTATGTGCCACAGAGAGCCAACAGTCTGCATGTTTTCATTCCTACTGATGAACTCTGAAATCGCTGATTTCACTGTAAACTGTATTCCCTGAGAGAGTGCTGATCAGGTATGAGAACCTGCAGACTGTTGGTGTTGGGAAACAGTGGTCCATGCATCTAATGCCTAATTGCTTTTTTTTTTAATGTTCTCAAGAGGATGAACACTTGTAATATTAATGACCTCATGGTCTTTCCTGTAAAGCCAATTTAAGGACAAGTGTTCACTTGGACCACTTCAGCTCTCTTCATCTCCTGAAGTTTTATTCATGTTTTGTTCAGTCTGTGTCTGCCTCTGTCATCGCATTGTGGTCCCCATCCCCACTGGGATGTAAATCGCACATGGTTGCTCTGTGCATTACAATAATGATCACGAGTAGATTTGTAAATAGTAAGCAGGTCAGATGACAGCATAGCAAAGAAAGAATTAATGAGAATACAAAACAGCATCAGACAGAGCAACTCCAGAATGAAAGGATGGCAATCTGAATAAAGAAGTATATGTTGTAGACAGTAGTTCTTGAGAGAAGCTCATTGTCTAAACACAACTCCGCCATGAGACACAGACAGGGCTGTGAGCTGGGAACACTCAGTCCTTAGTGTTGGAGTGCTCTGAGCGAATACAATGAAGAACAGTGCAGATGGCTGAGGTGCCCAGAGGAGATATCTTCTTTTTGGTACTGTTCCTCCTGCTCAACTCGTCCTCCCCATCATCGTGCTCCTCCTCCTCCTTGTCCTGCTCTGTGTCCCAGTTCACAGTGGAACAGTGGCAAAATAAAAGCCTGTGTGTACTCTTGATTGACACAATTCTATAACAATGTAATGCTCAAAGGAAGTGGAGGAGCTTCTGACAGCTGCAAGAAATTAAAACCAATTGTAGATGGTGCTGAAAAAGCTCCAAAAACACTTCTGAAAACCAAGAAACAAGTATGAAATCAAAATGAATAAAAAACTAGCTGTCTGTTTGTGAAGCTGACATTCAAAAGTTGCAGTTTGATTGACATGTGTTGGGGCAAGTTAAGTTATATTATTTCCTGTTCATATGAAACTGGGAAATATGTTCATTTTTTTGTGTGTATTATTTGTGTTCATTTGTTTCTACCAGTGGTTAGCCATGAACAAACAGTTGAAGTTTCCAGGCTGCTTTTCAAGTGTCAACTCAAAACAGCGTTATTTAACAGAACCCCACTGCACTGCTGCGCCGCCCGCTGATTTTCAACCCACTAAAAAATCTAAATTATTTTTCCATGATTTAGACAACGATGAGCAGTAATGTTAAGTAAGGCACGCAAAAACACTGTTGTGGTTCTATAAAATACTAGGGATTAATGTCAGACTTTGTCCTATTTTTCCTAGTTTTCCACTGCTTATTAGAAAGCTATCTATATTTGTATGCCCATATGTCCATGCCTCTTTGGACTAATATAGGACACAACTATGAAAAAGGGGACAGAAGTTTACTTGATATTTTGTATGTTCGTCAGTGTTTGAACTGACCCACTACTTGTATTGTGTGTTTTGTGTTAACACTGCTACAGCTGACTGCTGTCTGGATAGAACTGGTTCCCATGACCTTGTGCACATAACTCTGCTAGTGTGTCAGTGAGTGGGTTGGAGTGTGCATGCCTGTATGGATGTACTGTGTGGTTTTAGGTCAGTGTTGTGTGTAATGTCACAATATCTCCATTGTTGTCATTCTAAGAATGTAGTGGTAGCAGCTCGGGCTGACAGGCCGCTCAGACACACATCTATATCTGACAATACTCTTCTGAACTGGCATAATACATTGTTTGCTGCCTGACATTGACCTTGATAACAGCTTGTCTTTTTAATATTGCTCCATCAATACAGCATTTTCGACAGATGATATTTGATTATTTCTTCTTCTTCTTCTTACTACTATTATTATTATCATTATCATACACTGATATTGATATATCCGTCATCAGCTTAAAGTGCCAGATAGCATTGGCCATACTGCAGTGTCTGCAAAGTCATGTATTTAGAGTAGCCTAGCACAAACACAGAAATGCATATCATTAATCCTAATCATTATGATTACATATATGTTGGATTATGTCGTAATATTTCTAGTCGAACAGGTGTCTCTGTAGTGCTGACCCTGAGTGTATTACTGCGTGCAGTGGCAGGGACGAATTGTTCTCATGTAGTTATTTCAGTGTGTTGTTTGGAGGCGCAGGAGCATTATTTGGTACTTTTAACAAAATTGTCTGTATCGCTGAAAATCACAAACTGTCAAGTACTGAAAGCTGGCATCAGATGTCTGTTCATCATCTTGTTTACTTGTTCTTTGATTCAGACAGTTCCTGAGTTAAATCAGAAGTTTTCCAATTTTAGAATGCATTTAATTCAGAGTTCTTCAACAGCTGCTTGTGCTTAACAACACTTGTTAAATGAAGGGTTTGGTAGAAAAGCATGCAAAAAATATGGGATCAAAAAAAATATTGCTGGGTTTCCTATTTTTCCAGGGAGAAAGGAGCAGATTTAGCAGAGAATTCTGTGGAATTACTGCAACCTCATTTCCTGGTAACAAACCTTATTCCAGACTAATTCTGTGTCTGGAATATGTTCCACAGAGATGGAACTGACAAACAATATCAATATTCTCACATCAAAGTTTGACAGCAAAGCAGTGTCTTTTTTTTTTAAATGTCAGATTGTTCCTTGAGCAGGGTTGCATAATAATGAAGCTCTGTGCAGTGAACCTTTCATTATTTCAGAGTTAGCGCCCTGCAGGACGACCTTGACCCTCACCTTACTGCGGTTTATGTGTCTATAATGACCTGCTCCTTGTACATCAGGCCCTTACTTCAGCAGCTGTCAGACTAGCTCAGCCTCAATGAGAACTTTAGAGCCACCTCAGTCTGTGCAATCTGGACTGTGGGCAGTGCGTACTCTTTTGAAGTTTGGTATCTTTTCAGCGCATTGCCACTGCTTTAATATCAGAGAGGTTTTATTGTTCTCAGAGCTGCTCTGTGCCTGCAGCCACATTTCCACTTCAAAGCTCTCACGCCTCATTAGATATGTGTATATCCTGACCTACTCTCTGTTTATAGAACTGTACATTAGCATACCACACACACACACGCACAAGCTGTCCGGGGTTAAACCATGTTGAAACCAGCCAATAGACATGTTGTTTTTTTATGGTCTCAATGAGGATGTGTTCTCCTCCGACTTCTACATTATTTTCATTTACACCATCTCTGTCTGCCTCTGTCTGTTTCTGCTGGGTCAGGTCTGTGTGGCTTTGGATGGTTGTATTTTAGACTGTACATGGTCTGCAGTCAATCTGCCCTCATAGATATGGCAATATTGCAATGTTTGATCCACATCAATTTTACTAGCACTTTATTTAAAAAACAAAAAATTCAGACACATAAAAGAAACATGCCTTTTGATGTTATTGTATTTGGATTATAACATGCAACCTCCTAGTAGTGATTAAAGCCTGAGATACTGGATTTTGATATTTAAGACGGCAAACTGACCTTCAGCTCTCACTGAAGTGAATACAGAAGGAGTCTCTGCTGACTGTTAAATATATAACTGCTTTGAATGTAAAAACACTCAGAAACAACATGAACTAAAATACTGGTATGTCAGTTTGGGTGCTTTTGTCTGAATAATGGCATGAATGGAGATCCCATCTTTATGGGCAAGGAGACAGTACAGAGAAAACACACTGCATTTAGTGAATAGTGTTTGAATATTTTGACGTACAGTATTAGCACTGACAGTCATCCAGCTACACATGTGTTGTTCTTCACTATAGACAAATCAGAGTTGTAGGTGGAAGTAGACAAGCTGCCGTTATTGTAGTGGCACCTCACTTACAAAGCCACATCTGTATGTAAAGGATTTCACTTTCTAAGTACTTTTGTTAAGAACATCCTCTATCCAGCAGATCCTGTGGTAAGTCAAATCAGTTTTTATTTATACAGCCCAATATCACATACCACAATATGTCTCAAGGGGCTTTACAGTCTGTAAAGCATGCGACACCCTCTGTCCTTAGACCCTCAAGTACTACTAGTTTTATGTTGAAAATATAGTCATCAAATGTGATGTAAATTAAAGTTATATTCTATAAAAATGGTTAGATGTCTAACTGTGACTTTGAAAAAAACAGAACCTAACAGCCTTAATTCTCTGTTCCATGAAATCCATTTTACTTTCACAAATCTCTGTTAAATACTTGTTTTCAATCGCATTCAACAAAAGATTGACCAAGGGCTGGTAAAGACCCAGTAGTCTGCCAACACGGGGCTGATGTGTGATGGGTGAGCCGCCACCCCGCTGACCTCTGTTAGCTTGGTACTCTCTGATGTTTCCACTTTTACGTTTGCCCTTTGCATTGAACAAAGCATTTTCTTCTAGTGTGATGACTGTGATAGAAATGATGGAGTTTGATGCTTTAAATCAGATGCTCTCAGTAATTTATAACTAATTCTGTGTCATAACCAGTTTCAGACTAGCGCTGTGAGACTGAATGACTTCTTCATTCACACAGACTAGCTTCATATATTGACTGTGATCAACACAAACATCCCTGCTTCCACTGTCACTGTGAATGTGTTCAGTTCCATTCTGAGCCCGCTGGAGTGGTGCTGGTGCTTGAGAGTGCAACGCATAATCATCTGCCACATTTGTCTATGGGATTGTAAGAAATTCAGTCATCAAGGTCTTTGTTTAGCTAATTTCAGTTGAGATTTTTTTTTTATATCTTACAAAATAACATGACCACACAGTCTACATACAGTAATATTTTAGTGACCTCTTGACCTTTCCTCATACACCCCCCCTCAGGTCAAACTCTGCATTTGTTAAGTCTGCTAAGGCTTTGACAACAGCTAAATTGCCAGTATTTTGTTTGTTTTGCCCAACACTTTCATTTTGTGGCTGCACTGAACCACACAGCCTCTAGGGGACACTAGCAAGTCTTTAAGAGAGGCAGGTGGCATGTGATTGGCTGAATGCATATACATTTTATTTAGATGAATACTATTGATAACTGCTGTGGGCTATACAGCCAAATGTCTCAGGTCGCATTAAGAGCATAACAACTTGAAACACTGCTGCTGTGTGATGTGTGTTCCTTATAAATACTGGGACTGCACGAAATGAAAAAAAAGTGAAAGTAATGTATGCAGATAGTACTGTGCACAGTGCCTTCATTACCAAGTCTACAGTCCTCTTACAGTGAGCTGCTCATCGTTTGAACGTTCAGAGTCTGAGCCAGAGAGTCATTTCTTCTATCTGACTTCTTCTCTTCCAGCAGTCATCTCTGCTGCAGCTGACTCGTCCTTCTCAGGACTGATGTGGGCTGGAAAGGTCACAGTCTGTGATAGGGAATCCCCGGGTGCTTCAGCCTCTCATCTCCTCTTTGAAGATTAAACTTCCATTTTAATGAAAGCCTTCTCTCTCTCACTTCACCACTGCGCTCTCTTCCTACCCCCTCTCCCTCCGCTCTCTGTGGGACAGAGGGTGTAGTTTCCAAACTGCTCCAGTTAGACTCTTTTTTGGTGTTTAACAGGACTAAAAGTCTATAACCATGCGAGTGACCCTAGAGCTAATCACACACCTTGAAAGTAATTAATAGTAGGGCTGCAGCAAACAACAATTTTAATAATCATTTCATTTGTGGATTAATACTTAAGTTAATCAGATATGTTTTTTGATCATGCAAAATCAAAAAAATGTAAATCTACATCATGTGTGCAAAATGACACAGCAAGTCTTTTCACATTGTTTCACACTTCAGTTCCAGTTTTACTTTGCAGTACTAAACAGTTTCAAAAATTCAAAAAACAGGCTGCGCCATATCGGATGACTTTAACTGTGAGGTTAGAACTGAACTATGGAGGTAGACTGGTACAGCAGAACACACACACTATCCCCTTTTGTCCATTATTCATTCATACACATTAGATGTTTTGTTCTCTGATCTTTTTATATGCTCTTTGGACTGGCTCTTTTGTTGGAAGCTGTGTTGCTGACTGCAAAGAGGAGATGCTCAGATGGCGTTGACATGCCAGGGAAGCATACATAGAAATTTGCAAGTTGTTCCCTGTCAATGCAAGACAGGGAAGTATGAAGTGATTTCACTGATTATTGTCTGGTTTTTTTCATGTGTGACAACTAACACGTTTCACATTTTCCCACAATGTGAAACATTAATTTTGCTGTGAGTCCCGTTCATCTACACATCAGCTTTCTTTGTGTTTTCACTGGTTTCAGCGATTTAGTCACTCAGCAACACGTCAATGTATTTTTAATAGAAGTTTCCATTGGTTTTATTGCCACAAGATTATCTATGTCCTGAGGGTGGCAACATCCCATTAAAATGAATCTCATATAATCAGATCTCAGACTCAAGTTCTCAGGCTCAGTTTATGTTTTAAGGCTTGTTTTTTCTTTCATCAGTCTAAGCAGCAGTTTGGACTCAGTTTGACATAATGCAGAATGTTCATCATCGTAATATTGTCTAATTGATTAATCAACTAATCATTTCAGAACCTTGTTTTTGCTGTTGATGTATGGGAGGAATTAGCAAATTGTTTAGGCCGTAATTACTTGTATGTAATACAGCAGTCACATTGATTTTTAAACTTGATGTGTGTTACAAAGAATGTGTGTTTTTACAATCTAAAATTTGTTCACTGTATGTCAGCACTGCTGCGTCCATCTCCCCACATATCTTGTCTTTGGTACACAGCTGTGGTGTTTCCACATCATCTGCGTTTGTTACTTACAGTGTTGAGGGCCTAGTGTTCTTCACCTGCCTGTTCCACAGCTTAATTTAGCTTCCTTTCACTCTAATTCTCTGAAGGTTTTGACATACAGATCTAAGAACAAAACTCGGCTCTGTCGCACTGCAACTGAACTCTGTAGACAACAATCTTCTCTGATTTTCACTGAACTGAACTGAGGCACAAGAGACTCTGATTTTAACTCTAGTGTATTTTTACTTCACTTTATCTCTGCTGTTTTCAGTTGTGAAGATCAGCAGGTCATGCTGAGCACTAATGTCCTCTTCTTCTTTGCCAGCGTCCATTACATGCTCAACACTGTTTGTGGACAAGTAAGGATACAGCCCTCTCTTGTTCCCCCAACCGTAGTTTTTCTCATCCCATTAGCCTCCTCTCTGCTGCTCTCTGGAGGAACCTTGTTCTTTATTTATAATGGAAAGATGATGTCTGAAATATTTACAACAACAAGAGGAGGAATGTGTTTCTGTAAGACATGGGATAAAACAATGGCAGAAGTTGCTCTTGGCTTTAAGCATGAGGCTGAAGTGGGTCTGAAGAACCAGGGGAAGACAGAGCGAAAATGATGGAAAAGTGGATCGAGTTTAACAGCCAACAATGGAGGATTAAGCAGCATAATCCAGAGTCTCCAGATAGAGGAATAAGTGGTCAGAAGTAATAGAAGAATAGAACAAAGCCATTCATTTCATTGAAGAGTTGAACCATTTCATTTAAAGAGGAAATTAACACAGCGGTCATTAAATGTTTTATTCTGTAAGTGTCCAAAGTCAAGCCAAGCGTCCAGCAGCCATTCCCCAAACCAAAAGAGAAAAAAATGGTACAAAAGCCAAGGGGCTTCAGTTTACAGTCATTATAAAATAGAGAAAAGCAGAAAAAGCTCAAATGGAGAAAAGCTTCAGGTTTTTTTGATATAGGTCTTATTTTGCTGCAACAAATATGACTTAATTAGAAACATACTTTTTATTCCTAATTTTTGCCGTTTTATTGTTTGATCAGGTTTTGGTCCCTGTTTTCTGATGAAGAGTCATGCTCTGCTGCTCTGCTCTTATGATGTTCTACTTCAATCACTGTTAAGCTACTGTTAATGAAACGTGATATATTATACAAAGATTTTTCACATAAAACCCTTCTCGTGGCTCAGTGGAGCTGATTGAAGTTAGATTGAAGTAAGTTAGTGCGTGAAAACAAAATTTGGTTATAAAGAGCAGCAGAATTGTGAGTATGACATGATTCAATCCTTCCTCAGTGTTCTTTAATTTGCCTTTATTAGCGAGCACATTTTATTTGTTTGTGCTGGCTATTTCCTATAATTTCTTTTTGATTATTTGAGACCTTCATGTGAGAATTTACAGTATTTAGCAAGAGAAACAACAGTGATTGATATAAAAGAATTAGTGACATCATCATTGTCAAGGTTGTACAGAGAAACCTGTATTAAATATTTTGTTTGCTTTTCACTGAGCGAAAGATTTTCTTTAAAAATTGTCCCTCACGTGAAATTGCCTTTCATTTTGTGGCATTGTACTGTCACTGTTGGAAATTCAAACCATCCAGGTGACAAAAATCCTAATGTGATCCTTTCTTGAACTTTCTTATAGTTGTACCTGCGTGAAATGTTTTTTTTATGTTCCCATGCAAAATCCAGTAGCAGGGATTGCAAGCTGAGATGTATCTGCACTATCTTTATACTAAGTTATTTATACATCATGTGTCATTGTGTGGAATTCATGTGTGAACGTGTAGTTAACAGCAAAGTAGCACTCCGGGTCCTCACTGACACTTAATTAGAAGCTAATTACATTAAAGCTATTCCAACAGCCTGGACCGAACACCTCATACTCTGGTTAATTACACTGAACATCAGCAGATGTCTGTTGGTGTCTATAACCCCGCTGTTGTACTGTCCACAGGAATCACTCCTGTGATGCCACATTAGACAGATGGATGATGCCACAAGTTATAATACACAAATATTTTTTCTTATTGAGATATTGAATAATTACATGTTTACATAGAGATGCAAGACTACCAGTGGTTTATGTAGAGCTTTGACAGTGAAATATAACAATCTGATATGCACATGCAGATGATGATATAGTCAGATAGGGTAAAAGGGACATTGGCTCTTTAAACTTGATTGGTGCAGTCTGTGTCAAAATTTACTACTTCTCAGTCATAATTTAAACCACAACTGCTCGAACCAGCACAGACTCCATGGCAACATTAATTACCATTAATATAAATGCACACTATCATTACACTTTTTTAACAGCTTGCATTTTTTTAAACATTTTTTCTAAGATTTTTCATCATATAAACATAAGTGATGATGTTATTGTGTGGCCAAAAAAGTCAGCTAGGTTTAAGTAAATTTTAGCAATTTTCAGAAATTTTAGAATAAGTGAGCATCACCTTTGTTAAGTTATTTCCCACAGTTTCTCTGAGTTGAAGAAGCGTGAGCGTCTGTAATACCTTGTCATCGCTTGTAGCCAGTGTTCTGTACTGTGGCAATAACTGGTACTCCAGAAGCAGAGAGACATGGAGAGCTCGGAGAGACAGAGAGCATTGTGTTTGGTGTGAGGGTGTTGTGATGACGATGTGCTGTGACAGCACTGAGCAGGCCGGCCTGAAGCTCTGAGGGCCACCCGCAGACACACACACACACACACACACACACACACACACACACACACACAGAACCCATGATTCAAGAGAGGGAGGGAGAGAGAGTGAACGGAAAGAGTGTGTTGATGAAGGCCGCACCCCCCCATGTCATACTGAGTGCAGCTTTGAGAGAGAGGCTGCAGTTTTGTTTTTTTAAAACTGGTCTCACACATTTCTCTACACTGAGTTCACTTTTTCTGTTCGCACAGCTCTCTTAACCGACATGTGGCTCAGCACAACTGTTAATCTCACATCCAAAGTGCATTAATGGAACGTAAAACACTTCATACACTTCTCAGATTCAACTCTTGTACCAGAACATTCGTCCCCTAACAGCAACACACTGGCCTAAAGATACACTAACAGGTTGCATTACAATATGTTTCACTGTTGTCTTTGAAGTGTGTTTTATTCCTTTATTTATTTATTTATTTATTTATTTCGCATAACCCAAGATTGCAAGAAAACCTTCAACAGGTTATATTTTTCTAAGTCTAGTAATGCAATACAGAACAAATGTGTACATATCCAACAGACATACATGTATAGGACAGCTACAGATAAATGAAATATACAGAAGTGCGAGTCAACCCTGTTTTCTTCTTCATATTATTGTTATTATTATTATTTAGATCCAGCATATTGCAGTCTACCTGGAAGTCATTTTGTGTTAAGTTTGAATTAACAGGTTTTAAACAGGTCTGTAAACATGTACTGAATGGACTGTGAATACACAGCGTTCTGCTGGTGGCTGAGTTTGAGTGAAATTTGAAAGATGTGGTCACTGAATGCAGTTTGTGTCAAAGCAACGAAATCGTCCACAAGTTAGTCTGCACTAACTGCCGCTCTGCTGATTGTGTTTGAAAAAGTGAACTCAGTATTAAGAAATGCATGTAACCAATTGTAAAAAAGTAGTAAAGATAAATAAAAAAATGTATGTATGTGTTAGGGTACACAGCCCAGCAGCTCCACACTGAGGAAGAGGTGGATTCATTATTTTGACAAACTGAATGAATACCTGTCTTAGACGCCTCAAAGAATTTCACATGGCAGCCATTTTTGATTTGCCTTGACATCAAACAATTATAAGTAACATAGCACGGCAAGGAGTGATTCACTTGTGATGTGATATTATGGATAGACTGTGGCCTTCTACCTGGCCTGGTTGACCTGTGGGATCTGCAGACTTTTTGGGGGGAAATCTTTGTCTGCCATGGACCGTGGTGTGATTTTGACAGGTTATGAGGCAATGGTTTGTGCTCCCACACATACAGATTTGGAGTTATATCCAGGTAACCACATCATAATTTAAAAAAACATGTATATTTACTGTACATACATACATACATTAAAGCACATCCCTGTGTCCACAGCACATGAGAGGATGACTGCATATTTCAGATGCCAAATTACTGTATGTCTTTGTGTGCACTTTTGATGTATGAATTATTGAGAGACCTACCTGAAAGCAGACCATGATGTGTCATCTGTTTTAAAGGCTGAGAGAGAATCAGTGTGGGCCTGAAGGCATAGAGCCACCCAGTTGTCTTTTCTAGCTTTGGAAAAATTAACCACTTAGTTGTTTGTATGTTGTTATCATTTAGCTGTGTGAACTATGTTAACATCAACTAATCGGAACCACATCAATGTTGAGACATTAGTGTAATTACCCTAAACAGTCCAGCCCATCACAGAGGCCATTACATCCTCCAGCAGACTCCACACTGCACTCCGCTGCTTGCTCAGACCAGCAGGAAACCTGCTGGAGCACTGGAGCACAACGTGAGGTTATGGCACGATAATGGGAATCCTATTACTGACACTCATCAACCCACTTATCAACATGTCCATCTACAGGCCTTCTTTCCAGCAGGAGAATAACTGCACATTTTTAAGAACAGCGGCTCATGTATTTGTTCCGCTGCCATAGCCTTTGTTCAGGTTTCAGAATCGCTTCAATATCAGTTACAAATGCATTTTGTGTTTTCTTAATTGACACTTACTAGATTAGGTCTAAGTATAGAAGGAGCTCCAGCTGCTTTTGACCATCTCAGTGCAGGACATTGACAGTAAAATGACCCAGTGTTCTCGACTGAATGGTCAGTACCGTGAGAGAGAATCGTTTAAACAGCATTTAAAAACAAGTGTGTACATATATTGATGTTTTCACACCATATATTGCTGTTATTGATGTTTCTATTGTTAATAAAGGTAGGGCATTGTCATGTGAGGGTTGCATAAACGTGGCGAGAACCAAGCAGAAAAGTGAGGAAATGGATTTTTATTGGGTAAAGCATTATACGACTTCTAGTATTTAAAGTTCACTAAACTTCACAATACTTCTGAACTTCGCTTTTAAATGTTTCAATCAGAGACCGATTGTGGTTACAGTTAGAAAGGCAATATTAATTACTGGTTTGTGATAGAATGTGAACACTGGTCTCAGACATGAAAGTCAGATGTTCCATCCACCATTCTGACCTCCACAGCCTTTCTTTCTACCTTGCTACATCAAGAGCACTCTACTTCCTCCTAGAGCTTGACTGATGTGTATTTTGTCAGGGTCAGTGTTATCACCCAGTATTATCTTATTGCAGTTGGTGTTGGCATATACATGTTAATCGATAAGCAACAAGAAATGTCAGTACAAAAAAAGTCAAAGATTTGTTTGTTGTCATTTAGAGACAGTGTTTCCATTACTTAGTTTGTCCAAAATATATATTTTTTATATTTTTATATTTTATATACACACAAAGTATCTGTTCTTCAAATTATGTATTTAATTTTTTTCCATTTAAAAGAATCCTTTATGTGTTAGGTCTACTTAGATGTAACTCTGCACCTTCACCTTCATGTGTATGCACCTATCTATATATATGCAAATAGTCCCCGCCTCTATCTCCACCAGCCCCTCCGCTTCTTGCTTGCAGCTTCAACTCTGCTCATCAAACACAAAACCTCATTTGATTTAGCAGTTTAACTATCTGACAAACAATTTTGAGTAACGTTTGTCATAACTTTCTTCTTCAACACCCCGAAGCCGTTTAAAGTGTCCTGTCAACATTTGACATGAATCATCATTTAACTTGCCAGGCTATCATTGGCTGACATTGTCTAGCACACTGCACATTTATTTGGATACAGTCAACAGAAAAAACATCATTGGTATCCTGCAGTTACAAATGCTGAGATGCTCGTCCTCTACCTGCTTTTCAGCTAACAACAGACAGACAAAGTTAAGCTGGTGAACACAGTGGGGCATTTAGCAGCTAAACTGCCAGATACATCCTCAGGTGATGGTAGAGACCAAAAACAGAGCTAAAAGAGACTGAATATTGGAGCAACTGTTTGCTGACAAATTCACCATTATCAACTTCAAAGGTGATGATCTGACAATGTTGTGTTAACTGCTTGTTTCTGCTGAAAAGACGTGGTCAAACAAATCCTTTGTTGCAGATTTAAAGCAACTTTATTTGGGGGGTTTTTCAGCCACTTTATATCACTTATATAGTTGTTACGGTGATGTGTTTGGTGCTGAGGAAGTGTACAGTGGTTTTATCAGAGGTTCATCTTTTTTGGCCTGCTGAGCCTCTGCTGGTCTTACTCTTTTCTTCTTACTTGTAACGCTCAACACTCCAGTGGATGGTGGCTGTTGCATTTCCTTCAACATGTTTGTTGTAGCCACCTTACTTCTTGTTCTATTTATGTTTTCTGGTGGCTGGCAAACAATCAAGAGATCCAGTACCACCACCCACTGCTATGGAATGTGTCTTTGGTACCTGACCACTTCAGCAAAAGAGGCTGTGAGGGTGTGGTACATTATTTTTGTTGCTTAGAAATGTAATCTTTTTTTATATGAATGCACTTCATAAGTGACATAGTTTCATGTTGATGTGAAAATACTGGTTAGACGAACTTTAACCTTTGACATTTCAAGCTGTTACACATACACTGTTACACAAATAGCTCAGTGGTTCGCTTGATATTAGATAATATTGGATGACACATGAGTGACCACCTGCCAGGCTCTGTGTTTCTCTTGGCCCAGCACCCTGCTGCTTATTATCCATCAGTCCAACTACTCATCTGTCCCAGTAGTATTTGATATTGAATTGGCACAGGTCACTGGTTTGGTATGACCCTTATAAAGGGTTGACACTTGCCTGGAAGGAACACCCAGAATAATCCTGATTCTCAAAGATTTTCATGCGGCTAACAGACCATACGCTATGTACATTTTTTATGATTTTTTTTTTTTTTTTTTTTTCATATTTGGTTTTTAAAAACAAATTTAAGAGAAAAAATACAAAAACAATCTTAAATAAGTTCACAGGTTAACACACATTAAGAAAGAATAGGAACTAAATGTTGACTGTGATTCTTTAGGGAGTGACTGTCGTTAGGAGAAAGTCCTCACAAGTATGATATAACAAATGTGTTTGAGTAAGTGAGTGAGCCAGAGAGTGAGAGAGGCAGGGAAAAGCAGCAGGATAGTGTGCAGAGTGACAGACAGAGGGAGGAGGGAGGACAGGCAGAGAGCTCTGTTGGGCAGTTCTCCAGCCTGTCTCTCCCTTTGAACCTGTGGATCCCGCTCGTACCTGGCCATGTCATCCGGCCTGCGCAGGAAGTGGAGGGGTGCGGTGCGAGCGCTCAGGACTCTCCGTGGGACGGGAGCAGGAGGAGGTGGAGGAGGCGCTGTGAGTCTGCTGTTATTTTTAGTCTCTCCTCCCTCCCGGGGCTAAGCTAATCCGCCACTGCACAGGCTTATCCAGATTGGAGGTAGGACACCGAGGCAGAAAGGTTAAGCACTTGCTCCCTTGGGAAGCCCGCTTTGGTTGTGATGCCGTGCAAACTGCCCAAACTGAGCCAGACCATGCCAAAACAGGATTTTGCTTGTCAGGGCTGTGGGTTTGACAGGGTAGGGGGACCGTGGCCACTCCGCTCACAAGAGCACTGAGGAAGCCCCTCTGCTAGCCATGAGTCCGGAGTGGCTGCCGACCGGTTGCTGCACCGGCTACCCCAGCTGGCATCGCTGCTGGCAGGCCGAGACGGGCAAGATTGGGGCCTCAGATGGCTGCAGGGATGGGGGAGGCGGCGGCGGCAATGGGGGGGCCAGGATCCAGCTGAGGGGGCTGGACACTGAACAGCTGAAAGGCAGCCTGGTGGTCCTCTACGCACCTGCTGGGAACTCCTGTCTGCTCAGATTGGTGGGCTATGCATGGATGGATGAATGGCTAGATAGTAAAGAGCAGAGAGTGTGCTGATGTGGTGTATTGAATCCTCAGGGTGCCTGCTGTGAAAGAGTTTCATATTTCATTGAATGCATTGATTTTAATTTATTAAATGTAAAAACCAAAGGTTTTTAGCATGGTGAATTTAAAGATAGTTTTATAGCTAGAATATGCTAAATTTGAGATGTTGATGGCTTTTTCTGGCATGCAGTTAATCCAAAACTCAGTGCAAACTGGATATAATCAGATTTTTAAAAACTTCACTTCGAAGAAGGATCTGTCATGTGATGTAATGTTGCTTTCATGTGGCAACATTTTGCTAATTTGCTAATAATGACAATAACAATAATAATAAATTGACACTAAAACCAAAGTTTACAAGATGTCTATGTTGTGGATGACTTTGATTTTGATCTTTCATACATATTGGTGATGCTTACAGCTATTAATGTTTTTAAAAGTATTTAAGTGAATTCATATCAGTTTGATGGTGAATCAGCTAAGAGACTCTCAAGATGATGATGCATTTTTTTTGTATTATTCCTATAATGGATAGTCTTTGTTGTTTTAGATTGTGCATTGTGTATGCTCTTGTATATTTTGTTGCACCTCCAACCACTGAACCCAAGCTAAGTGAGCTTAATGAGAGTTTAATCAAACAGAGAAAACACAATGTTGAAATAGTGTTTTATGTTTTTACTTATCAGTGAAATAGCTCATTTCTTTCATAAAAAGTCAAGTCAGCTTTCTTTTCTTCTTCTTCTTCGACGCAATTAACACACTTCTCATTGCACAGCAATCTTTGTGTTGTTGAAGTAATTGAGTAATTTTATCCTAAAATGACAGCCTCACCTCATATCTTTGACTTTGTCACACTTGTTACTTACAAAACAAATCCAAAATGCCCCAGAGGCCTCACAGTATATACAGCACTGTAAAGCTATCATGGTATTGACATTTTCATGTACCTGAAGATTGCTTGAACAGAGCCAACTGTTTTATAAAGTGAGAAAGCTGTGAGCGAGCTGTGAAAAGATAATGAACTATTGATGAGTGTTGCTGACTTGGCTGCTACTGGTTGCCAGTGCTACCTGTACAGCTTGTCTGCATGCCACTGTGATGTACTGTATCTACAGCTGTGTGCGTGTGTTTCATGTGACATAGAGCCAGTGAAGCACGAGGGACTCTGACACGGACTGATGCTCAGTGATGCTTACATCAGTTGGTGGCATTTAACTGTGTGGTTAGATAGCAGAGTGTGAGCTGTGTGTTAGTGCATGGCTGTGTCTGTTGAAGAGAAAGACAGACTTGAATTTATAAATGTCAGTGACAAGTACTTTAATATATATCGGGTTTTTTTTTTTTTTAGTCCATTCTAACCAAGAAGATAAACTGATGAAAAGTTTAAACTGATGAAAATTTTACATTGATAGAAACAGAGATTTTCATCACTCATCACTGTGAAACTCTTAGTGACAGTCAGGACTCCCATGTACAATACCTCTGGGCTGGGTGTTGTGTTGCTCATGTGTGGGTGTGTGTGGAATATTGTGCCTGTGAAGACTGTCCTTCCATGAAGAGCGACTGCATCAGAACAACATGTGTTTACGTTCAAGTGACAAAGTCCTCTAGCAGCTGTGGTCATTTTGACCGGAGCACAGGAGGAAGTCAGGCAATATTATAATAGGACAACATGAAGGGTGGATGTCACCAAAACAACCGGGCTTTTTGTGTGTGTGTGTTTAGTTTTTCTTTGTTTAAGCAAGACCACAATTGTTCCATAACCACATGTTCATTATTGAAACCATGACTCCAAAGGTCTCCTCCCCTTAATACACTTGTAATAGTGCTGTGACATCATTAACTCATTTATTTTTCAATGGTGGTGTGTAAATGTCGGTAGGTTCAGACAGATGATGTCACCCTGCTCATAGGAGCTTCTGTGTGTCATTTCAGATGGCAAGGATCAACAAAGTCCACTTGCAAATCTCGGGATGCCCAGACTGAGTTGTCAAAATAAAAGAACAGCTAAAAGTGATAAAGGAAAACTAAAATTGTTGTTTTTGTTTTGTAGTTGTTAGTTGCAGGAATGCATTCCTCAACTTAACAGCATGTTGGCTGGAGGAGGGGAGAGAGATTCCTGGACCTTTTGGTTGGGAGGCAGTTGTTCTGAGCGTTGAGCCACATGAGCCTCTCTCTCGTTTTGTTTAAGCAGAAATCTGTCATGAGAGAAGTGGAAAGTTCAGCCAATAACTGCTCAAACTCACATTTTAAAACAGTCGGGAGCAGCACAGTGGTGTAATATATGTACAAACTGTGTTTTAATACAGAGAGTGAGTTCAAAAAATTGTGGTGATGTTTCAGTGACAATGTATGAATGTCAGAGAATGCACCCCAAAACTAAAACAAGAAAGTATGAGTTAAGGCCATCATGGTCTATCGGGTGTCTCTGCTTGAAGGGAGATCTGTTCAAACTTGCACATAAAGACCACGGTTTGCAATATTACAGAGTGAGTGAGTTCTATTTGAGGGTGGATTTTTCATTAAATACAGCATACGGATTATTTATTTCCTGAGAGACTTGAGCAATTTTTAACTCAGAAGCTGTGATAATGATGTGACAACACAAAATTCTCAGGCTGACAAACTTATCAATCTTTAATGTACAACATTAACTAGAGCTGCACCCATTAGTCGATTTGTCTATTTTGATAACCAATGAACATTTAGTCATTTTTCAAGCAATCTAATCAGAGGATTTGCTGCTTTTCTCTGTTCAAAGGAGGAGACATTTGCCTTGTCTCTCATAACTAGCATACAATATTGACACGGTTATTATTGTCTGTGTGTGGGTGTGTGTGTTTGCTGTCTGCCTATCTTGCCTTAAATCAGACCAGTATGACATTACTCTGAGGGAAACAGTTTTTGGGTCAGGGCTCATGGGACACTTAGATTCTCAAACTGAGAAGTCCTACAGTAAGTGCAAAAGTAACCGAACTTAGAAACCCAACTTAACTTTTACACGCACCCACACACACACAGGCATGGGTCTAGAAGTTGCACTATTTGAGCCATAAAGATCTAATGGAAACGTACATATTCATACTCTTCGGGTTACTAAAATGCATGTATGCTTAAGTTTACATTAAAGCATTCTGTTAAGTTGAAGCCAGTTTTACTGTCTCAGAGTTAGTCTGGGACCACAACAAATATGGCTGCAATGGGAATAAGACAAATTTGTCTCCAAGTTGTCTTGACAGAGCAGACTGATTTTTAGAGCTGTTTAATCCAATAAACTGTATTTAAGAAAAAGTTGATTTTCAGTACACAATCATCACTGACTGACATTTCTCTTCATCAGGTATGCCTGACCATGATCCATTCCCAAAACTTGATGAAGGCCCTTGACTGAAATGTTATATCTCTATAAAAGTTGGTGCTGACAGTGAGCAGTAATTCCACTTTTTTCATACATGCTAATTCGTTTTCCGAAACAGTTGTGCATAAAAAAATACTCAATTTAAAGAGTAACTTTGCAGCAGGCTGAAAAGCAGTGTCACTGGTGGCTGTGGTTGGGTGTGGTCAGAAGTGTGCTTTGTTGAACCTGTAACTACACAGTGATGTCAGCTGTTAGCAGCAATGTCAGTGTTTTCAGCTGCTTTTAAGGTAAACTATAAACAGCAGATACTACAGTACTTACTTTATATTATGCTTTCATGACAGCATGCTAATTACATTTCAACACTGCTTTTCTGGCAACATAGAAAATTATAATTTCATGTACACCACATATAGGTGTGAGGCTTTTTAATAACCGTGTCAAGTAGTGCCTCCAGTAAACGATTAACAGTTTGAATTGCAAACATAGTAGTACACTAATGCAGCGATGACGACATGGTTCCCCACTGGCCCTGCTGTCCTCTTCTGTTGTCTCTCATTCACAGTTCTTGTTAGAAGCAGCTGAAGTTGAGCAGAGCTGCCTGCTTTCATCAGTGTCATCAGGGCTCAGCACACACATCATGTATTTGGTGTGTGTAAGAGAGAGGTAGAGGGAGAGACAGAGAGAGGGCAATGAGATGGAAAGGGATGAGGGCAGATGTCTGCTCGAATAGTTATCAATTAAAATTATACACCAGCCAGGCAGAGAGACAGACAGGACAACATGCAGGCTGCTGTTATTGACATGATACTGACTGTTCTTTCACAGAGGTCAGTTCCCACACCCACACACACCCTTTTCCTCCGTGTGTGTGTGTGTGTGTGTATAATCTAGGTTAGTCTCCTTTCCGCTTGTACGTCCTCAGCCCGCAGTGATCTATATGTTCCTGCAGCACATGGATGTGGTGGGTTGAGGCTTTTGTATAGGTTATTGGCAAAGCATAGTCTTTTCTCATTGGTGCATTCTATCAAGAAAAAATATGTACTTGATAATTATTTTTTCCCATACACAATGTAAAGTGGATGGCCTTTGGACTTCACTTGGCTGGACATGAAACTCCACTGTTTGAGTAATACAAACAATGAGGCAGTGTTCGCTGAGAAAAGGCAAACACTGTGTACAAGTGGTGATATAGATAAAATCCTCAATCAGGGTGTATGTATGTATGTAATTTTATATCACAACTATGTTTTATAAGCTCCAATATATTAATCCTATTTGGATTTAGGAAAGTTTCTCAAAAATAGAGCAAGAATGTATTTTTAGATAAAAAATAACCAGTCAGAAATGTCTCTTTTTGGTTTGTTGTGATTTGGTGCTATACAAATGAAATTGAATTGAATTGAATTAATTCAGCAAATTAAATACCTGACAAATCAAGTGCACTGACACAAAAATGTTATAAAAACCCAATATTGCCATTAAATGTGGTTTCTGCTCAATGATTTGCAGCATTTCCCACAATGGTCTAATATGACCATACCAGTGTTTAAGGTATGGCAGAAACTCTGGTGGTAGATTCATTTATTTATAATTTAATAAACATTTGTGGATTTAGTCTCACAGTGTATATCATCATATCACGCATGGACTGTGTACATAACAATTTATGGAGAGAAGTCAACTATGAGTCTGAAAAAGCATTATAAAAAATTTGTAGTTTCTTGGATGATTCTTTACAGCATTTTCGAATTTTGAATTATTCTGTAGCTGGTGTTGAAAGTCAGTGTTCGCTAACCCAGTTGTGTCTGTGTTCCCTACAGAGCTCGGGAATGGAAGAAATGGTCTGGGAGCAGTACACAGTCACTCTGCAGCGGGTGAGTTCATCGATTCCTCAACCTGAAGCATCTGGGGAACAAAATCTACATTTATCAGTCCCCAAAATCAGACAGCTTAATCCTGATAAAGCAGCAAATTCTGTCCCCATTAGTCACTTAGTCAGTATATCTGTCAGTCTAGTATATATAAATAGAAATGTGAATTAAAAAAAAAAATACACTTAACCCAAACAATTCATCTTAAAGTGGTACCCTGTAACTCCACAGTCTGTGGAGGAAGAAGAGCCATTGTCTTTGTGATGGTGTCGGTGTAGTGAGCCCAGGTCAGGTCCTTGATGATGTGAACCAGAGGAACCTGAAGCTGCTGACACTCTCCATCGTAGTCCCGTTGATGGTGCTGGTGGGGTGTCCTTCTCCCTGTCGCTTTCTGTAGTCCACAGTCAGCTCCTTTGTTTTGCTGACATTAAGATGGAGGTTACTTTCCTGGCACCAAGATGTCAGGGCTCTGACCTCCTCTCTGTAGGCGTCTTATCATCGCTGGTGATCAGGCCGTGTTGTCAGCAAACTTAATGATGGTTTTGAAGCTGTGGGTGGCCATGCAGTTGAACATAGTTGCAGTTGAAGGGCGCCGGTGTTGAGAGTCAGGGGGAATGCAGAACTATAGTTACTGGAGCAGCATTCTCACATATGTGTTCCTCTGGTCCAGGTGGGAGAGGGCAGAGCGGAGGGCTGTTCTCTTTGTGCTTGGGTTTATAGGGTTAGGTGAATGATAATCGGAATGATATCAAAAATCTTTTCTTTGAAAAGAGGGCATACCTATTATCACCGTTACTCTCTGCACTGTCTCTACTATATATTACTCTGGCTGTTTCTACCTAAATGTAATTTTATGGCACTTCCCCCCTAAATCCCCCTCTGTCAGTCTGGAATCTAATGAATAGCTAGAATAAGATATGTGGCTACTCCATCAGGTGGGCCAAGTCATCTGGTTTTAAATTTACATCTCAATTAATAAAATACTTAAGAATCCACATTTAATCACATCTAAATGAAACTTTGAAACAAAAAATTAGCTTCTCAAATACAGACCATTAAATATTTCTTCCAATAATGAAATAAATTATTATTATCTCTTCTTGGCCAGATTTCTACAGTGCAGATGAACATCATTCTAAAAATAGACCTGCTCTGACCCGAGCTAACCTCCCCTTTGGGCTGCTCCACTACTTATATTCACATCAGCAAACTTGACTCTGAGAAATTATCTATTTTTACAACTAATGTGAAGCAGAAAATAACATCTAGAAAGATATTACAATTGTTATCAATATAGTAATGAGAAAACATTGTTACTCAAAGTATCTGCAAAATGTTCACTGATAACATATTTTATTAGTTTTCTACAATGCATGCTTATAGTACTCATCAGCAACCATGTTTCCTCCCAAATGTACTCAGTAAACTGTTCAGTGGTTATATATAATTTTGAGACAGGCTTGTCATCAGATGAGTATATTTTGTAGTGCACATGAAACACTCAATCATCCTTGCTGACAAGAAAAGACAATAACCAAGGAGATTTCCATCTGAGTTTTTTTATTTGTGAAAGTGTGTGAGTCACATTCTGTCTGAATGCACTGTATTTACTAATTGATTTCTTTTTCTGAAGGACTCTAAGATGGGTTTTGGCATAGCTGTGTCAGGCGGGCGTGACAACCCCAACGTGGAGAACGGTGAGACGTCAATCATCGTGTCAGACGTGCTGCAGGGAGGACCAGCAGATGGATTACTCTTGTAAGTCTGTCTGAAATGTAGTCCTTGGCAATGGAACATGCTTCAACGGACTGCTGCTGTGTAGTGGTTAAACTGTCAAATCCACAACTTCACCTCCACTACAACTATTACTTCTAGTCATCTTGTACTGAACCCTCATTTCAGTCGAAGGGCTGATGAAATGTGCATGACTGAATGATATACAGATGTGTTAACTAGTGTAGCTAAAAAAAAACCTTATTAAAAGGGTCCCAGCAACACAAAACATGGCTATAATGCAGGTATATGCAACTCCAAATTTCAGTTCCAGACCTGTGATTTTACATTCATTTGGACAGCAGAGCAATTTAGAGGAAATTATACTATACTATATTTGATTCGGATTGGTAATAACTGAACAGGTCGAGTTAACAGGATCTTGCAAAAATCATATTCTGGAGACACTTTGTTGCAATCTAGGATACATATGCAGAAAAGAGAAATGATATTCTAATAATAATAAGATAGAGGGGAGGGAACTTTAAAGAGAGATATTACAATCAATAAAAAAAATTTGGTTTGATGTAGAACATTGGTTATCAGAGTTATTGGGGTGAAATTGAACTTTAGTCCATCAATTAAGATATTTTAAGATATGTTAAAGGATACAGTGAGGTATGTGTGGAGTTGGATTGGAAACTCAAACACTGTATTTCTTGTGCTGTTTGTTTGTTATAAAGTAGAAAAAGTGGACAGTAATGCCACCAATATTAAACACAATAATGCCACCTGGGACATAACAACTGAATGGTAGAAATCTAGAGGATCGTATTGTTGTTGGAAGTGTCAGTTGGTGAAGGATTATTTGTGAAACATTTTTACTGTTGACTTTGTGATTTTTATTTTGTCCTCACACTTATCTCATGTATGTCTTTTTTTTCGTCCAGTGAGAATGATCGTGTCATTCAAGTCAACTCCATCCCCATGGACAACGTGCCTCATTCCTTTGCTGTGCAGTCCCTTCGTAAATGTGGAAAAGTTGCCAAAATAGTGAGTATATTGGCAGTTTCCAATCAGCCACCATGTATGAATGTGTGTGAATGGGTGAATGTTAGCCGTGAAAGCTAGTCTAATAAGACTAGAAAAACACAATATAAATGCAGTCCATTTACCATTTAAAAGGCAAGAAAGGTAAAGCTCTATAATTCCTCAGGGGGACACAAGTCACAAGTCACACCCATAAACACACAATGTTACTCAATGTGTAATTAATCTTTGGATTTTCTTGTTAATCATTGAATTAGAATGTTTCAACCAGTCTGATGGATCATTCCCTCCATTGCTGTGTAGATAAAATCTCACTGTTATCACGGTGCTACGTGCTGGAACACCAAGAAACACCTATAAAGCTACTGTAGAAGCTTTTCCTCTAATGGGAGCTTAGTCTCAGTTTTAACACAAATAAAGAAGAAATATCACTTTCCTGTCTCGTGGGGAGGAGCATCCCAAAACTTGAAATACTTTTATTTCTTTCACAAGCTTGTTGTGATTCTGAGCTCAGCTGCTGTGTGTACTCTGCTGCTCGAGGGGCCAGTATTCTTCTTCAGAACTGCATGCTGGATAGTCAAATAGCTTTGGATCTGATGGAGTACACTGCAGCCCTGAGTCGGTAGTGAGCGAGCAGCTGAAAGGTCTGAGGCAGATCACTGAGTCATCACAGCAGCAGTGCCAGTGCAGGGTGATGATGACTCATTTAGGTGTTGCACACACATATACAAATAAGACGTGTAAAGCCTTTAAGGCAGAGCCTGCAAGAGTTAAGTAATTGTTTAGTAATTGAACAGTGCCACGCAGATTCTTTTTAGTTTGATGAGTATAGCTGACATTTTACTTGAGGCAATTCTGCAAATCCAATTTCCTCTGCACAGTCAAGTCAGCAGGTGTGAGTTTATGTATCATGTATGAGACCAGACTGTTGCTTTTGTCATAACAGTAATGACATTGTTGTGCACATGTATATGTACTCAGATCTGACTAACTGAACCATTTTAATCAACTGACTTACATTATGTGTAGTTTATTTTAGATGCAGCCCTAACAGACCTGATAATTGTCAGGTGTTTCTGCCTGTGAAATAAATGTAGTATGTTGAATACAGTTGGTGTGTAGTGAATAAGTATTATTATGTCAGGTAATGTATGTTTTTGCCTCCCAAAGAATAACAGCTTCCCTCCAGACAGTAAAGTGTGAAACCTGTTGTGATTTGCCAGTATTGGCGCACATACCAAGTTTATATTATTGCATTACATTATTGCATTACATTATAAATGCATTTTGTGTGTGTGTGTGTGTGTGTGTGTGCGCGGGTGTGTGCAGTCTTTTAAATCTCCTGCACAGTAGTGTCTCAGGTTTTCTGCATGACTCCCTCTCACGCCGCTGCAGCTCTAAAAGTAGCAGCACTTCTCTCCTGTGTGTACACTGGACTAATCTCACTGCACCACAGAGTTAAATATAAAAGCCTGACATGTCGAGGGAATCTGATTTGCCGCTTTGAATCACCGCTTTCACGACATGCAGCTCTTTACTTTCACTCCTGTCAGAGAGTTGGACATAGAAGCCATTTAGTTTAAAGCTAGAGTTGTTTTTTTTTTAGTCTTATTGAACAAGCAGGTCAGTCAGCAGGTAAAGTCTGTCAGTGTACTTTTGTTCTTTTTTTAAACCAAAAAAACCCAAAAGTGTTTCTGAATTATTGATTAGGAATAGAACAAGCAGATAAAATTTTTGACAAAATAATCTTTACAATTTTGATTTTTGAATAAAAAGGAAAGAAAAGTACACAGACCACAATCATTACGATGATGGTGTCCATATAAAATTTAACATTTAAAACTGTCATCAGCGTGCTTTTGGTGCCAAACCAAAACAATGCCTCTGTCCTTGAATGAAATTTGAATAGAATTTTTATAGATACTCCTGACTGGTAGACTGAAAATCATTCCTATATAGATTTTTGGTGTTCTTTAAAGTTCTGTTATTTAAAAGCACAGGGAACTCAAAATTGTGAATTCGTAGCATAATAGGTATTGATTATTAGCATTGTTGTCTTGACATCTGGTCTTAGAAATTTCATCAATTGGTGTAAATTTCTTTTATGCTGTCATGACCTAAATGTTCTCTTTATTTCCTGGTTCAGACGCTGTTTTTAACCCCACTGGGTCTCAGAGAAAAACATTACGAGTGACTGACATCAGTCTAGTTAAGTGTTGACAGAAGATGACTTATCCATCTGTGTTTAAGTGTCGGACAGTGTAAAACTACTACAGCTGAAACCTTTGGAAGATTTTTCACAATGAAACCTTTAGAGTTTATTCCAAGTGCAAAGGAAAAAGGAGGTTTGTCTTTAGCACAAATTTCAAGCAGAACTGGACACAAAATAAAATGAGCTGTAAACTGTTCAGTTCAGGAGGAGCCACAGCAACTTGGAGTGGAGCTCAGGGATTACTGAGGGTTTTTTTTTCTAATTAATAGTTAAACAGCAGTGGTGCATATGTTGGTTACATATGCATGTTTTACTGTTACAGCTGTTGGAGTGCACATGTAATGTTTAACAGCTTGTTGCATCCTCTGTCTCTCTCTCTCTGACTCTCTCTCTTTACTGCATCTTAACTCGTCCCTCTCTCTGTTTGAGAGTTGGTGTTTATTGGTTTGTTGGTTTGCCACTGGGAAAAAAGAGCCATGTTATAGATTATTGTAAGACTATCCACTCTTATATAATGAGGAATTAAATAACATTGCTGTTTAAATTAACACATTTGGTAAATGGTGGGTGCTGTCAATCAAGGGGTACTTGAGTTCATGTGATAGGTAGAGATAGATAGAGATAAAAACAAAGCTGGGAACCACTGATCAAAGTGATTTTAATTAAAGGGGTTTTGTTGTTTTTTCTTTCTCCCTCTTGTTTTTTCTCTCTCAGACGGTGAAGAGACCTCGTAAGGTGGCAGTCCACTCACTTAAGCAGCCCCCATCCCCAGGCGGAGACAGCCGGGAATACTCCCCCTCCACCCACTATTATGATGCCGACAATGACAATGGCTGGTACCGTAACGAAAGCCGGGACCACACCTCTGACAGCAAAGGATACCTGGACCCCGAGTACAGGGGAGGGCGTGACTACAACCAGAGAGGAAGGAGCCGTGGAAGGAGCCAGGAGAGAACCTCGCCCAGCCCGGACAGATCCAGGAGGGAGGGTAGCCGGGGACGAGCCCTGGACACCAGTGCCGACCGTGAGCGGTACCACAGCCGAGGACGTAGCCCCGGGAATAGTTACCGCTTGGAGGATAAGTACGAGCGAGGAGAAGGAGGAGGAGGAAGAGCAGGGAGGTATAGGAGCAGGGACCAGCTTAATGACAACCCTCCATCCCCAGAACCTTCCAGAGAGCTGGAGCCACTGGAGAAACCTGTCAATGTCCTGCTGGTGAAGAATAGACCCAATGAAGGTAAAACTGACCAGGGGGTCAATGAACTGACAGGGGGTTATGTTTGTTGTAAATTTCCCTGTTGTGTACTGTACTTGCACTTATAATTGAGATGATTGTCTTTCATTTCTAAATACTCAGTGTTTATCACATTCAGAAACACAACAACTAAAATAGGACTTATGGCAGGGCCTATATATGGTATTAAATTGTACAGGGGTTTCTATTTTCCTTGTCACGCAGAGTATTGAATGACCAGAATAACAGTGTATAGAGCCGGCACATAATGTTTGAGAAATAGAGGTGGAGAGTGTTCATCTTTTTGTGGATTTTCTTGTTTTCCACTGTGTTGATAGGAACTCTAGCTTTGGCCAGTTGTTAAGTGATTGCCTCTGTAATCTTCTTGTGCCTGAGAGCTGCTCAGGGATGGTGGTGGCCTGTATAAGGCTTTTGTTATAGATGTGTGCAGTTTGGTGGCTGGGATTCTGTGGCAGTTTTTGTGGTCTTGGTAGCTTTTAGTTGCTTTTTGTAGTTCCATGGGTATAATTGTAGGGCGGTCTGTTGGTGCACCACTATTGGATGGTTAGCCATGAACATTTGCAAAAACATTCATGGTCGACAGAGGATGAATATCAGTGGCTCTGTTAGTCCTCAACCTTTTCCTCTGGCACCACCAGGAGGTTGATATTTTGGCTCAGAGTGAAATTTCTCAACAACTTTTGGATCGATTGCCTTGAAATTTGTTTTAAACATGCTGTAACACTGCTTGAAAAGTGTGTGCTTGTGATTGTTAGTACCATCCCCAAGTCCAAAGTTCCACAGTTTTGTCTAATTTTATTGTGAATATAAATAAGTGGCATTGGCCATCTGTTCCTCACCATCACCAGCAGAGTTTCCTTGAATATGACTCATTTGTCTTTCACTGTTACCCACTGTTATCTTGCTCTCTTACATGTCAGATTCAGATTTGATTCTGTCCCCTGTGACTATGCACAGTTCATTACATGGAATAACACAGTCTTGTCATTTTTTAACACAGCTGAAATTGATACTCTCAATATCTGGTTTGATAGCAGCCTCTTGCACCAGCCAAATGTAACTTTGATCTAAAGTCAGAGTGCTACAACTAACTTCAACATTGTACAACTTCGATTCCAAAAATGTTGAAATCGAGTAACTAGTTAGTGTCACAATAAGTTCACCTATTTGTTTAGTTGGTTCATCTCTACTTACAACTACAACTGACTACAACTCAGTCAACCACCATCAAAACATTGTTGCAGAGAGACATTTCATCTAGTGCAGCGTTCAGATAATAAGAGAAAGATGCTATGGACTAGTGAACTACAGCACATTATCTGAAAAAAGAAATGGATCAAGTGTGAACTAGCTACATATGATACATTAGTCTAACATCACCTCATTGTTTAATCATCAATCGTTCAATCATTTATTCATTTAATAGTTATTCACTTTAATAGTAATAGTAGCTGTGGTACTTTATTTTTTTCCTGGTGAAGGTGGCTGCATCACATGAACAGGGTCAAAAATACTAACATCATCATTGTTAAAGTTTCTGCCAAAGTCAACTTTTAAACCATTACAAGTTTCTGTTAAAAGCAACCAAGTAGTTGAGGTGGTCATTCCCATCTTTCAGGCATCCAAATAATCTGCTGAACATCATGAAATGTCAAAAAAAAATGTCCAAGAAATTCCAAGCTAAAATGTTGTCAGTCAGTCCAGTAGGGGTTTGCAGTAAATGTGGTGTGTTGTGTGTTTTTGTGTGTTTTTGTAGAGTATGGTCTACGCCTGGGGAGTCAGATCTTCATCAAACAGATGACCAGCACAGGCCTGGCTGCCAAGGACGGGAACCTGCAGGAGGGGGACATCATTCTCAAGGTGCACACACAATCACATTCATCACAGAGAAGCACAGTGGTCCCCAACCTGAGGTCCTGGGACCTTCAAGGGCTCCTAAGATACATATAAGGGATCACTAGATATGGCATCCCAGCTATAAATACCATACAGCTACAAGGGGTACATCCGGCCTCTTTGATCTTCTCACTGTTAGCCTGGCGTTCTCCACAGGTCAGTCATTTCAGCCTTGTTCCCTAATTGCTTGCAGGTCCAGGAAAGGTAAGCACATCCTGGTTTGGTGTGTATCATTCTACCTGTGACTTGGTACATGCTCCAGTCTCATACAGCAGTTACTCCACAGCTCTCATATGGATGCCCTAGCCTATTTTTTTAAGCTACCTTAAAGACAAGCAGCTAGTCTAGCCTACAGTTGGTCTTCAGCAGGCTGCTGAGATATTGCTGGAGTTTCCAGTCATTCTCGCTTGGATTACCTGTTACACTTGCAATCCAGGGAACATGCCAGCAGCATGTTAGATTAGCCTGACTGATTTCTTAGCCTGACCCCCTATCTGAATTGAAATAAGGCTGGTGTGGGCCTCTTGTGGAGCTCAACTTGAGGATGGCTTGAGGAGGTCGAGGATGGCCGTGAGTTGTGCCCCAAGTGTCTGGGTTTGGGTCACCTTAGGGAAGTCCTGTATGACCAATGTATTAATTGCAGCATTTTGCCACTCTCCATAAGACAAAAAAGGCTGCATTACGTGGAAGGCCTCCTGTTTGTGACTGTCCTCCCTCCGAATGCGCCAAGGTAGGCCACATGCAGAGTGCAGTAGTCCACAAAGCAAAAATACTCTCTCACCAGGAGATGAAGGCTTTCGAACTGAAATAGAGTAGCTTAAAGCATTGGCGTGGGCTCCATTCCCCCACCCATGACTCAGGTAGTTTCCTGGGATTCAGGTGAAGATGAGGATGAGGTGCTTCAAACTTAGTTTCAAGTCCATGAAGGTGCATTTAGCCCCTTTAAGGATGTCTCAGTATGAGCACTGAGCTGAGGGAGAGACTCTGCACTGCAGGCAACACTGCATTCTTGGCTAATGACCTGGGCTGAATGACCCACCAGCTGCTCACATTGTGTTTTTTTTATTCTCTTGCTCTTCACCTTTTGAAGTTCCACCCTGACCTGCTTTTTTGTGGAGCTGAATCGCTGCTGGGCAGATCCATAGGGCCTCTATCTATGTGCAACACAGGTGAACATGCCCTGGATCACATGCCTCCTGTGGATTGGTGTATTGCCTCACTGATCCTCTCATCAGTTGAAACACTAAAAGACAATGCCTGCTGTTTCCAGGCCACAGTGCCAGGTAACTGATTTAGTAGATAGTTTTCTCTCAAGGGCTTATGACACAGCTGCCCAGATGGCTCATATTGGAAACTCCCACTCTGTGCTTCTCCTTACAGCCAGAGCCTGAAGAGAGAGAGAGTTGGGTGACACAAATGATGCTGCACTTCATGCCTTCGGTTTGCTGTCCAAAGAACTTAGTCATTTGATGTCTTGACACAGTGTCAGGTGTAGCTTGCACAGTTGCCTATATCTGGTGATTGTAGACAAACACTTCAACATAAAAGCTTCCTGTTGCGGCAGACCAGTTGTTCAGACCTGAGGCAGAAATTTTAGAGCGCTAGAAAATAGTCAAGCTGGCCCGCAAACTCCCGGGGTCGCTGGGGGAAGGAAATGAAACCCCCAGCCCAGCACTCCAGGAAATGTGGCAAATGGACCGACAGCACTCACATCAATTAAACCCAGCTCCACAGCTATGGCAACACAGCCAAGTTGTTCCTGTTCATCCAAAACACAGATAATTCCTTTGCTTTGCCTTTGAAGGTCATGCATATCAGTTGCAGTCCTTCCATTCGGCTCATTCTTGGCCCCTTGCATTTTTACAAAATGCTTGAGGGCAGCCTTACCTTGGGCATTGAGGCAAGGCAGAGCTTTCGGCACTCAGAACTCTTTGTCTGCTACAGAAGAAAGAACAAGGGACATGTACTGTCTAATCAAAGGTTCTCCCACTGGGTTGTTGAGACAATCAGACATATGAGGTAGCAGTTAAACCTGCCTCCTTGGATGTCATCTCTCTTTCTACCAGGGCATGGCTACATCCTGGGCAGCAATGAGGTGTGGCAGCATCCTGCACAACACCTTGCACTTTTTTAAGGTTTTATCATCCTAATGTTGAATCTGGGTCTCCAAACCTGATTCCAAAAAAGTTCAGATACTCTGTAAAACATAAATAAAACACAATGCAATAATTTGCTAGTTCTAAGACATATATTTAATTGTAAACCATACAAAGACAATATATTGAATGATTTTTGTGAATATATGCTTATTCTGAATTTGATGGCAGCAACATCGCTCAAACTAGTTGGGACAGGAGCAACAAAAGACTGTGAAAGTTGTGGACTGATCCAAAAACACCTGTTTGGATCATTCCACAGGTAAACAGGTTCATTGGTAACAGGTGATAGTATCATGATTGGGTCTGAAAGGTTCATCCTGGAAAGACTCAGTCGTTCACAAGCAAGGATGGAGAGAGGCTCACCACTTTAAAATTGCAAAGAATTTTCACCATCTACAATCCATAATATCATTAAAAGAGGAGAAATCTCTGCATGTAAGGGGCGAGGCTGAAAGGCAACATTGAATGCCAGTGACCTTCGAAAACCATTGTCCGTGAACACAACTTATCGCTGCATCTACAAATGCAAGGTAAGCCTCTGCCATGCAAAGTGAAAGCCAAATATCAGCAACATCCAAAAATTCCGCCGACTTCTCTTGGCCCTCGCTCATCTGAGATGGACTGACACAAAGTAAAAAAGGGTACTCTGGTCTGACAAGTCCACAGTTGTGTTGTGGACATTGTCTCCTCCAGGCTAAAAAGGAAAATGACCATCCAGATTGCTGCAACGCAAAGTTCAAAAGCCAGCATCTGTGATGGCATGGGAGAGTGTTAGTGCCCATGGCATGGGTAACTTGCACATCTGTGAAGACACCATTAATGTCGAATTGTGCAGACAGTCGTTGAAGCAACATATGCTGCCATCCAGACAAAGTATTTTTCAGGGATTTCTTTGGCCATTTCAGTATGACAATACCAAGCCACGTTTTGCTCATCTTAAAACAGTGTGTTTTCGTAGTAAAAGAGTGCAGGTGCTAGACTAGCCTGCCTGCAGTCCAGACCTGTCTCCTGTCTCCCACTGAAAATGTGTGGAGCACGACAATGGAGACCCCAGAGTGTTGAGCAACTGAAGTTGTATATCAAGCAAAAATGGGAAAGAATTTCACTTTCAAAACTTCAACTGTTCGTGTGTCCTCAGTTCCAAAATTCTGATTGAGGGTTGTTAAAAGAAAAGGTGATGTAACATGGTGGTAAACATGCCCCTGTCCCCACTTTTTTGGAATGTGTTGCAGACATAAAATTCAGAATGAGTGTATATTTTCAAAAAACAGTAGTTTATCAGTTTCAACACTAAATTGCTTGTCTTCGTACTGTATTCAGTACAGTGAATATATGTTGAAAAGGATGCATTCTGTTTTTATTTACATTTTACGTGGCGTCCCAGCTTTTCTGGAATCTGGGTTGTACACTAGCATTAGCTATTCTGCCACTGGCTTCTGCAGTTGACCAATAGGTGGGTATCTGTTCCTCAACACTACTGGTTTGAATCATACACTTTTACTGCCACAGGCAGACAGGAAGGAATGAAACAGAACGGAAGTTATAAAGGTAATTACCTTTCAGGGTGAGAAGAGGCCGGATGTAGACCACCACGTTGTATTTGTAGCTTGGATACGCAGGTAGCCTACGTGCCACACACGTGACGTTGTTTATATAAGAGGTTTCCTGCCAGTGGCAGTCATCCAGTTTGTTTGATTATCAGTGTTTTTATATTCAGAACAAAGAAAAAAGCCCTACTGAGATTAAAATTTTCCTGGCCAAGATAAGCAGCAACAACTATGAGTTACATAACAGATAACAATACTGTATATACTGTGTGTCACAAAATTAAAGATAAAATTTACACCAAGATATAAATATAGGATTCTGTACATACAGCCTCTAATATGAATTTGACCAGGTTTATACGACAGGCTGACTGGCTCCTTAGTCAGAGCTTCCACAGCCTCTGACTGTTTGTACTATGTGTGTGTGTGTGTGTGTGTGTGTGTGTGTGTGTGTGTGTGCGTGCAGATCAATGGGACAGTGACAGAGAACCTCTCTCTGCATGATGCTGGGAAGCTGATAGAGAAGTCGAGAGGGAAGCTGCAGCTGGTGGTCCAGAGAGACCGCCGCCAGATCCTCGTCCGCATCCCCCCCCTCGCAGACTCTGACTCTGATAATGACGGTGAGTCACTGAATGCACTCTGACCAACAGGGTTAGTGTTAAACCACAGGGAGGTTTTTCATGTGGTGTTGGCAGGATTCCTGTGTACAGTGTCTCCCACAGGTCTGACATATACTTCTTTGTGGTATCGTGCACGGCTGAAAATAAATGGTCTATTTGACCTTTACTATAATATTAGGATTTCATTGAAAATATTTTTCTCAATTTTTATCCTTGTGATTGTACTATTTACATTATCAGAGCTCGGCAGAGACCTCAGGGTGTCAAAATGTTCATTCAAATTCAGTTAAATCAATGTGATAACTAACCTTACTGGGTAAAGCCTGTCTGTGGGAAACACTGTATGTTGTGGCTAAGATTTTTTTATTTACAGATTGGTAGCAGTTTTTGTAACTCTGCCAAACATCGATGTAGGTCCAGGTCAAGTTGATTTATTTAAGGCTGAGATTAATTTGGGGATTGGTCATTTACATTTAAGACTTGACATGCTTCGTTAAATTTGTATCAGGTACTCATATGGTTCGAACATGTATAATATGCACTATTTTTGGCCCTGTGTTAGTATAAAATTGACACATACCAAAGAAATAAAGCTAATCAGATCTGCTCCAAGTTGTGGAGCTTTAAGTGTGCCACCAGAATAATTAGCCTTTAGATTTTTTTAAGGTCAATCGGTAAATAGAATTTATATAGTGACAGTTTATATGGTGATTGATTAAATTGGCATTTAAATTATGCTGATAAACAGTAATTTACAAAATGGTAATAAAATCATAATTAAATATGCCAATCATAAAGTTCAGTTTGTCATTCTGCTGAACTTTTACTGTTTTTACGAGCTAATAGTGCAGCTGGACAGACATTCAACATTCAACACAACATGATATATTAAAAAAAAAAATCCATACCATCCATACCACCTAAAGTGTTGCTGGGTGGGAATCTTCGCTATCAATGATCAGAGCCTTTTGATGAAGCCAGAGATGGAGTTAACAGATAAACTGTGGTTGATGCAAATCTTAGCACAGCTTCCACAACTGCTGCACAAAACTGGAAGTGATTACAGTATGTATTGGCAAGAAATGTAAACAATCTCACTTTCTTGGCAATTTCAAGAGGTAGTTTCTGACCTTCCCCTTTCCTGAAGTCAATGATGTTTTCTTTTGTTTAACCAGTGTTAAACTGAAAAATGGTACAATTGTTTGTATAGAAGGAACCCTGGGGAATCCCAATATTAAAGTGTAAAGGGTATGGAGTATTATTGATTTGAACCACTTGCTTCCTGTCCTCCAGCAAATCAAGAACCAAGAGACACATAAAAAAAAAATACATTCAAAACAAACAAAAAAAGATATCTATTGCACAAATTGAAAAATTAAAAAAATACAAATCTAATTTCTTTAAAAATGTTTTAATACTTACCTGGCAGGGGAGATACCATGATCACGATTTCATTTTGCGGTTGTGTTGACCCCTGTTCCCCAAATGTGGGAATCTCAACTGCAAAATTTGTGGTAGTGGGGGACTGCGTTCGCGCTCTCCCCTGATTTTTTTTTTTTTTTTTTTTGCAAATTTCCCCACTGTGGGACGAATAAAGGTTTATCTTATCTTATCTTATCTTAATTACATACTTAATTCATTTTATTTAAAAAATTAATAACTATTCCTTGTGACACACTTGAGCCTCCATACAAATCACATTATTGTGAATGGAAGCATTAAAGCATCCATTGGCATTATTTCAACTGTTTCATGATAACATATACAAAGGTTAAAAATATCTGGCATTCAAGCAGCTATAAATACCATCTGAAAGAAGCAGTCTTGAGTTTCTGCTTGCAGCTGCTCAGCTACTGTGTATCGCTCAAAAAAGAGAGAGGTCAGTAGCAGGTCAGGATTTAATCAGGACTGTGATCTTACTGTGACCTGAGGTGTTTTGAGGAAAAACATCCAGTCCCTTTTGATGAAATCTGGCTATAAACTGAACTGATCATATTGATTTGAAAGTGCTTGATCTTGACAAGCATAGGCGATCCCTGTAATTGCTGAAAAGTGCAATCTTTGTCTGTGTTTTCTCTTCCAGATAATATGTCATACTTTTAGATGAAGGACCACCCAGGACACAGCATGTGTAACAATCTGTTGCCTTTCTCTAAGCTGTAAAACGGCTGTGACACAACCCAACTAAGTTGTAAAGCTTTCACACCTTTTGCACTTCTCTTTATACTGCTCTAAATCTTTTAACTTTTTAATACATGATTCATTTTTCTGAATAAATAAATACGTTTTAATCACTATGTACTTTGGATTGTGTGATTCATTAAGTATAGAAGTTGAAAAATGCCAGTGGAAGAAGCCTGTCATCAGATGAATGTGCCATATTTTAGAATATTGTGAGATGTCTAAATATTGAATCATGATGTTGCCAAGGGTGATGATTTATTTTTGTGAAAACAGAATGTTGCATGACAAAGCGTGGCTCATAAAGTGGGTAAGATGTTTGTTGAATTTTCAGTCTAATAACCTATTAATGATTTGTCCTAACAGTGTAGCAACTCGCCGTTGTCTGTCCAGGTGGTATATCTGAACTCCCATCATCTTCCTCTTGTCTCTTGCAGTATTTCTTTTTCACACAAACATCCTCATGTCATGCTCACACATCTCATTGCACTGACAGGGTCTCTGTAATTCACTGATGGCTGAAATAAGGCTAATACAAAGAAGAAGAATCTATGCTCACCTAACATATACAAAACATTTTTAAGGTTGTTATATTTTATATAACAATTTCCTTGGAAGTTTCTGGGAAATAACTTTGCAGATCTTGCTAAAGCATATGGATTTTTTTATATCAATAATAATAATAATAATACATGCTATTATTATTAAAGTTAGTATTTTTTCAATAACCCCAAATTACATAAAAGTTACAATGTCAGCCAAATAGGTTTCTTAAATTTTACTTAAATTTATATTGTTTAAAAGTGTACAGTATTAAAGCATATATTTAAAGTCAGTTCACAGAAATTACTCTTTCCAGTCTAATCCAGTTTTTAATTAATACCATTTATCTACAAGAAAAGTTTCAATGGAAACTGTTTGTAGCAAGGTCTGTGCATCAAGTTTTTGTTGATACTTTATGAGAATAGTGTTGATTCCAGCCCCTAGGTGTGGAGGTGTGGTATTGGACTGCCATACATTGACATGTTCCTAATAGTGTGGGAACAATATCCAATATATGTCCAATATAGCAGCATCCTAGTATTAAAATGCAGTCCAAAACCAGGTGAGTTCATTAAGTGTGTAGTGAACCCAAATAGTGTAGCTGTCATTTTCCAGGCACATACTGTTGAGAACACAGGGAGTAGTGGAGCAGCTGACTGACTGTGTTTGTGTGTGTTGGGTTGGTTGTTAGAGTTAGGATGTCTGCAGGCTGTGATGGTTATTCACCTGGAAATACACAGATGTGCCTCTGCCACACACTACAACACTGACTAACAACTAAAGCTTTGTTCCGAGCAGTCACTCAGTAGTGAATCCATGTTAAAAAAAAAAAAAAAAAACTAAAAAAAAAATCATGAATCACCTAGACTATAGTGCACTGATATCCACACAGGTTACCTGTTAACCTATTTCAAAGCCTTCCACAAACCCATTGCAATACCACCACAAACCACTAGTGGTCAACTGCCCCCTTGGTTTAGAGACTGCTTTATAGGCATCTGTCTTGAGCCCAGTTTGTTCAACTGATTATTTAATTTGAAATATTTTCCTAAATATTGTTGCCGTATCAAGTTTGACACAATATGCTCACATTCTCTCTCTCTCTCTCTCTCTCTCTCTCTCTCTCTCTCTCTATCCATCTATTTCAGTGCCTCATTCTCGCTTTTCATACTCCATCACCTCTGTATAGCTCTGCATGCAGAATGTTTGTCTAACCCTAATCAAACTAATTAACACGTACTAGATCGTACCTGGTGAAACACGGCTGTGCCTCTCTGACCTCCAACTTGAATTAAAAGAAAAAATGATCTGCTTAAAGCCATGAAGGAATGCAACAATCCTATTAAAAGTGACTGAGTCGCTGGCTGTTTAAAGGGGTTGTCATGGCATGTTGTTTTCAGGAGGACAGATTGAATGCACCTGTTTTGTTTGCTGTCTTTTATGTGGTTCCCTCGCTTGTGTCTCACACCTGAGTCCTCAAATGCTTCTTTTGTTTCTGGTTTCTTGGTGTATAGGCTTCTGTTAAAGCTTCCATCTTCGGCCTCCCTCCCTCTCTTCAGAGCAATGTGTTGAGTGCCACAGTCTGACAGATAAAAGCAGCCAAATCAAAGACTCTGCCACCCGTGTTCACTTCAAATGAAAAAAAAAAAATCATTGGGACTGAATGAAGGCCAGGCGGTCTCTGTGGAGAGCAGGGTCTGTGTAAGCACTTTTGACCGGCTTGTTTCTGGGTTATAAAGCAATATGGATACTCCCATGGGCCAGAACTGCCCTCATATTGGCATCCCAGAAGTTGCCTCATGGATCCTTAGATAGCATTTCTTGAAAGTTTCTAAACATGACTTTCCTCTTCTTATTGAAGATATGCATCATGTTGAAACTCCATTTTTGATAGTACTTATCAGCAATGCCAAGCAAGCCAGTTCAGACGTCCTCCAGCTACTCCTGCGCATTGCAAAGTCTTAATCCCTCCAGTACGTTCTGGATCTGCCTGAGAGGCGTCTAAAAAGCATTGTAATCAACCCCAAACTTGCCCCAGTTGGTCAGTATTCTTTAAAGAAAGTGCTTGTCTTCAAAGAGGAAACTGTGTGAAAGTATTTTATCCTCATTTGATCAATTCATCACATCTCATCCCTCTCTGTTTCAACCGGCTTTTCCCGTCTTTTAGTCTGACCAACTATAAACACTTTTGCCTTTAGATGTGGTTGGACGACACTTCGTGCAAACCAGTTCATTTCAGGCAAACCTCAAGCGTGAGCCCAGACATCCTTTGATGAACTTGTATTAGCCACTCATTTGTAATGTTATTCTTTTGGTCACTACCCACAGCCCAGTGGTCAGTGTACTTGTATTCTGTAATTGCTGGCCAAGTCCTTTCTTGTCCTTTCTTCTCACAATTCATACATTGCTGGTGCCAGGCATCTTTTATGCAGTTTAATAACTTGAGTTCAGTATTACCAAGTTGAACAAGATTAGTGGCTGTCTTCTTTAAGGCCAGAGTATGCTTTAAAGTTAGCAAACTTTGTTGGAAAATAATCTAAAAACTTCTTCTTCTTCTCTTCTGTCTTTTTACACTAATCTGAACCATCATGCTGTTTTTCTGGTTATTTTTGAACTATGAATTCATTGTGCTGGAGTAATAGCTGCTTTTATCATGAGTACTGAGCTGTGGCACCAGTTTGTCCTCATAATCTCTAATAACATCCTCAATCTGTCCCAGACGATAATTAGCTGGTGTCGAGACTTCCTGACGCAGCCACTTTGTTGGTGGTGGTGGTGGTGGTGATGGTGATGGCACATGACCTGAACAGGGGGATTTAGCTTGAAAGAGGCCTGTGTGTCTAACTGAGATGTCTGTCTGTTTGTCTGTCTGTCTGTCAGACATATCAGAGATGGAGTCATACCATTCCTATTCTCCTCCAGAGGAGAGGAGGTCCCGCCAGTCTGACCTGTCCTCCCACTCTTCTAATGAAAGAGACAACTCCAGGTAGGATGCATGGAAGCTTGGATGAATCAGTTGAAGGCAAGAAAATTCAAGTCTCAAAAACTGACAGAACTGACTTGCAGTTTGGTTATATAGGCTTGTAACTCAGACATGCCCTCAAGGACTGAGACATTGACTTAAGACAGTGCAGATTATGGGATTGTATGCAAGGGGCCACAGGGTTTCATGAGCCGGCACTCCTTTTTGCATGATAACAGATTGGACGTTTTTTTGTTGTTCTTGTTTGGTAGTGCAACATTACTGCATTTGAGTTTGACCAGGCTGAGGAGGTGTCTCTTTACTGAGAATTAATGCCCACCCTTGGATCAGTCAGAACTGAGTATTCAGCCAAGCTATTGCATAATCCCATTGTACCACACGCTTACGCTGGGGTATCACATAACAAACAAAATGATGCAAACAGACCAAAATCAAATGGACTATCAGTCTCTACCTGTACGATTGGTCTAAAGTGGTATGAAGAGTGGGTTGTTCTGGCAAGATCCCACATAAAAAGGTTTTTGGGGAGAAAGTTAAACAATAAAAACAATTATACAATCACAAATATTTTAACTTATACACGTTCAGTGTGAGGCCATGATTTTATTTATTTATTTTTTTAATGTATTTTTAACTTTTTAACTTTGACTTAGATGTGTCTCAATTGACTTGACACTCAAATTTGACTTCCCCCAAAAGACACCAAAAAAGTGCTTCAGTTGGAAGCACTAACTGAAATGATGTAATGATGAAATGTAATGTAATGTAATCAGGTGTCTTGTTACTTCCTTTTGTTTCCCTAAAACGTGTGTGAGGTCTCACTGTAATCTTGTCCATCTCCAGGGAAGAACCCATGAGGGCAGCCAAGATGTCAGCCATGGCCTCCCCGTTTAGAATACCTGAAGACCCCCAGGCCTCGGCTGAGCTGGACAAAGACACGCCACACATCGAGGAGCCTCCAGGTATCGCTCACTACCCCATCCACCTCACTACCTCACCTACCATGGCAGGGTCACAGTCCTCATATTAACAAACACCGGACACACAACCATAAATTACATATAGCTTATTGGATTGAACAAACATTACATATAGTTATTTGACCTATTCCTAATATGAAAAACATTGATTAGTGTGTCGTTTTTTCGATAAAAATATCAATACAACCAAACCTTAGCACAGACTCGCAGCTGTTAATAAATAGTTATACAATGAATAAAGTGTGGTTATAACATTTTTTTATTGTCATTAACAGATTATAAACAGTAAACATGTCAAGTGATTACTGGTTCATGACTTGATTATCTCAAAGAAAGTCAGTATCAACTGCTCCTCTCTAAACTCTCACTGTCTTGTGTTCTCCAGCAAAAGGCTGCTTTGAATCCTTCAGTAATCCCAAGCTTCATTACACATTTACTGACACTAATCATAATTAGTTGTAATCATAAGATGTTCATGATACTCTTCCTGATTTTCTTATCTACAGTTGCTCCAACAGCCACGCCCAAAATTCTCCTCCGACCGAGTCCAGAAGATGAGAAAATATATGGGTGAGTTGACCTTTTTCCTTTCCTTACACTTACAACTTTTTACTGTGTAATTTTTCTTTCCCCTTTTATATTTTATTCATAATCACAAGTGTATGTACTATGTCTCTGTATGTCATGTCTCTGGGCACTGAATACATTTGAAACAAAGATGATATGGCTTGATCCTGACCCTGGGTGTTTAGTGCTGCAAGAGCTGGCTTCAGCTTGAGTCACTGTTGTGTGGCAGGGATGCAGTTAATCTATTTGTGTGTCTCAAATTGGTTCAGTAGGCAGTGAATCACAATAGGTGGATTTCAGCCACTGGTTGACATAATGGTGTGACGCATAAAGACCTCCTACACAATTCCACAGGAGCATATAATAATATCACTTCCGCCACATACTTTTCCAGAGTGTAAAGGTCAAATCATTACAGTTATCTGCAGCAGCTGTGTTCACCCTGCTCCGGGTCCCAGTTTCATACTAGACACCAACTATACAGTGTACTGTACTGATTGCCATATAATGCTGTTTTTGCAGTTAGTATACAAGAACTCATGTACTTTACTATGTCATACTAACTGGAAGGAGTTTTCAAAGTGTTTACTTAAGTAAAAATACCACAGTGTGAAAACACGCTGTAACAGTTAAAGGTTCTGCCTTCAAAATTGTACTTAAGTAAAAACACAGACATATTATTACTTAAAGTACTTAACTCAAAACTCAGTGTACTCATTACGCAGAACATGGCTTCTCTGAATGCTGTTTTCTTGTTTATTATCATGACCGGCTCAAAGGACCCTGGCAAATACAACACTTCATGCATTCAAATTAACTGAGTTATTTACAAAACCCAGATTACTTTTCAAAAAGAGATGAGAGGCGGATGTCTGTAACATCAGTGAGAGAGTGGATGTTTGGGAAATATGGTGTGTGTGGATGCTGGCGGTGGAAGATTATGTATTGACTGGGAGCAGTGGGCCCAGGTCAGCCCGACTGGACAACCATGGCCACCTGTTACCTGTATCTGCTGGAAAAGAGAAAGCAAGGCACAACCAAAGAGACCAAAGACTTTCTTTTTTCCAAGAACTTAAGTAAGACCAGAGCTACATACTTCAAGAGGTTTGATGCTTTTTGCACTTTTGGGATGAAACGCCACAAAGAGTGTGATGTCTGATCCTGGCATTCCATTTCTATAGCAGTTCTTAGAGCTGGTGTACCACCATCCACAATTTGTTTAAACGTTTTGCAGCTGTTAACTGCTCCTTCATGTCCTTTGAGTGCATCAACGGCAAAGTCAAAAATCCTTTTTTGGGTATACTTAACTTTGTCACTTCCACAGTGTGAACACACTGCAAACTCAAAACCTGCTTGGAATTGGTGCGTGGTTTAGAATAGGGGCAGCTGAGCAAAATGATGTCACCTGTGCTTTTTACAGTGCATTGTAGGAACTTTGCTGAGTTTTGCAGTGTTTGTCTGTTAGGGTCAGGGGTTAGGGTTTGGGTTGTGGGATTATGATTTGCAATCTTTCATGCCACCTCAATATGGTAAATGAATGAATTGTTGTCTCATGCTGAAGTGCAGTTGCATGATTGTCAGTGTGGCATTAAACAATAGTGTTCATGATCAAAAGACTTTAACTGAGGGTTCAGTTAACTCAATTCATTTAAAATGATGCATCCATCTGTTTGTTGGCTCTTCAGACTCTTTCATCTCTCATTCATAGCCTAGTGGGATATAGCGCCACATTTATATCATGTTTGTGTTTGTTAGTAAATGGAAGCATGTATTTCCCCTCCTGCAGGCCGAACACGGTGATGGTGAATTTCCAGAAGGGAGATAGTGTTGGACTGAGGCTGGCAGGAGGAAATGATGTTGGCATCTTCATTGCCAGTGTTCAAGAGGGCAGTCCTGCTGAGGAAGAGGGCCTGCGCGTCGGAGACCAAATCCTAAAGGTAGCCAGTCCAGACAGAACTTATTTCCATTTCATACATCCAGAGAAGCTGTAGTTCAAACTACAATATGAACATGGGTTTACATAAAATTAGTTAGTGTTATATATTATCTTAATAGCAAACAGTCAACAGTTGTTGTACCCTTTGTTTGTGTCTTGAAGGTGAACAATGTTGATTTTCAAGGTGTTGTGAGAGAGGAAGCAGTGCTCTTTCTGTTGGAGATTCCTAAAGGGGAAGTGGTCACCATCCTGGCCCAGAGCAAACCTGACGGTAAAACATTCCCTCCAGAAACACCGCAAGACACAGAAGCATTCACTTCTCACATTCATAAAACATATATAAAGAACAGTTCAACTTTGACCAATAATACAACTTTTTTTTAAGCTACAAATGAACAGTGTGGCTTTCAGTACTATCATTAGACCAAATTTTGCATTTGTGTCTCCTGGTAAATGGTAACATGTTCCTTCAGTACCATGAACACACTCTGGCACGTGTTATGTATGACTCATTCCCACATACGCTGTCCTGCTGCCCCAAATACTTACTAGAGCACCAAATGTGGATTAATACGCCACGGAAAATAGCCCCCAACAATTGTACTATTTGCTCCTGTTTGAGTATCATTTGCTAAAAACTACAAGAATGAGCCTTTTTATAAATGTGATTTGTGAGGTTTTTTTAAAGATTTACATCTCTAGTAGGAAACAGTTCAGACTGAACATATTTATAGAACTATAGAGCCCCAGACAGAGGAGGGAAGTAAGAAAGTATTTAGAGACAGACTAATACACTGTTGGTTTGTGGTTTTTATGGGCTTATTGACAATAAGAAAAACATAGAATAAACAAATAACACCATCCTTCAAATGTAACATGTCATGGACTTGATGTTTCAGCTGTGATGGAAAACGCAGTGACTAGAAATGCTAGATCGATGGACAGTCTTAATTGAAGCAGTTTTAATTGACTAAGTTGTAGGCTTGTCAGTCACTGGTGGAAGAACACATTGTGTACTTTACCACAGTGCTCTGCCAGCTGTCGCACTCACACCTCAGGACCATCATCACTCTCTCTCCCCATCCCTCCATCTCTGATGTTTCCATTTAATGAGGGAGGTACCAGCTTGGTCCCCCAAGGCTTTCAGACCAGATCAGGCTAGTTTTGGTTCAACCAACCATGACACACATGGACACATGCACTCACACAGATCCGCTCACGAACACATCGGGTGAGAGAGAGCAACACAAACTGTGTTATGTAATGAGCGCATTGGCCCCCTCAGCTTGTGGCTCTATAAAAGGGATTTGGCTTTTTTTTTATTGAAAAAATCTATTTATGAAGCAAAACACATCACATAATGAAGCAAAGCACTGACCTGACATGAAAACTGTATTACTCTTCACTGCACAGCACTGTTGAGAGGACATTTAAGGTTGTCAGAGAGAGTTGGCAGGTCCTCACATATACATGTTAGTGGTTGAGATTAGGAAGGATATGGTGGAGTGGTGTTTTGTATAGGAAGGAATTTTGTAAGATTTTCAGGTTAGATTTACATTTCAAGAACAAATACAATACAAGACAATCCATACAAGGCCCTTGCCAGTATAGTAAGACAAATGAGTGTGTATTTGTTCTGCAATTCAAGTTCAAACTTGGCTTGGTAATGATGGAATGATTTAACCAGAGATCTACGCATCACTAAAGTAAAATGGGTGGCATGACACAAACTCGTTCTTATGCAGATGGTGTAAACTTTATTTATATAGTACCTCTGTAGAACATTAAGGATGAAGTGAACATATAATACTTTTCTTTAAATTTTCTATTTTTTAAATCCAAGTGAAGTTCCACTACTCGCATGACTTGTCTTGAGGGTTTATTTGAGGAGCACTCAACTAGAAGAAGATTATACAAAGGAAACCCTTTGTTTTATACATTTTATCAGTGTGAACGTGTGATTAAAGTAGACTGAATGTGAGTCCACGGTGCGTATTAAGTCTTATGTCTGCAGCCAGCCAGCCTTGGCAGCAGTGGATTGTAGTCAGTATGACTGTTGCCTCTGTTGGTCCTTTTGGGTCAGCGCTTTGTCGGACCTCACATATCAAATCAGGAAGCCTCACAGGAGCCTGGAGCAGGCTGCGAAGTGTATTTCTATGCAAAAGTCAGACAAATATGCGCATTTTGTTTTGATTGTGCAAATGAGACTAGAAATTTTTGCATGGAAGTTCATTCTTGACCTTTGAGAGCAGCGGATGTAACAGAATAATCTAAGCTGAAAGGTTCACATATTAATTCCTTTGAGCTTTTGTCTGCACCTCGCACTCTTGTGATTGTGAACAGTGAATGGAAATGGCTCAGTTTTCATCACGTAACTCAAGAGTAGAACTTTGATTGACAAGTAATCATATATGGGGGAGAGATAATAACCGCCATCAACAGGATCGACAGGGAAGAGGTCAAAATCATTGAGAAAGATTAAGGGGGGCAAGCTCATCTGAAAGCAAGTGTATTGCATTTTATGCATGCATTTTCTGGCCACTATTTCCAGCAGTGCTATAATCCACATTCATGTTCTTGTGAATATTTGGGGCAGCAGGATGGTGTATGTGGGATTTTGTCAAATACACTGCAGTGTGTGTGGTCATGGTAATGAAGGAACATGTCATCCAGTGTAATAGTGTGGTTCACTGATGTGTTCATAATAGTTTTTCAACAAAAATGGAGCTCTATGGCACAGAGGAAGAAGATATATCAGGGTTTGATACTCACACAATACTTGTTAGTACATTCATTGTTGGCACATAGGATTTGTTGACAATAGGAAAAATATAGAATGGCACTAGACACAACCATTAAGGCGGATTTATAGTTTGTCACTTGCTCTATTGCAGAGAATGAATTGACATAAAGACTGTAGTGTCCTATTCAGCAAGAGAAAAGATGAACCTTCCCATCACATTTTTACATCACAAAGTAAATGAAAGAATGTACACAGTTACAGGGGGATAATAAATAAAGCGCAAGAAAGCTTGATCACATATGATACATCAGTGTAGTGTTGTGCTACAGCATGAACTGGTGAAATCCAACCCTTAACTAAAACCTGCACCAGAGGTATCTATGGTGGGTTCCATTCACTGTGGTTGTGTGGTTAAAAGCCCTGAAAAAGCTAGGCAGGGGGCTTTGAGTTGAAAGGGTTTTTTTTGTTTGTCTGTTTTCTTTTTACATAAGACTGAAAATAGTCATTAAGATAAGATAAGATAAGATATTCCTTTAATCGTACAGCTCACAATATGGAATAGTTGGATGGTATCGACAACATATTGACAATTTAACAACTCTTAGGGTTTTACCAGTCATGAAAAGTGGAATTTTTAGCCTTATGTGGCACTAAAGTAAAGTTAGGAGGTTATTAAAATGATTAGAATTCATCCCCTGGGGACCGTGAATATTCATACCAAACTAAATGCTAATGTTGCCTGTAGTTAAATTAAATCAGATCTTTAAACCCCACCTCATGTGGGAAAAATTATACATAAATGCATGTTTACAGGCTCACAGACAAACATGGGAGACAGTCAGATGAGGACATGAAGCCTTTGAATGTTTGATGTCCAGAGCCTTAGTGACAGCTGCTGCTCTGTTTCACAACCAGGCATGCATGAGAGCATGTATGGAAGCGTTCAGTCTTTGAATAATCAGAATAAGAGCTCAGTCAGTAAAGACTATGCTCTGTAGAGTTGCAAACAAACTATTGCTGCCCTCCCCTTCTTTTCCTATCCACGTTTCTCTCACTCTTTTTAATGTCTTCTTCTCTTAATCTCTCACTTTTTTTTGGCTGTCTAGTCTATAATGATATCTTGGTGTCGGGGCGTGGAGACTCCTTCTTCATCCGGACCCACTTTGAGTACGAGAAGGAGACTCCTCAGAGCCTGGCCTTCAGCCGGGGGGACATCTTCAAGGTGGTGGACACCCTCTATGATGGCAAGCTCGGCAACTGGCTGGCAATCCGTGTCGGCAAGGACAAGCAGCTGTTGGAGAAGGGCATCATTCCCAATAAGAGCAGGTAGGGCCACAGACAGACAGTCCCATGTTAGGGGCCTGTAAAGCCTATGTCTGTCCTTCAGAGGGCTGAAGGCCTCAGTGTGTTTCACCAAACAGCATCTGAAACCCAATTTTCGGTGGCGGAACTGGGTGGAGGCTTCTTCCAATAACTTTTAAAACAGGCAATACGACTGTCATGCTTATTTTGTGCAGTGATTGCATGATCCATCAAGTCGAGACTGTAATGACACATGGTTGTTGAAGAGAGATCAGGGAGGCAGTGTGGTGGACCCAGTAAGAGACTGTGACAGCAGGCTTTTCTCCCTACCTTCAAATCGGGGACAATCAGAACAAGTGGAAACACTTTAGATGAGATCAGACAACACGTCATACAAACTAGTTCATTAGAAGCTCATTGAGTCCTTGAGGGATTGAGACACAACTTTCTTCCTAGATGTGGAAGTCTACAAAGGATTAACCACACCGTCTTATACATTTTTATTTCAGCCCTGCTGTTGAACCACTGACAGTAGTGCATTTGCAGATTGTCTGAACAGATGAGCAGGTGAATATTACAATATTTGTCTCTTCTCGATCTACATCAAAATTTTCTGGGACTGCAGTTAATTAATTTAATGATTGGGATCTCTAACAAACCTGGTGAGCTTTCTGATGGCAGATCAGATGGGTCTGTCCTGGCCACATGCCAGCTTTTTGTTATCTGAAAAGACCAGATGTTACATCAGACGTCTGTCCAGCCAGCCATTCTTACACTCATCCTTTCATCTCCTCTCTTATCTTGTCCTCCATCACCACTCTCTCCTGTTTCATCAAGCTTCTTTTTAAATATCTTCCTCTCCGCTGTCCTCACTGTCATCTGACGGCTCTTTCTCCTCCACATTATGCATGCTCTTTGAGTACACTGTTCCTCTTGTCCTCTGAATCTCTCTCATTAACAAGTCTTTTTTCAATTTACCAAAATGAGAAAAAAGATGCACAGCACTGCTGCACTCCAGTACAATTACACTAATTGACCCAGGAGTGTTACTGTAATTACAGGTCCACTCACTGCGTGAGTAAATCACCGGCATGAGACACTGTGTGTCCCTGTTGTATGTATTCACATTGGGAAAAATGAATATGTACTTTAAAATGCCTGCTTGTAGAATTTGTTGTTTTGTGTAATTAAGGCTTTCCAATCTCCCACCTAGCACCACCTAGCACATTTCCTATAGTCCATACACTATCTACCTCCTGGTGCAGATTCAAAGTGGGTAGACTGGAAATTCCTTAAACTATTGCGATCTGGAACCAGGTGCAAAGTAACACCACATAAATGAGGATACATGACGTGTGATGCGATGGTACGGAGCCATAGACCATGGACCACTTACTGTGCTGCTGAAACAGCCTGCACACCAGAAGAGCTTCCAGAACGTGATGACAGAGCAAAAGACAGCTCTGGCTGTGGCTCAGCTGTAATTGATCATTCATGTGTGGACACGCTAAGATGTCAGTATGGTTTATTTCTATAGCATTTTTCCAAAGGAGATGTCACAGAAGCAGCATGCATAAAGTACAGCCAGAATAGAAGTGTGAGATAAAAACTAAACAAAGCAACTTTAAACAGGTGGGTCTTTGGCTTCCACACAGTGTCCACAGGTGGTCAAATGTAAGATAGTTCCAATGTCCAAGACACTCTATTTTGCCCACATCAGACTACAGCATAGCTTTCCCATTAGGTGATGGATAGAGTTCCTGTCTTTTGAGACATGGCAAACTACACATCTGGCCCTGGCCAATCACAGCTTGCCAAATTTCATGAGCTGCATGAGGTACAGAGGAGAAGGTCCCAGGGAAAGACTTCAGTCTTCATCCTGAAAGTACTGACAACATACGTATGTAATGAGAGTTTTGTGAATGAAAGTGAAGCTGGAGCCATTCATGGTTTGTTCGGTGGTGGTGTTTTTGTTTTTCTTCCCAGTCAGTAGATAGAGGGAGAGTGTGTAGATGAGCAGCATACCCACACCGATGTGACTAATTTGGTATAATGCTCCTGACCAGAGGGTGATCACAGGTTCACTGAAATAAAATGAAACATCACTACACTGTCTCTTCTCCATGTTTACTGTTGAAGAGAGATCTGTATTTCTATTGGTTAACATCACTGAACACATGATCACAAGCTCTGCAGGAGAAGGCAGAAAAATTAAAATACTAGTCTCTTTTTTTGTTTGTTTGATGCTGTGTCACCACAAGTGACACATAGGATATAACCAGTAGTTGTCACAACCTCCTCTTTATTACTCCTGATGCCTCATGTTGGGTTACGCGTTATCAGGCTGATATCATGTAGTCTGAATTTGATAATAATTAGAGCCTGGACAGCCAACAAAACCCAAAGACTGCTGGTGATGTCAGGCTGCAGCAGATCAATTTGATAGTGACCTGAAGCAATCCAGGAGGGAGTTACTATAATAATCTAGGCAAGCCAGAGTCTAGCCATGATCCTCAGCTGGAAAAAAACAGGACAAATCAAATACTTCGCATGCTGGTCAATCGTGACACCAATATTTCAATGACACATTCAGATATTTACACAGTTCAGATCTGTGATACAGAAGTAAAATATGTTTCATTTCATGTAGTAACCCCAGTTTGATGCACTACAAAGTTTCAGAAGTGTTTTTTTACATGAACATGTATGTGAATAATGATTGGATTGGTGTATGTGTCCCGTCAGAGCGGAACAGATGGCCAGTGTCCAGAACTCCCATAGAGCTGTTACGGGTGATCGAGCCGACTTCTGGCGGTTGCGAAGCCAACGGTCTATGAAGAGGAAGGACCTGAGGAAGAGTAGAGACAACCTCAGCAGTCAGACCCTGGCCACCCGCTTCCCAGCCTATGAACGAGTGGTGCTCCGAGAAGGTGGGTGGACCACCCGCTTTGGGTTCATTCCCTATGTCTGTGTTTGCTGTGATAAGATGTTCATTGGTGTAAGAAGGACTGAGAAAGACCAGGGAGTCTGTCTTTATTGGAAGCGCATAAACACATTCTAGGGGCCGTGACCAGCTTAACAGTCTGGTTACACTCCATTGTCGAGTCTCAAATGTAAGGCAGCCTTGGAAGCTTTTTTTTACCCAGGGTATATCGAGATCTGTTAATAGCAGCCATCTAGGTCGCACAGGTGGATTGTATATTTTCATATGGTTGCCCATAGGTGTAAAGTAGCTGAAGCACTTACCTCATGTATTTTGTTTTCTCCTGTCCTATCTGATTACTGACTAGAAGTATGTAGATGGTTTTCAAGAGTACTCAAAGAGATTCAGCCTGATCCACATAACCACTAACAAGCATTAATGTGAGCATGGTCACAGCCCAAAGTCACAACCTTATACTGCTCATTGAAAACCTTTGACTTTCAGTTATGATGTCAATGTTATAAACTGTGATCAGTGTTCTAATAATAGCGTGTTGTTGCAGCTGGTTTCCGGCGTCCTGTGGTGCTGTTCGGCTGCATTGCTGATGCTGCTAATGAGAAACTGGCCTCTGAGATGCCCGAACTGTTTGTTATTGCCAGTGAGTCTCTGCCCACCTCTTTCTGTTCATGTGTTTGTGTATGAAAGTTTGCCTTCCTAAGTGAGTAGATGTCCTATTATCTTATCTTCTAAATGACCTTTCCATTACTTCTGTGTTATGTTAGAAACCGAGCCGAAAGATGCCGGCTCTGAGAAGTCCTCAGGAGTGGTTCGATTGAACACCATCCGACAAATCATCGAGCAGGTAATCATTGGCATGCACACACACAATATCATGTTCACTACATTTATTTTGCAGGAAAAACTCTTAAGATCTATCAATTTGTGTCGCTGAAAAGGTAGATTTGAAGGATTGTGTCAGCCAACTTAGCTGCAGTATACCATAATCAAACAAAATGGTGGTCTGTTTTTCATTTCTCTTTGAGATCAAGATCGTCTTTGCAAGAGAGACTTGAGAACAAATGACATATGCCATCCAAGATACCAGCAGCAGCTGTAGATGACAAACTATTATGAAAAGGAATTGATAAGTTCCTGTGAGTCATGAACAAATCTGACCATAAACTGATCTTGCAGGTTTTCAAACATGTAATCCATTAACAGAACATGTAGAGTATGTGACGAGCACAGGCTCATGCACATAAAACTTAAAGCCAGTTTGTAAACAGTGCTGATGTGGTTAAAGGAAGCAAATATGTTTTTCATTGAGATAAATGAGGATTTAGATAAATGAGGATTTACAACAGATCTTGATATTAGAAGTTGAAACCTTTACGGCTTGGTTCAAGTTTAAGTTCAAGTTTATTAAATTTTATTTCAGCCATGTCCATATAAAAATATACATAAAGCAGAATAAGATGTTGTTCTCAAAGGACCAGGTAATAATAATAACAAAAAACAAAGGCATAGAAACATAAAACATCGTAATGACGTGCGATGAAAGACACCCGAGTTACAATATAACTACATATATGTAGTATATACATGTGCATGCATAATACATATGTATATATACACCAACACACATACATAATGGGAACACTATTAATAAACCACAGTATGTATGTGTGTGCATATTTATATTTGGCTGTGGTGTGTGTGGCCGGTGGGTGGGAAGAAGTTGTTAATCACCCTGGAGGTGCTGGCTTTTATCCTGTCCTGTATCTACTGCCAGAGGACAGGAGTTCAGCCAGTCCATGTGAAGGGGGAGAAGAGTCCCTTCAAATGTTGGTGGCTTTGTGAAGGGATCTCTCTCCATAGACGCTGGGGATCTTCTCAGCTGTCCTCACTATTTACTGCAAGATCTTATGGTGTCATATATTTGAGTTCCCGTTCCAGGTGATGCTGCAGTCAGTGAGGATGCTTTCAACAGTGTAGGGTGGAAGCTTGCACACTTAAGAGGTCTACATTCTCTGCTGAACCCCCTGCAGTGATTTGGTACTAGTGATCTGCAGCACTATGGTGCCTGAGGTACTGCTCCCAGCCTGTCTCTCTGTGGATTTTCTGAGAAGAAATCCAAGATCCAGTTGCAGAGGGAGGTGTTTAGACCAAGCATGGTGAGCTTCTCTGTCAGCCTCTGTGGAAGGACTGCGTAGAAGTCCAAACTGAGGTCAATGAGCTTGACCCTGGAATAATAAGTGTTCTTCTTCAGGTGGCACAGGGTAGTGTTTTGGGCAAATGATAAAGCACTATCTGTGGACGGGTTGGAGCAATATACAGACTGGAATGGGTCCAGCAAGGTGCGGAGACTGGCTTTGATATGACTCATAACTAACCACAAGAAGCCCTTCATGATAAAAGAGGTCAGTGCAACAGAGTGGTAGTTGAGGCCGGATCCAGTTGATTTCTTGGGAACAGTGATGATAGTGGCTGCCTTGAAGCCTGTCAGGACCATAGCCTGCTTCAGTGAAATGTTTAAGATGTCTGTTAGGGAGCATCTTTTTTTAAACATCTTAGCACACAGTCATGTATGTTGTCCGGTCCTGTAGCTTTTAGAGGATTCTCTCTGGCTATGGTTCTCCTCACGTCAGCTGCATCTAGCCTGAGTGCCTGCTCCCCTGGGGCAGTGTTGGTTATTCAGAAAGAATAACCAACATGTTATTCAGGAAAAATAGAAATCAGTCTGCCTGTCAGAAAGTGAGGCTCTTGCTGACCTAAGGGCTACTTCATCCTGTGATCTGAAGGGAGTATCTTTTTGTAAACCACATTGAATTTGTTAGCATGCAAGACTGCAGCTCCCACGAAAATTTGTCAGTCAGGGTATTTATGTAACTTACATAACTCTTGTTTCATTCCATGATATCCACCAACTCTTATTTTTTCCTTTTAACTTTTTAGCTAAAATCTTTGCTGTTGACTTGCCAATTCAGTCATGCTGCTGCCATTTAACCTTCAGTTTTCTTAAAAAGTGACCATCCCTCTTTTGACAAATTGAATGCACAGTACAAAATACTGTTGAATGAGATTATGTTCCACAGTTGGATTTTTAGTCATTTGTATTTTTACAAGTGTGAATGTGATTTTGAATGAGGGTTAGTACAAATCAAGAAGAGTTGTGAAGATAGTTACTTGACTGTAAGCAATTACACTTACACAGCAATATCTATCTTAAGTTTAGTCATAAGCAATGAGCTACTGATCATAACAAACCCAGTAAGGCTGCAGCTGCAAAACCCCTGAGTTAACCATTACCTTTTGTCCCCGTTCATCATGCTACACAGGACAAGCACGCCCTGCTGGATGTGACACCCAAGGCAGTGGACACCCTGAACTACACCCAGTGGTACCCCATTGTCATCTTCTTCAACCCAGACAGCAAGCACGGCATCAAGGCCATGAGACAGAGGATCGTCCCCAACTCCAACCGCAGCGCCCGCAAACTCTACGAACAGGCCGTCAAACTGAGGAAGACCTGCTCTCACTTATTCACTGGTACAGTCGACACACATTCAATCAGGTTTAGTGCCTAGTAGTACTGCTTAAGCTCTATATTTGCTGTTATTTGAGCATGTGTACTGAGGTTGGATGGTTTTCTTATCCAGCCACCATTGATCTGAACTCAGCCAATGACGCCTGGTATGGAAGCGTCAAAGACTCCATCAGAGAGCAGCAGATGCAGGCTGTCTGGGTTTCTGACGGCAAGGTAAACACACACATACATTGATTATGCAGGCTTTCCCTGTGTACTTCAGTCAGGGATACCCAGAGAATGAAATCCCCCATGTGTTGAGCATCTTTCATATTATTCTGACAGGTGTCTCTGTTATTTTATCCACCCCATTTGTATCAGTGAGGGTAGGCTAAATAACAGAGGCACAACTCAAAAGCTATAAAGTTGAATCAATGCTCTCTTAATCAGTTTCAACACAAACTGAACGTTATATGATTTATTCTAAGACTGTTATATATAAGTTATATTAGACTGCATTAGTTTTAGCAAGGTGGACTGAGTGTCCATCATAGCTTGTTCTTTCAGTCTCATTAGTCTGTAGTGGACTAACTGCCCTTCTATCTTCCTGTCATCTTCATAGCAGCCACTTATGTGTACGCTCTGAGCATGCTCACTGTGTGTCTTCCTACTTCCTGCCAGTAGTGCTCTACAGCTCGGCTCTGTTTGTCTTTCTTTCTTCTCTCTTGTTCTTGTGCTATCCGTCTGTCCATCCTTCCTGCCTGTACACCCAAGATCCACCATGTGTCTCTTCTAGCTGGAGGGAGTAGAGAGTGATCTGGACTGCCAGGATGTGGAGCGTCTGTCCTTCCTGTCCGCCGACTACCTCAGCATGGACAGCCGGCTGACCTCCGACCTGGATGACACTGCTGACGAGGGCGGAGCCTACACCGACAATGAGCCTGATGTGGACACGATGCACATTTCCGCCATCAGCCGCTCGTCTGAACCTGTCTCAGCCGAGGAGGTCAGAGCCAAACACACACACACACACACACACACACACACACACAAGCTTCCATGCAGCTAGTGCATAATAAAATCACTTATACTTAAATTATATTAAATTGTGAATTAAGAGTAAACTTTAATATATTTATATTATACATTTATAAAATAAATATATATACTTTATATTTACTCAACTGTTGTAGTTCTGTATTTATGTACTTTCACCTCACTTAAATGTAGGTTTCACTATGTTTCAAATGAACGAGTTTTTATGAAGCATCATCTGAACTGTTAATGCATGATAATACCTGCTAGTAGAGAAAGGAGTCAGATGCAATGAATCATACAAATGGGATTAATGCTGAATATTTTCAGACATTTCTTCCTCGAAGATATTCTTAGTGTTGCAAGTAAGTTTATTTGTAAAACACCTCTCAACAACAAGACCATTGTTGCTTCACATAAGATGTAAACTGAAGGCTTTAAGGCAAGACAGAAAAGAAACACAAGACAATATAAAAAGGTATATAAATAGGATTTGAAAATAAAAAATAAAACAGAAGACAAAAAATTAGAGAGAGAATTTAATTGAATTGTACAGAAAAACAGAAGCATTACAAACTTACAGTGCAGAACAAGATATGAAGAAATGACCTCAAATTTGTAAAGTTTGAAGTTGAAAAGTTTGAAGCCACAATTTAAACAAACTGAGAGTTGGAGCAGACCTTAAGTTTTCTTGGAGTTTGAACACTGCTTCTTCATGTTTGGCTTTGACTTGCGCACAGGAAGCAAACCTGTCCCAGACTGCCTGAGAGGTCTGGATGGTTCAGACAAGAGCAGCAGATCAACCTAATCGATTCAGGTCTTTACAAACCAACAGCTGTATGTTTAAAAATGACTTCTTTGACACACAGGAGTCAGTACCAATACATTAGAACTGGACTGATGCGATCTGCTTTGTTGGTCTTTGTGAGGACTCAGCAACAGTGTTCTGAATCCACTTATTAGGCTGATTTTGTTATTCTGTCTGAGTCTATAACTACACCAAGCATTTAGGAAGCAATGTGAGCACTGACTTAATATAGTTCTTTATTAAATGGACTCAGGTACTTTCTGCTTATTAGCCATTTCTAAACGTCAGCTCAAGAATATGGGTCAGCAGGCTTTTACTGTCAAAGCCTCAAGACTCTGGAGCAGCTGTTCATCTGAGATCAGACCATCTCACTCATTGTCGCTGTTCAAATTCTCCCTTCAATTTCAATGTCTTCTAAAAAAATTCATGCATCTTTTTAATTTTTTTTTTTTTTTTTTTTTTTTTTATCTCAAGCACTTAACTGTCTGTGTTAAGTGCTATATCATGATCTGTATTTTTTGAGGAACATGTCAGACACACAGCTTGATACGTACTTCTGTTGTCCGAGGTTTCATCCTCTCACTCTCAGGATGATGCTGCCATCTGTAGTGCAGACAGGGGACTACAGTGCCAAGCCTGCCATGACAGGAAAATACAACTACCAGTAGCTTCTGTACAGCTGTGATATAGTTTACCAGAAAACAAAACAGTATCTAAATTCTGTATCCACAATGTATTGTGTCAGAGTTGTTAACAGTCTTATCTGTGTGTGTGTGTGTGTGTGTGTGTGTGTGTGTGTGTGTGTGTGTGTGTGTGTGTGTGTGCATGTAGATCTTGCGCAGGTACAGTCCAGACATCAGGAGTCGCATGAGGAAAATCAGCAGCCGGGAATTCCTGAACAGGTCCAGCCCTCCACCTGTCTTCTTAACAGACAGCAAGGTGAGGCACACATACAGCAATAATTCACCTACCTCTGTTGCAGCTTTTTTTCTGTTTGATATCATTGTCAATCTCTTTGGGTTTTGAGTTAGTAAGACATTTGGACTCTGGGAAGATGGACGTTTTTCACTATTTTCTAACATTTTATATGGTAATGTTTTCCAGTCCACAAACTCGGGTCTCATCAGTGTTGTCTCCAGCAGCAGCAGGCAGCTGTTTTCAGTGAAAGAGAAATGAAAAACAGATGTGCACTGATAGAGACTAGCTGTTGAACATAGTGGAGCATTGAGCAGCGACAAAGGCAGATGTTTTTCTCAGGAGTTGGTAGAAACCATCCCAGAGCTAAAAGAGAGTGAATAATGGATTTACATTAACAAGGTGGACACAAGCATGATTCCACATGAATTATTTTATATTACTGCTGTAAATATTGCTCTGTGTCTGCTGGATGTGTAAAGAGACATTTTGCATGTTTGTTAACGTATTTGCTACATCAACGAAGATGATAATGTGTCAGTTGATCAACTATAGCTAATCATAATCCTTCCACCAATTGGCCAAAAAAATAATACACACATGCTGCATTTAAAAAAGTTCTGTCATGATACCAATGTTAAACTGTGCAACATGTCTGGTTGATTAGGACTTAAAATCAACAAATCCTGCATCATGAAACGTGTTGTTTGTAGTTTGAGATTGTTGTAGCACTCTGCATGTTACGATTGCCTTTCAGAAAAAGTTCTATTTTAGGTAAGATGTGGTCTAACAAAGTAGGTACGAGTCCAACATCCTTGACTCTTCCATTTCACCATATTTCAAAAACAAATGTTTTGTTACATATTAATCAAAGATGATATTATTTCTCAGTAGCAAACAGTAAGTATGACAGCCTACAGCATCTCTGACTCTGACCTCCACATCCACCCTGGCAGCTCTTTCCCTCCGTCCAAAGGACCAAGCTGCCCCTCTCTCTGAGGAACGGCCTGGTATGGAGAAACCATTCTCACTGCAGCTCAGATTCCTCCAACAGCAGCTCACTGGACCAGATGGGTACCCAGAATTCCCCTCTGTTGTTGGTACATGGTGGGCTTGTGTATAGCAGTGATGTTCAACCTTAAGCTGTATTCAGGTTTTCATTCCAACAACACGTCACAGCAGCTGATATAGATGAGTAGTCTTATTAGTCATCTCCATTCAAGGAAAACAGTGAAAGTGAGCAGCTGCTGTTTGGTTGGAATGAAAACAGTTCAGCTCTTTAACCAACACTTGTTCTTGTGCTTTCCTCTCTCGTAGTTAGTTTTGAGCCTAGCTTTAAAGTCTGACCCACAGTGTTGTTTGACATACTGTGTTTGTTTTTTGATAAATAGGTCTTTTAATGTACACCCCAAAATGATAAATCCCACATGTTTTTCTTTGTCCAGGCTTTATATACCAGTGAGTTCTGAACCCAGGCTACCACGAAAACAGACCCCCTAGTCTTAATGCCCAACTACTTCTAGATCTACTCTTGTAATCTTGTCATTCACCCCATCTGACACTTAGATGTAGGCGCGCAGAGTGACTGACAAGGCACTGCTTAAAGCTCAGTCTGTACAAGAACGAGCCTGTGTTCCTCCAGCAGAAAGAGCCCCGTCACCAAGACCTGTTCATCACTGTTATCAACACTGTCCGTGGTTCCTCGCCAACTGGGACAGCGGGAGTGACCCTGGGAGACAAACTGTTGTTCTCAGAGAACATCACAGTAGTAGCCCACCCTTATTTATTCCTCCTTGGTGGAACCCCTGCCATCAGACCTCTGCAGCTAATCCAGAGTGCTGCTGCCCACCTGGTATTCAACCTTCCTGAGTTTTCCCACACCACTCCTCTTCTGATGCTGACCGACAGGACAGTGAAGGGAAATGCTCCTCCTCTACACCTCAATCCATCCTCTGGATGTTAAGCTGTCCCATCACTCAGAGGAGCCTGTGGCTGCTCATCTCTCTCAGACTCCTCTGTTCTGACTCCACGGTGGTAGAATGAGCTCCCCACTGAAGTTAGGAGGAGTTACTGTCCATGTTCTACAGTGCCAACACTTGGTTATGTCTCGTTTCTCTGAGCACTTGTACTGCATCACTGAACATGTTTTTAGTTGTTTATAAGATACACTCCCAATTTTGGTGATATCTAGTTTCCAAAATGAACCAAATAGCGGCAGTGCTGTAGATTGTGATTGGTCAAGCAAATGTGACATTATATCACAACTATGACAACCACAACACTATTTGTGGCATCTAGCAAAAAATTGGGATACAAGACACAAAGTCCTTCAACTTCATGGGCCCATTCATGAAGTCGAGGGAAATGAGAAGAACGTTTATGACCAAAGATTAGAAATAATATATAGAAAAATATAGGATCTCAACCCGAAAAAATGAAGTGCTTTGATACACTAGACACTGTATTACTGGAGTTTCTGCTTAGTGTTGAACAGTTGGACATCAGTACTGTTGATTCTGGCAGCTGTTTGAAAGCCAGAAAGGTTTGTGTTACATGGTTTCGTTTATCATAAAAGTCAGGTTGGGCTTTTACTACAAAATACCAGAGAGCTATGAGTACCACACACTGTAAGTATCTGTTCTGGCTCTAATGCTTTCCCTCCTTGGTCAGGTGAAACTGTCTCTGAGGGATGATCCGCTCCTCATATCAGGCTCCACCAACCTACACCATCACCACCGTCAACACCACCCTCCACCCCCCAGCTCCAGCCGAAGTTACGATTCTCCCTCCAGCAGCAGCCCCGCCAGCAGCAACAACGACCCTCCACCACCCATCTCCCGGTCAGCTGTCTCCTCCGGCCCTCTGCCCCTGCCTCCGCCTCTCCATTTCAACTCCTGTGGCAAACTGCGGGCCCTGGGGGCGCCCCAACCGCCCCCTGTACCCAAGCCCAGCAGCTTTGGGAGCACCACAGAAGCTGCGGTTCACTTGCCTGTGGCTCTGCCGAGTGCGAGCGTGACGGCCTGTAGGCAGCAGGAGGAGGTAGCGGAGGACAGCTCTGTGGAGGATCCGTCCATGAGGTCCTTCCTGGGGAAGATCAAAGCCTTCGAGAAGATGGATCACTTTGCCCGAGCCCAAAGGTTGCTGGAAGTTCAGGAGGCTCAGAATGCCAGGGTGGGCAAAGCTCAATATTCCTACTGATCATCTCCAGTGTCATGGGGTGTATTACAAGCAATAGCAGTCAGGGACTTAGATCAGTTTTGCTGAATTTTGCAGATTGGTCAGAGCAATTAGAACATATTCTAGCACAAGTTATTGTTTGTACAAGTGTAGCACATCAGATACAAAAGGGGTAGGTGAAGTGAAATATAAATTGGATTACTGTGGTGATGAAACATTATTCCCTTGGACAGTCACCATATTTGTTTAAGAGTGGCTGGCACAGTTACAGTGGCTTGATAAAAATGGAGAGAGAAAGTGCAGATCAATTAAGTGGCAAGAGAGTAATGTTGTCCATGATGTGTAGAGAGAAAATGCATAAATATATGACATCACATCTGGAGGGATGAGGCCTGGAGTACACAGTTATAGTAATATAATTAAAGGTGTGGCATATTATTAAAGATTTCATTGAAAGAAAACTCTACTACAGACTTCTGGAAGTCCTGAAAGAGGATATAATTGATATAACATATTATCTTCCAGCACAACACAGTAACTTGTGCACACAAGATTTTTTTCATTTTCAAACCTGTGAGCACCAACCAACACTGACTCAAGTAACATCACTTGAGTCAGTGTAACTGACTTCACACAGCTCCCTCTCGAGACACAAAAGGCTTTGTACGATTTTATTTGCAAAAGCAGTAGTACTCCCCAACACCTGGAAACACACTTGAGTGTAAAATTCCCCTTTAAAACCATGCACTCCAGACCTCATCCCTCCAGGTCTGATAATGATCATGATATATGCAGCAGTGTTTTGCACAAATTGTTTGCTCAGGTTCTCGTTTGAACCATGTCCACTATATAACAACATATTTTAATGTAATAATAAGCAATATGTGTCTTATTACTATTTACTGTGTAACTGTTTTACCAAAAAATGTTTCTTGTTTCAACAATAATCATTCCATCTTGTTATATCACAAAATGTTCTCGAGCAACATATCTCATAAAACAAGGAACTTTTCTCATTACAACACTGTAAGTTATTATATTCTTAAAGCAAGAAAAAGGTGCAGTCATTCAATTAGAGAACACATTGCAGCCAACACTGACAAGAAAAACTGACAATGACTGCTTTATAGGATTTAAGTTTTATTTCATGCTTGACATGAGACGTGATGAACATATCATGAATCCATTCATCTATTACCTACATATATCCACATGAAAAGGATTCAGTTAAAACAAGAACACTTGAGTCGATTATATTTATTTATGACTGGTGGGAATGACAATAAGATGGTGTAAACTTTAATGTGAAAAAATGTGAATGGCACAAAGTGCATGAAAAAAACTTGACTGTCTCTAGTTTATTATAGGTGAACTGGCAGAACAACGTGTTACAATTGAACAGTCTGATGTTTGCTGAAGCAGAGAATTATTTTCAGCACATATCAAATATTGAAAAGACCAACGCCACATATCACATTATTTCAATTTCAGAAACTGTTTAGTTCCTGGTTTAGAATTCTAATGAATGTGTAGCATAGAAGTATATGGCATTCTCTAAAGAAAAGAGAGACGTAGACATAGAGAGAGAGAGACATAGTCTCATAATTATGACTCAACATCTCATAATTAAGATGATTATTATTATGAGAAAACTTATCTTTGTCTCTACATCTTGTCTGAAATTTTTTTTTCTTTCTGTGAGTGCAATATACTTAAAATAATGAATCTACCATCATTGAAACGCTTACATACAGGACACATATAGCACTAGCATTGCTACTGGATACAGTAGCAGTTGTTTCCAGTGGTTTAGCACCATCCCAGAAAGTGTTCCATACAGTTCCTTCAAGTTTCTTGCTTCATTTCTGAAATGGTGGGGATTTCTTATGGTGAACTGCAAGAAGCGAGTTATTTTCTAACCAGAAACTGCGTGTTAATTTGGATATCAATCATAAGTGACTTTAATCAACTGATCTGTGTTTCCAGTTGGAAATCTCTCAGAAGCACCCGGACATCTATGCTGTTCCTCTGAAGACAGCCAAGCTGGATCACAGTCGCCCGCAGCCTATCGGGTAGGCTCACTACTGCCATACGACTGTTTCCAAGCTCTACTGTGAGTGTGTCTGTCAGTGTGTTTGTGTCCTTTCAGTGTATGCTAACCTCCCAGTTTGCAAGATAGCAGCAATAGTGCAGCCTGAGAGACTTGTATTAAGGAAAGAGAATTCCATCAGCAAGTGCAGTATGAAGACACATCCAGAGAGAGTTTCAAGAGCGTTAACTGACTGGTACACAGGCAGTCAACAGATTACTAACACCTCCAATATCTCTGTAGTTTTAATCCTTAAGATTTGAGTCCTGGTTGACTTGGGGACACCTGTGGGTGCTGGTGGTAATAAGTGTTGTTTAATATTACAGCAAGCACTCCCTGAGCAGTTACTTTGTCAGAAAGTAAAACTCATGTGTCAAAAAATGCCCAAGATGACCATGTGTGTTAGACAGTTTTTAAAATGATTTATTGGGACATTTTACAAGAACAGTAAACAGTGTGGCTGATATCAATGAGACTGAATTACAAACAGTAACACTGGATTACATGCTTCATCTTTTCCTGCAAATCCCTTATGTGTGTGAAGAGAATTTAGAATGGCCGACTCCACCACTAACAATGACAACTACGATATACAGAGAATTATTCAATGTAAATACATTAGTTGGCAATAGCTGGAAAATGTGGCAAATTAAGTAGTATCAAAAACATGATTTGATTTCATTACGATATGAAGGATTATAACTTTAAATGCATGTTACATATGAAGCAGCAAAGGTAGTGTACGTTCAATTTGTGCAATATATTGTGAAATGTACTTGAGAATACATTTGTAGTGCCGTGTTCTTAGACTAAGATCTAGGTAAATAGGAGAGGTGATCAGGGTTATCTCAGTTAGGGCTTAGACCCTATAAATGCATTACAGAAAGTTTGCATTACAAACTGGAGAAGTGGAGTTTGAGCGAGTAATCACTCTCAGTTTGACCTCCAAATGAAGTGGTCTAGATAACCTGGATAAACTGTTGGTTTGTTAACAGCCTGTCTCATTGTCTGACTGCACGTGTTTCTTGTTCCATTTGACTTTGCTTTAGCAATGTCATTGTGTTCCCAGATCTCATCAGTGTACTTGGTGAGTACAATGTTACAATGTCACAGCTGATAGAATAGATAATAATGATGACACTGATCGACATTGTGGAAAAGTCAGGGGATCGCCAAAGTCTTTAGAATTCATCCTCTGGGGACCTTGAATGTCTGAAGCAAATTTCACAGCAATCCATCCAACAGTTGTCAAGATATTTCACTGAAAACCAAAATTGTCAGCCTCATGATGGTTTTAGATGAAAACTCAGGATTTGGTTAAGTCATTTGTATACATTGTTTGGAAACCATGAATGTCTGTGTAAAACTGTGTACAGATCAAGCTATTTCCTTGAATAAGTGAAAACATCAACTACAACATGCTCCTGGTGCTACAGGATGGGGCTTTACCAAGTCACTATCCTCAAGAGACCTTGAAAATGTGTAGAAAATGCCACATTTTCAAAATTCAAAGTTGAATGTGTGTACAGCATTTCATGGCAATCCATTCAGTAGTTGTTCAGATATGTCTGTCTGGACCAAAGTGGTGGACGAACTTTGCTGAACTGTCAATCAGCAAACACAACGTGTTGCTCTGTTAGAGGGGCAGGACTCAATGTAGCTTGTATTTTCTGTGTCCTTTCAGCTCCAGCTCCTGTCCTGAACCTCAGACTCTTCTGTCCTCCAAGGAGGGAGGTACCTTCTACATCAACGAGGAGGAGGCAGAGGAGGCAGTGCCGGGATACTACACCGCCAACTCCTACCAGTACCAGGACACTGAACTGTAGGGCCCGCACACAGCAGCTGTGCCTGCCCTCAGCTTCCTGGACATACATTTACACATGCACTGCATATGCAGTATATTTACACACTTACCATTCCATAATGTTCTGCACAACAAGTAAGCTGCTGACTCTGAACTGACTCTTGCTTCTTTAATAATGAGGGGGGAAAACTGCCTTTTTTTGCTTCAAGGAAGTTAAAGCAATCTGTACTATCCGTTTGGATAGAAACACACTGTCTTCACTTTACTTTTTATGTTGTATTTGTTTCTTTCTTACGTACCACTTTTAATGGTCAGAACTGAGTGACTAGGAACCACTTGTTTTCTTGCCTATGCAACTCTTCAGTTTGTGCACAGCAACTGAAACCTATTGCCACGAGTTTTGCCCTCACAGAAACCTCAACAACCCCAAAAGCCCACAATGCGCTTTATCACATCAATCCCCTGCTTTTTTTAAGCTCCTATTATTGCCAGCTACGATCAACAAAGGTTACATATATATTATTACGTACAGCATATACAGTATATCTAAAGTAAAGTGTTTATACTCTGTCTTTGCATTCCTTCGTATATGACAATGCCTGTGTATACATACAGTATATATCTATATATAGATATATATATATATATATTCTATCTAGTAACTCTGGAATTTGTTACAATTTTTTGAAGTGCCTTTTACTTTCTTAGTCCCATGAGGTTTGGGTTGTCTTTCCTCCGCCCCTCAGCCGCCCAGCCGTACTAAAACCTCTGCTGCTGTCAAGCTTAAAGGGAAACCAGGGAACCAGTGACACCAAAACCTTAATGCTGTCCCCACACAATGTACTGTCCATCGTCACCTCCAGTGATGAAACTCACCCACAAAAATATAGTACACACCCTGCACCTTCAGTCCTATCTGCCATGTGTAAGAAAGAGCAAACACTGTCTGATCTGTAGAATTCAATCAAGAACAATCCGAGTCTAACACCAGTTTGAAATTTGAAATTGAGACACTCAGAATTGGTCAAAGTTGTAAAGGCCCGGTCACTCCAGCATTAAAACAGCCAAACATCATGGCAAATTCAATTAATTTCAACAGAACTGGCACAATCAGTGGACTAGCTTGTGGGGACATATTAAAGTATGTACAAATCTTTTGCGTGAAGTTCAATATTTGAACTTTAACATGGGCCATTAATCAATAGTGAATTGTCACCACAATTGGACGTTCTGGTTTTATACAACTCATTTTTTGTCATAATTTTTAAATGTTAACTGTTATTAAGATTATTATTAGTGGTGACATTGTATTTTCCCAGTAACTAATATCTCTCAATGCAACAACATTAATAAAAAAAAAAAGTCCAATCACTGAGCTTAACTGGGTCAGAAACATGAGCCATCAGACAATAAAGTAAGTCAACAAAATTTTTACCCAAGCTATTTCACATTGGCAGCGAGGCTGACTGACCACTCTCTCGCCAGCTCTCTGAATGCATCCATGAGTTAGCTCACCAGCTACAGTAATTTGCCAACTAGTCCAGTGAGTTGTCACTACACCACCAAGCTTCTATAGCACAACTTATTTTATTGGGATGAATGAATTTCGCTGTGCCGCTTTCTGGTGTGACTGGGCCTTAAGATTCCTTTTACTTATTTTTGCCATCTTTGGTGCTCAGCATTCATTGCTGTGCTGTTTTTGCACTGAACCTCCCAGCCTGAAATGATTTGCCAGTCTTAACTTTATGGCCAGTAGAGTCATGTTTAAGTTTCTGCAGGTGGCACCCTCTTCTGTTTGTTTAGCCATGGTGGCTGTCACTGCCTATGCTAACAACGCTGTTAAATGATAAGGTTGGTAATATTCTGTATTTTTCTTATTGTCAAACCAGCAATGAATTCATCCTACTGAGAAGTATTATGTATGTGTGCAATGCCTGATGTATCTTATTCCTCTGTGCCATAAAGCTCCAGTGTTGCCCAAAACTATTAAAAACACGTCAAATATTAACTACAACACCAAATGTGTATTAATCCACTGCTGAAAATAGTCCCCAACAAATCCTGTATTTCCTCCTGTTTGAGTAATTTTTGATTAAAAACAATGTCCAGCTATTTTAGGAAATTACTGAACCTTGTTTTAAAAATGAAACTATATATTTGAGCCTTTTGAACATTTATGTTCTCAGAAGAAACCATGTAATGTTAAGAGACAGACTTACACATTGTTGGTTTTGGTCTATATGTGGAGTTTAGTGACAATAAGAAGAATATAGAATAACACCACCCTTAACTTTTCAAAGCTGTGTCCCATTTCAGCTTCCCATGAAGACTGAATAAGAGGAGCAGGATGAATCCAGGGTGTGGCTGGATGAACTTGCTAGGGGGCCTTGGGGTGTTGTGCCTAGATTTTGACAGAGAACAGCCCTTCAGACCTCAAGATCAATAAAGCAGGACTCACCTGAAGGCCTTTGTCATGTCATTTGATTATGTGGTCCATATTCCCAAACCAACTTTTAGATAGGTTCGTACACAGGTTTGTGGGCTGTGTCCTTCCAAGAGGGAAGGTTCGAGACATGGAGAACAGTAAAAGTAAAATCTTTAATGAGCTGACCCAATCATTTTTGTGTTCTATCAGTCATCCACAGAGTGGAGCAAAACAAATTTACAAATTTCTGCACCCTGAAGGAAACCTGCGATAAATGAATCTGCTTCTGAAGGCACACTTGCTGACCCATAGAGATGTGGTCCCAGCTTTGAGAGGGAGTGTGTGTTCTGCCAGGGTCTTGGTGACTGTGGTGGAGGCACTCGGCCCTCTTTGGTCTGGGCTCCATCACACCAACCAGTGTGAACGAATTTTGCCCGACATGTTTCAAATATGCTTGATTGTATATCTCAGTTCACTCTTTACCTCCACACATGAGTTACAAAGTGCTTACTGTCACAATCCAAGTGCTAATGAGTGACGTCCTTCACATGGACCGGCAACGAACTCATGGAGTATACTGTACTGTGTCATGGCAGAGGGTTATATTACAAATGAGACAGAGAGAATGAGAAGAATGACTGGACTGTGTCTGTTGAGTTTTTCCATGTTTTCACCTTAAAACACCAAATAAAACAAAAAGTCTTAACCACATGTGTAGTACATGTACCGTGATCATTTTGACAAACAGGGTTGTCAATTGATTAATCAAAGCTGTTCAAATTAAGCTTCATATTACCTTCAGATGAACAATAGAGTGCATTTTCACACAGAACAAGGACTGTGGCTTCTGACCCCATCTTTTACATTAAGTCAATCCATGAAGCTATGCTTCATTTTCATGTTAGAGAAGAATGTTCAGAGCAAACAATAAATCTTTCAATGTGCATCTGGGATTTGGTCATATTGAATTAAGAACTATCCTTTAATCTTGTCTTTCTTCTCCTTACTCATTTGCCTGAAAGCGAACAATCCTGCTTTCTGGCTGGTTTATCAACCTAAATTTACTGAATTTCTGTTGAATCAGCTGACATATTTTTCCCTCTTTGCTTTGTGGCTCAGGACAGGTTCATCTGGTTTGTTCATCAAAATGCAGTATCAGAGAAAGTACATATTGTAATTGTGTGGGTTTAGCAGAAAGCAGCAGTCACAGAAACTGTAGTAACATGAGATAATAGGCTAAGTGGTCTAAATACAGACAATCTTGTATTTATAGCTCTGTGCAGGCTCAAAAGCTTTTTCCAGTGGCATTTTATTGACTACATGTACCATTTCACCATGCAGGGACTCATCCATGTCCTCACATCTGCAGCAACTGAAAAGACACCCTAGGTCAGTCCGCCCCTGGCATTTAACTCCATCCCAGTGCCCTCCACAGCAAGAGGACCACTGTGGTTCAAAGACAAGACATCCCTCCAGACCCATAAATGTTGAGTGTCTAACATTCAGACTGTCTGTCACAGGTATTTTAGTTCTCCAATCATTAATTATGTATATTTCTTTCACTTTTCTATTATGCATTATGTAAATTTCTCTTTAACCCTCTTTTTAAAATGAAGCCTCTAGTACACAATCTTCATTAATAACATTCTCTCTCTCTCTCTGTTTTCTGTCTTCCCTCTGAGAATAAATCCACGTATTTAGTAGGAACCATTTTGCATTTCTAATGCAAACACTGTTCACATCATAAGAACAAAAGTGAAACCTGCAAATAGTGGGAAAAGACATTATTGGGTTTTGCTGGTGTTTTGTCCCGTCGACTGCCAGGCCTTGTCCCGCCAGCACAGCTCAACATGGAAACTCTGTCCAATGGAAAAAAATTAACACTGGATCATCAATCAGTACTTGGATTTAGTACACTCAACATGAAAAACATATTATGCACTTGCCTATCACACTGGCAACAGATTTCATAGTGACATTTTCTTTTGTTTTCAGATAATACGCCACACTTGTCTTTGTTAAGCAATTCAATTCAATTTTATTTGTATAGCACCAAATCACAACAAAAGTCATCTCAAGGCACTTTCCATACAGAGCAGGTCTAGACCATACTCTTTATAATATTACTTATAGAGACCCAGCAGTTCCCATCATGAGCAAGCACTTGATGTGACAGTGGTGAGGAAAAACTTCCCTTTAACAGGCAGAAACGTCGGGACAGAACCAGGCTCAAAGATGGACAGACATCTGCCCCGACCATTGATGCACTGATGATCTATGTGGACACTGCTTTCTCTTGGAGTGCACATATAGATTATATCTGAAGCAAGGTTCAACGATGCATTTACTTTCTTAGGGGACTTTCTTGGGGTCGGATCCTGTTATTGTTTTTCCAGGCTATGATACAGAGTGTTCTGCAGTATGAAATCAGTGCATGGACGTCTCTTCTCTGTGGATGTTTCTGAAAAATATTCTAATGACAAATTGCCTTGTTGGTCAAAACACCAGTAAGGTATTCACAGTGGATTAACCTGGTGTAAAAATCAACATTTCTTGCCAGGTCACAAAACCAAACTATCTTGACTTGATACCACTACAGGTAAGTTAGAGTATTATTGTTTTGTAAATTAGTGGAACCAAATCTATAAGTGAGTAAAGAGTTGTACTTAATGGTACAACACATTTCAAATATTCAATCATTTCCTATACTGACTTCCTACACATCTGTTTTATGTCAATCTGTGGATCAAATCTGTTTTAATCACTGGGATACTTGCTGCAGTGTTGAATGGATTCCTAAAAAGGTATATGTCACACATTATGTGGGGTCACTGGCAGATTTCAGTGCTACACCACCATCACAGATCAGTAAGCAGAACTGCCTCAGGTATCATCATGTGATAAAGTGAGGAAGTGGCCTGTCTTATGATAGCAGTTGGTAACAATTTGTTATCACATGATGTTTCACACTTTGGTCACATGATGGCACCTGAGCCAAGAAAGCCAATAGGTGAAATTTGAAAGGATAAGCATATATGAACAGCTTCAAGCTACAAAGTTCTGCAGGAGGCCTTGTAACCAGCAGAGTGCTGTTTGATGAGGTGCAGGCGTGTTGTCAGCACAGATTTAGTGGTGGCAGGTAAATGGCTGGTATGAGGCTCTCGGGATACAGCCAGGTCAACATGAGCTGCAACAGCAACATGCATTACTGAAGATTTATCACTGCTGCTGGTACAGTCCACATGTGAAGGTCACACATGATTCATACCCAGGTAGCTACAGTATATCAACATTGTGGGTTGGTGGAAACTTTAATCATTTTTCAATGGGAATGATGTTTTTCCAAACCGGTATGCGAGAACGTTCATTGTGGAGCTACAATGCAATGTAGAACTGACAACGTGCTTCTCTGCATCTTCAACTAGATGCATACTTTTATTTAGTTCTACAATGTAACTGTACAGCCCAAACACTGGAAATACCTTATGTGTTAAATAGATGTGCTTAAAGCTAACCTACCTTATCCACTGAGGTAGCGGATCATGAAAGGCTCATATGAATATTTTTTGTAATGATCATATGACACAAAGGCTCTGAAGAGCAGTTTGTCCTCCTGTCAGGCAGAATTTTACAGTTTTGGAAAGTAATCCAAAAAGCTATAATAGCCTCATATTAAGATTAGGCTTTCCTTTTTATGTCAAAAATAGGAAAACAAATGTAACAAAATGTCACTACAAAAAAATTTAAAATCTTTTGAAAAAGATTAACATACTATTGTGTTCACATCATATTGTCAGTGGTACATAGGTGTCAATTTCAAAGATACAGAAAACAGAACTAATAACTAAACGAGCTCAGGTAACTATTCACATTTTTTTTTAGGTTAGGCGAACTAAACCCTGTTTCAAAAAGTCTGTCAATCTGTGATCAGAAGGTTCGAGTCTTGCGTTTCCATTTGCATTGCAACTTTAAAACTCAACTGTGAAAAAGTGGGAGTAAATGTGGGCTTTAAACTTTAAACTGTAGGTGTTAATGGGCCCTGAAACAAAATCACAAAGCTTTTCTTCCTCTTTGTTTTGGGTAGTTCAACCCAAAAGAACCCAGACCCATTTCTCCTTAAAGGAAAATTTGGATATACCACAGACCAAGTGGAGCACATAGAATGATGTTTTGGTTTTTTTATATTTGTTGTCTTTTAACTATATTTATTGTTTTATATTCATTTGTTGAAGAAATATGGTCAGAACAGGATAAATGTAATACAGGACATGTTATTAAAGCATTGGAAACGTAAAATGGGCTTAAAATTACCTTTAGTATCAAAAACAAACTTTATGAAATGAGTTACTTCCTTCACTTTTGCTACAGGTCACAGCACCATTTTGGGGAAGTCACTTCCTGTCACAGTCACATGACATCAGGATGTTTAGTATATGTTGCTTGGGGACTTAATAAGGTTGAGCATAAAGCTGTATAAGGAAAAGTCGAGGGTATTCAAAGTGTTTGTTACACCAGTGAGTTCTTATGGGTTAAATGTCACAGATTTTATTATAAAACCAACCAGCTCGGTTGAGCCCTGAGAGCGTAGTTTGTCATAGTAATGATTAACGTTGCATTCATTTCTAAATACAAAACGTGAGGAACATCTAGATGATGGGGGGGTGGGGTGTCTTTCTTTACTCAAGCCCATGCTCTTCACAAATGTGATGTGACTCAGAGTCACTCCTCCGTGAGGTAGAAAGCCAGAAAACACCGTGTAGGTAGGTGAACTATTTCTGCGCACATGTGAAATGTGGATGGTGTATTTGCAGCAGGCCCTGTGTCCTGTTTACATGTGACACATGGCTGCTGTGCCCCTCCCCCGTCCTCACTCCTCTCTGCCAAAATATGTGAAAGTCAATCCAGGCCATTCAGAGAGCGTGTTATTTAAAGCTGCTCCATCATGGCAGCGGGGCCGAGCAGCTCCTCTCAGCGCGGCGAGGATCCTCCCTGCAGCCCGTGAACACGAGCCCAGCTCCCGGAGAGCCTCTGCCGACATGTCGCTCCCGGTGGTGCTGCCGGGCTCCTGCTGCCCGGTCACCGGGGCTTCGCAGCTCGCCGAGCCGTCTTACCGAAACCGACCCCGCGGCTTGTCCGCCTCTTCCCGGATGGCCGGCGGCGGCTCTCGCCTGCTGCTGCCCGGGCGGCCGCTGCTGTCGCTGGGCTTGCTGCAGCTGCTGCTCGGCGGCTCCATGGTGGCGCTGTCCTTCGGAGCTCTGTCCCTCAGCAACTCGGCCCCCATCAGAAACTCGTGTCCCTTCTGGGCAGGATCCTCGGTGAGTTCCGACCTCAGTGTGCACGGTGTCTTCATGGTGTACGATCAGCTTTTATGTACGGTGCAGACAGAACAGTTAGTCCTACACGTTTTTATGTTGTTATTCACCTTTTTCAAAACGGAAATGACGACAGAAAAATATTGTTTATCTCTGAAGCACATGAGCTGTAGGTACTTTGTGTTCTATTAAAGTCATTAGTCCTGTCTCATGAACTCTTTATATATGGTACTATCAGAACTACTGGAGAGCTGGTTTGTGTGTGTGTGTGTGTGTGTGTGTGCGCGCAGGTCAAGAAATCCCATAAAACAGGATTCCTCCCTCTGGTGCTGATTATCTGTGCAGTTTTTACACCTTCCTTATGGACTTTGAGGAGACTGTGTGCAGAGCTCGAGGCACACTGAGAGGAAAACAACAACTTGGGGTTAAATTTCCTTCCTCGGTTCTTTGGTTCTGTCAGGTCTCACCAAAGTATCCAATGAGAATTTGGATCATCACTAACAAAAAGTTCAAGAGGGCAAGATTGTTGAAGAAGACTGACATGTTGTAAGCAAAACAACAGTTAAAGAACAAGTTAACAAGTTAAGTTAAAAAACAAAGGAAAATGGTAAAATAACACATTTAACATTTTGTGCAATGAGGGATCGTTCACTTTGGGTGTGCTCACTTTCAGTTTGACTTCCAAATAAAGTCGTAAAGATAATCTGGATGAGCTGTCAGCTGTCTGTTTTTAATTACCAGACCAGTGTTTTATGTAAGAAAAAAAAAAATGCAATCACTATGAACACAGCTTTGAAAGTCAAATGTTCAAATCTTGTTTCCTTTTAGAGGTCAGCATTTCGAGACTTTGAGACTTGCAGCTTGACTTGAAAGTTGGCCAAATAAGACTTGTTACCTAGATTTGCTTTGACAAAACTTGGTACCTGACTTGTTCAAATGCCAATGTGTTGTTGTAACTGTCATCAGTCAGAAATCTGAAAGACTTGCAGCTTGACTTGCAAGTTACTTATGAGGACTTGTAACTTGACATGGACTTGTCTTGACTGACTTGAGACTAGTTTGACTGCACTCAACATGGCTGCTGTGTGTCGACCCTGTGAAATGAACAATATAGTGCATTAATGGAATAGTCATCTAAAGGATTTAAAACTATGCTAGAGTGGTAATTTCACTTTTCCAATGCAAAGTCCTCTTAAAACTATTATTTTTTATATGTTAAGCAATTTCACTTTTGATGGCGCTAGGCTAGCATTTTCCCCTCACTTCCAGCCTATATGCAAAGCAAGGCTACACACATCCTGGACATGCAGTGGCAAGATGGTGAGCAAAGCTAATTTCTCCAAAATGTTGTACTATTCCTTTAACTGGCTGAACATCACAGACAGCTGTCACCCTTTACAGTTCAAAACATTTTATGATCACTAGTTGAATGATACGGCATTAAATACAAATCACATGTCCATGGTAAATGAAGAATTCTTGTTAGAAGTCAGTGCTGCTGATAAAATTCCCCGTCTTCATTCTCATGCTCCTCCAGCCTTTGGAGCAGATTAAATTCCCTTACATCCTGCTTATATGATGTCCATCAATTCAAAGCTATTAAAGGATAAAGCCCATAACTGTCCACTCCAGCTCTCAAGTCTCTGTTGAATCCGTTCCTGTGTTTCACGCCACGTCTCACACAGGACAGTGTGTGTGTTGTGCTCCAGTATGGCAGTGATTGGCAGTACTGTTGTGTGTTAACAGAAGCAACATGTACTGGGATTTAGATTATCACTCAGGAAAGCAGAAACTGGCAATCAACCCGTGTGGGTTTTTTGAGGGATGATAACTTGTGATAATCTAAATAAACACTGCTTAAGAAATCACTGTGTTGCATGAAAGGTGTTATTAGTGGCCACAAACCCTCCACAGTGTGTTTACAGAGTGTTTTTTTCTTCTTTCTAGCCAACTAACTAACTCCACAGTGACAGGCAGCTGTTTTCCTCTGATAAACCCACTGTACACTACATGCTCAGCACCAGACAGTGGACAGACACAGTTAGAGACAAGCTGGACACAGTGGAGCATTTAACAGCTAAAGAGCCAGATATAGTTCTCTTGAGTTGGTGGAGAGCTCAAAGGAGAGTCACTACTGGACTCATCGATTTGTCTTATCTCTTCAGTTATCTATTCATCATTCAGTCTATGAAGTGTCAGGATATCGTCACCTGCTATCCATCATCGTATGCTTTTGAATAATTTAAAAAGTTACAACAGAGAAGAGCAGAAAAAAATCTTTTTTTTTTTTTTTGATAAATGATGAAATGCTTATCAAATTGATTGTGTTGGTAATGACTTTCCTGCCTGTCAATTAAGCAATTGACATATCTTCAGCACTGGTTTAAATATGCAGTGGTTTGTTTGTGACCAAAGGGTTGTCTGGGATAGCCTTCTACTGTGCTTACTAAAGGATCCAGATGCATTGGATGTTCTGTCTGATGTTAACAACCATGGGTCTAAACATTTGTCCAAGAATGTCATATTCAGGATAGTTCACTTCCGCCAACAAGGAGAATCCTACAAAGGTGGAACGTTTGTTTTTCACCTGTCACACCTGTCTATGGAAACACAAATGGGGAATTGTATTCTACATCGACTGTAACTGTATGTGTGCTGCTAAAGTTGCTGCCCATCTTCCACAGTAGGCTAAAACCACCTGTGTCTCGACAACCCTTGTTAGCACTTGATTATGTCTCTGCAAAAGTCTCTAAGCACTTTCACTGTACCGCTGGATCTGCTTTTAATTATTTGTTTAAAATGTATACACTACACTCATTTACACGTAGTGGATGATATCTAGCTCTTGCTCATATGTGGTTTGAAATCACTCACTGTAAGTCACTTTGGACAAAAGCATCTCCCAAATGAATCTAATGTATTGTAAAGACACCGCAATGTTTAAGTTACTAATGTTGTTTTCAGAAATGACAGATTTCTTTCATGGAGTTTTGTGTTACATTTTGTTAGATGTGCGTGTGTATCTGTTTCACCACATGAACATTATTTTTCTCCATGTCTTTCCAGGTCATTCTGTCAGGCATCATAGGCCTCACAACATGGAGAAGGCCCATGCTACTACTGGTAAGGGACATGTTCCTTCTACAAAGCAGTGGTTGCAATGACAATGCTGTTTGCTGTTAAATTGAAATCCAGTAGTGAAAGGAACAGCTTGTTTTTAAACTAACCAGGGGTTCCATGGAGAGATCAACAGTCTGGACTCAATCCACAGATCAGCACATGATTGGACAAATCAGACCTAGAAAAGGAAAAGACAGGTGTGGAGAAATGTCTGCAAATAGGGATTCCTTCCAAATACCCCGCTAACTGAACAGCCAGAACACAAAATCAATGGTGTCAGGGGTAAATGAAGAAAACGTTGCAACACGTACTCTGCTAAGTATTAGCTCGTTAAAGTCTTTTAATGTGAAGCAACAGTGTTAAGAAGTGGTGTGTCAGCATTAGCAGTAACTAAATCCAGGTTATTGCTGTAGGAGAGTGAACAGTAAACGGTGAGGCCGGAGCAACCACATCAAATAGAAACAGTAACACGGGATTACATGCTGCATTGTTTCCTGTCAATACCTCGTGTGTGTGAAAGGAATTTAAATCCAGTGTGGACATGGCAGACTGCCGTTTCTAATAAAAATTACTTCATAAGGAGACAATTACGGGAATGTAAACACATTGAATGGCTATTGCTGAAAATATGTCATCATTAAATAATATTAAAAATGGGTCCAGACTTCATGAAAGGCCTCATATAACCTTGAAGGCGGATGTTATGTAACTAGTTTATACAACATGTCATCCCACCACATCTGAAGGCCAAAGTGTTTATAGGTGTACCAAACAGCCACACTTGAATGTGCTATGACCTGTTGTTAAAGAGAGGGGCTAGATGTGATGATCGCACAGATGGGGAACAAGAGCACACTTTCAGACAGTCTCTCCTCAAAGGCGTTCATAGTGTTGAGAAAGTGTCCAAACGTCAGAAGGGTGTGGGGTGTTCCAGACTTCAGAACATCTGACAAGCACTCCTGTTGAAGCATACTGACTGAGGCCTTTAGTTTCTGCTCTGGCTTTTCTATTTAAGCCAGGGTGTAATGAAAGATTTGGAGCACTGAGAGAGCCCACTGTGACCAGCGTTTTCTGGCCTGTGGTCACGTATGATACTTAAGACAAAGCCAGAGGTGTGACAAATTGATTAGGTTATTGATTACATGGGGTCCCACACCGTCTCAGCAGGATGTTGGGAAGGGAGTTTCTTCTATGTTGCTCCCACAATATCAGCAGTGAACTACTCTGGATCCATTTCCTCTTTTTAAGAAACTTCCTTGGTAAAGAGGAAGGACACGTTCGCTCTCTCACCACAGTCTGTAGAGCTCGGTGGGTCATGGGAAATGATTATCTGCAGATTCTATTAAGAACTGTTTTTACTTTCAGTCCTAAAGCAATCACTGTTCAACAGCCTTCAGCCTTAGTAGTATGGATTTAATTAGTGAGTTGGAGCAACATCAGCTGTACAAAATAAACAGGCTGACTTTCCAGGAACACCACCACTGGTAATAAGAACTTCTTGCTCGGATTTTGTCCAAATCCACTCCCATAAACAACAAAAAACTCAAATGTGTGACTGAAGTACATGGGCTGAACTAAGTCTTAGGTAGGAAGACAAGTCTCTGAACTGAGTCTTCAACAGGACAGTTAAGTCGACAGTTATTTTTAAGTGTAATCAGCTGTGCCTGGCAGAGGCACTCGTGTCAGCAAGAATGCTGTCGTCCCAGTAGTCTACTGTGTCCTCCAGTTTCTGTGCATTTGAACTCCTGAGCTTGTCAAGTTTCAAGTTCAAACTCCCCTAAAACACAAGTTCAAACTTGGTGTTCTCTATATTAAAAAGGCCTGACTAACAGCCAGAGGGCAAACAACACAAGAGTCACAGACTTTGAACAGCAACCCACGTTTTTTGATAATGTCTCCTTATCTGTAAAGCAAAGATGCAGGTCTGCACATCTAAATTTAAAAATGCTTTTTATATTTAATGGACTTGTGTCCACACCAGCAGCATTTCCAGGTGGTTTTACTAGAGACCTCTGTCCACAGGGAAACACCTGAACATCATAAACACTGCTAAATCAACCAATCACCTTTGTTCTCTTTTCAACAAAATTGTGCATCACAGCCAACATCTGGTGAGGAGGGACAGACAGCCGGCTGATAAAATCATTTTTACGCTTATAAGTACAGGTTAATGACAACAGCTGTGGAGTATAATTGGCTATATATATATATCAATATCACAGACAAAGTTAGAGACAACACAAAGTTGTCTTCTTAACTTTGCTGCCACACAGACAGTTTTTTGCTGTCAGTGTCAGCCTGCTCTCTGTGGTCACTGTCACTGTGTATTAATGCACAGTATTTGCAAACATTATTACGTTAAAGCCAAGATAGGATGGAGAGCTGAAACAAGAGAAAGAGATGCACTTACAAATCTTAATGTGGACATACTGTTGTACGTGTTGTGCTGCAGCTTGGCTTCATGAATGAGCTGTCAAACAACCAATTAGTTTGCAGACTAGAAAACTAAAGGAACATTTCCGATGTATCTTTAAAGTATTTCTTTTTTGTCTTTCAGAATGAAAAATATATTAAACATAAATTAGAAAATTGCTTTTACTACAAAAAGGGATTTCAGGTGGGCTTCTAATCTAATGTCTGTCATGTCGTCTCTGTCTGTGTTTGGCCTGTGCTACATTTCATTCACTGACTGTAACTGTTTTGTCTCTCACCATTTGATTACACCACGTTTATTAAATATTTTTTTGCAGAATATTTCCAAAGGGTTAGACACAAGTGTTCACAATAATCCATCTTCCCTTCCTTCTTTCATCCACCCCCTCCCCCCCATCCCTCCATCTCCAGGTCAATGTGTTTGTCCTGCTGTCTGTGGTGTGTGTGCTCCTTAATCTGGCTGGATTCATCCTGTGCTGCCAGGGAGCCCAGCTGGTTTCCAGTATGACCAGCTGCCGACTGGTGAGGCTGTTACCTGTTTGTGTCTGTCTCATTTTAGTCTCATTGTTTGTTGATTTTCTGTATTCTGTCTCCTCTGCGATCTCTCTGCTTTCATCTGTTCCTCCTGTGGAAAGTCAATAGGAAATGACATCCTGAGAGCATCCTGCTTACTAATTTCTGAACCAGTTTGCTGAAGAATGATTTAACATGGCAAGTAAACCGAAGGATGTACAGTCTGTTGTGAAGAAAATAAGTTATAATTTAATCATGTTGGATGGGAAAAAAATCTGCATTGAGTCTCATTGGCTTTTTTTTTTAACAGTACAAAATAATCCACAGTCACCAATCATATACTGTGTTGTCAAGGGTGCATCAAGGAAACTAGATTTCAGTTTAATCTTTAATCTAATGTTATATAATGTAATGTTTGGAAATTGTTAGTTAATTAAATAAATAATCATAAAATCTTTGAAACTCAGCTCATTATCATGAAATGTGCTGCTCCTTCTTTCCACGCAAACAGAGTTGACTGCAGGTCATTTTTATTTCATTCCAGCGTTTTTTTCATTTCAGCTTCAGGGCCAAGCGAGTTATGTCATTCAGGCCGAAGCAACAGTCAATCACTTAACAGGCTCTGCCCTGTTTGTCTTGATTGACAGAAGAAGACTGAGGCCAGACCTACTAAAGCCTTTGTTGCTGTATTTCCATTTCAGGGAGAATTGCACAAATGATGCATGTCAGCAGAGAATGATTGTGTTCTGCTGGAGGTCGTGCAAATTTGCGAGGAAAATTCTTCACCTCAGAAGACCTGGCATGAGCATAGTGCCAATGAGATTCACAAGAGAGAACATGAAAAGAAATATGCATCAAATAAAGACATGCATGTAACTGAAAAAAAGAAATTAGAAAGAAAAATGAAGCTAATTGGCTGTAACACAAATGAATACTTGACATGAGGTTTTGGTTTGTATTTATCAAACTCTCTCTCTCTCTCTCTGTTTCTGTCTCTCTCTCTCTGTCTCTCTCTCTCTCAGTCAGTCTCTCTGTCTGTCTGCCATGATACATTGACCTCTCACCCAAACAAAAGTGTCAGAGTCTGCACCTGTATGATTCAAGGGAAATACTAGATGGAACCTGAGCCTGGATTCACAGTGATAACTGTGTTTAATGGAAAAAAGCTCTGCACAATTTCTCAGTAGTGTTTACCAGAAGAGGAAAGTCATTAGTAAACACATTGTTTTTTACTACTTGGCCTAGACTCTGTGTTTGCATTAGTTTGAGGAATTCTGCTTGGTCTCCACAACAAGCCAATCTGGAGTGACAGTGCTTTCTTTAAAGAGAAGCATCATTAATAATCTGGAAAGAAGTATCATTTTCAGGTCATTAGAGAGTACACAGACTAATAACACAAATTAACCTCATTCACTGATTGATTTATTTTATTATATTTAATTACTTTGAACACAACCGTACTGGATGCATGTTTTAAGATGTTTGCAGTGTGTCATCGGAGGCACTGTTCAACCACGCAGCACTTCACTCTTGCCTTTGACCAGGGAGAAATGATTGCTTGTCAGTCAGACTGCAGGAAATGTGATGAGTCTTGCTCAGGCTACAGCTCCTCTGTGTGACCTTTTGACCTTTCCTGCTGCTGTGTCATATTTCCTTCCCCTCTCTCTGCCCGGTTTGCTCTCCTCTGTCTCTTCCCTGCCGCTCTGTTTTTCACACAGATTTGTGTCCATCTGTCTGTGTGGGGGTTGGATACATAAGAATAGATGGTGTTACGGAGTGTTTTGCACTCTGCTCTATAAATAGAGGTCTGTGTGTATGTTGTGTGCGTGTGCGTGCGCATGTGTGTGTATCTATTTTTATGCAGATACAGCTCTGGTGCAGTGCTCCCAATGTAGCTTCATTTTGCGTCATATGTAAACAGATATGACATGTTATTATGAATTACTGTGTAAGTAGCCTTGTTTAACAAAGAGTTGAAACAGGGGTAACGGCTAGTCTGACTCTGCCCAGAGCTCAAAAATACATCTACCAACACCTCCAGTTTCACTAACGAGCATGTTGAATCTTGTGTGTTTTATCCATACGAGGAGAGGAATGTAGAAATATGCCCAGTACTTCATTGGTTAGCAGAGAGAGGACTGCCCGTTCAAGAACCTGTCCATCCGTAAACATCCCCCCAAACAGAGCTGTTGTGTTATGTATGAGCTATATGTTGTCTATAATGTCCTCTACATCAGTGTGTTATAGTTGGTTTTTATGGATCCAATAGAATAGTATGAATTTTCTCGCCAGGACAAGACATAGTTCAGTGTTTCTTCTTTGGATGGCAGCTCCAGTAAAGACTGGACTGGATGGACTTACATGACCAGAACTTAATTATGTTGATGAGTAAAAACAAAATCCAACCTTTATTTGATATGATATGGATTACAAACTTACAGTGGGTCCAAGAGGAGTGAACCTGATCTTTCAAGGGCATCATGAATTAAAAAAATGTTTCAAATCATGTCAGCATAAACCCTCTGCGTGTGTGTGTGTGTGTGTTGTTTTCAGAGCGAGGCTGGAGATGTGTGTTATTGCTGCTCCCTCTCCCCCACCTCTGAATGTCCTGAGGAGAAGCTGCTTGAGCTCCACCCTGCTCACTCCTGCAGCACCATGAGGATCCTGCTCAAGGTACACCTCTACACACACACACACACACACACACACACACACACACACACACACACACACACACACACACACACACACACACACAGCACTGCTGAGTATGCACTGTGAGCAGACCACTGAGTACACCTTGAGTAAGAATGCATTTAAATAGCTAGTCACATTCGCATTCCTAATCATCACACATCGATGTTGTAACCGACCAGTCTGATGTGTGTTGGGGTGTATGTGCTTATTTTAATCAAGGTGAACACAGTGGACGGCCTTGTGTAATCAATGTCACTGCACTCTGGCGTGGCATTTCTCCCCAACCAGAAGCTGCAGACGTAGCAACATACAGTGTTGAATCCCTGCTGCCGTCAGATGGCTGCAGGGATTCAATGAGCTGAAGGAGAAGCTTTTCCTCCAGTATAAAGCAGTTGTGGGCAGCAGATACTGTCATAGTCACCTGTATTATTTTCTCGAGCAATGAGGACGGATTTACTGATGTTGCTGGTTTTTTGAGGCAGACATTTACTATTTGGAGAGTTATTCACTGAAATAGTTTATTTACAGTTTAAGCATTATTCCATCATCGCTGTATATCTGCTGCAAGTATTTAGCTTGCTCTTGTTAAAACGTCTACTCTCAGGGCATATTTCCATAAAAATCGAGCCCATGGTCTGTTTTTGCAGGACAGCAGCTAGAATAGTCTACTTTAACTGATCTGATCGTGTCTTTTTCTCTTCCAGAAAGTGTTGTTTGCACTGTGTGCTCTGAACGCTCTGACCACAGCCGTGTGCCTTATGGCAGCCGCCCTGAGATACCTGCAGATCTTCACTGCAAGAACACCCTGCATGGTAAGATCGCACTACAGTCAGGTCTGCTGCAGCAAGGCTAATGTTGGCCATCACCGGCAGTGGGTTGGTTCTGTAGTCCGCTATTTAGACATGTTGTAATGTGCAACACAAAGATAAAAGAGTCTGTGGTTGCTACAGTCTTAGTGTGTGGAGTCTTAAAATAAGAGTCACAACTGACTTTACCTAAAAGGAACACAAATTTAAAATATCACTGTGCTACGTGACGAAAAACCAAAAGCAGTCAAAGCAGCTCCCCTGCTTCTAGTGTGTCTACGCAAGGGAGTTCTGGGTGTGTGTACGATCAGCAGTCGGGAACTATACCTCACTCAGTCCTGAGGGAGTTAACTAGTGCCTCACATCGAGTTCACAGATGAACAGCGATTAACATCTACCATAGGCGGCGGCAACAACAACAAGAGACACGATGGCCAGCTATTCACATGCAATTCTCAGCAGCTGGAAACAGTCTCGTACAGGGGACCACACATCCTACTTGGCATAAACATCAGCACACTACAAGAAGGATTAGACACACGGGGCGGGCGTCTGCTGCGGCCGTAACACATATACAAATCAGAATTAAGATACGATGTGTTTGTATACAGAGTAACTATGCAAGAAAAACACATCTTTACTGATTGCAATCAGCTGTAAGTCTGAGTGTCACTGAGGGAACTAGGCTAGAAAATAATGGAAAATCCACGTTGCCCCTGTCACCCAAATTAAACCCACACAGACTTGGGACCTGAGCAGCGAGCAACCAAAACAAAAAGCCACAACGTGGCCAGAAAGGAACAAATAATCATAACATTACATACACATACATCAACCACAACACTAAACTGTGGGCCTATACTGACCCCCAGTATTTGTTTGTCAGCAAGCGAGATGTTTAACCAGGATGTGGTTAGCCTAGCTTAGTGTAAAGACTGAAATGGGGAACAGCTAGCCAGCTATGTCCAGAGTTGAACAACACACCAACCAGCACCTCTACAGCTAACTATGTTGTGTTGTTTATTTCTTGTTTGTCGAATCTGTGCACAAACAGAAACGTAAAAATGACATGTTCTGGTTTTATGCTGAGTTACGAGCTGGAAGTGGAGCGGTATCGATCCTCGATCGATCGAACCTGGCAGGCTACACACACCAGCGTCATTATGTGAAGCTTCAGAATTCATTTTAGATTCTGAAAACTGCAGTTGAGAAAACACGCTGACCTCAAGGTCTGTTTAGTCCTGATCATTTCCCATGATCTTCATCAGGAGGTGGAGTTTCCATGGAGCATTTCTATTTTTTAAGCACTTCTTGTCTATGTTGCTTTAATGCTGAAAACACTCTTGAACCACAGCTTTCAAGATGATGCAGATGTCATTAGTCCTTCTATGACGGCCTTATGTACATCCTGCACTGATATGTCTGCTCGCCATGTGACCAGTTATTCTGTGTGCCTGAGGAAGTGCGTCTGATACACGTGTGCTGTCATCTGTCCCTGCTCTGTGATAGGACGAGCCCAGGGCCACAGTGGAAGAAAGGGAGGAGCCTGCTCAGGTCCCGGACCCAGATGAGTTTGTGGCCCCAGCCCCTCCCCCCTCCTACTTCTCCACTTTCTACTCATACACACCACGCCTGGCTCGCCGGTAACAGCGCACACACACACACACACACACACACACACACACACACACACACTCAGTTGTGTTTTTACAGTGCTTTTCGTCCTTCAGTCTTCTATCATAGTCCTGGTCTATTAATCCTAACAGACTCCTTCTACAGTTTCTCTCCATTCCCAATGTTCTGTACAACACTGCAGTCCTGTGTTTAGTGCTGACACGTCACATTCTTCTTAGAACATATGAACTCGCTGGCTTCTTGTTTGACTCCTGTGTTTCAGGATGCTCGGGGACAGTGTGATTCCTCTCCCTCACATCTACGGGGCTCGCATCAAAGGGGTAGAGGTCTTCTGTCCGTTAGACCCCCCACCTCCATATGAGGCTGTTGCTGGAAGCTCCACCAATGCAGTCACACAGGTACAGTCCAAATTGGCATCCTTTACAATACAGCACAACCGAAACTGATATTTCAGATTGAAAAATCTGATAACAATATACTGGCTGTCATTTTTTTAATATAGACACATAAAATAAAAACAATCTTGATACAGATTCCTTAGATTTGGCCCTTACTCAGTGGGACATTTTACAGTTGGAACATCAGCTTTGTAATGGAGACACTGTATTGCATTTCTGTACTGTAGTTTCTTGTTAACACACATCAATACCGATACATGTGCAATAAATTGATATTTATTGATCTAGCTCTACTTCACACATTGTAGCCCAGAGGTGGAATTGTCAGCATCAAGATTATAGTGTGCGTAAAGGACCATGCAGTTCTGTATTTTTAGTCCTTTAACTTTGTGTAACTTCGTCCGTTTTCGACACAAATCAACACGAACGGATCTGAAACTTGCTTTAGATCTATAATCTATCAGAGTCAACATGTAGTCACCTTCACTTTTTGTCATAGCTGCAAAATCTCTTTCAGGAAGCTGCAACATTTAAGATTTTCATCTTCAACATGAAAGTTGAGGATGAATTTTTTTTTTATCCTTTAGTCCAATTCTGCATTATTTTTTCCGCCTCTCAAAGTCTTTTATTAGCCTTGAATATCTTCTGTCAAGATGCTGTCAAGACCTTACTACCTCATTCAGTATTTTAAATCGGCATAATATTTATTGCATTGCACTGTTACTTTTTTAAAGCTGCCATCGTCTTGCTTTTGCTTTTGTTGCTTTTTGTTTGCTTCACTTTTGTTGCTTTTGTTTGGCTCCTCTGCTCTTCATGCCTTAAATTGCCCCTCTGGGATCAATTAAGTTTTTTTGAATTGGATTGAATTTGAATTAAATGTGTGATGGAGTATAAGATCAGTTAAACATTTATTCGTCCCACAGTGGGGAAATTCACAATATAGCATGTAGATTTTAGATTGGCCTGAAAACATTTTCCAGTTACAAGATGCATTTTTATTATTCTACATGTGTCAAATGTGAGAGGTCATTACAGAAGTTATTCAACAAATCTGGAGATTTTTCATGTTACTGAAGGAAATAGCCCACAACACAGAAGTTTTGATGAAACTTTCCCTCCATTCAAACCATGTCACTGATCTTTCTGAATTCATAGGGGTCAAGGGTCAACTTTTTGAATGTCACAAATTTACAACATCATCAAGCAGATAATGCAAGAAATGACCAAAGACCAAACTTGTGACTCATCTAATGGATCATCAGCTTTACAGCAAATGGAACATGAATGCATAACCAAGAATTGTTTTAAATGTCCACTACTGCTTTACCACATGGCAAAATCAAGCAGAGAAACAACAAAAAAACAAATAATAAGGCCATTGATTATCTACCTGCCGTGATGGATTACCTACCTCAAGCATACTTGGATTTTGTGTTTTTTCTACTGCAATATTTTGGGTTTTAACTTTTCATTTATTATGTAAAAATGTTCAAAGTATAGGTGCAACTGTCCTGTGAACATGTGTGTAACTTTGCAATCTGACAACCTGCCATGTTGATGAATTCTGGGTGTAAAGATATTATTAAATTTGCCAATAAACTGTGATTACCAACTGAACATTTTTTGCCTAGTTCCAATAAGAGCAGCAGTGTGATGGTCTCTGTTTTTTTTCAGGAGACAGAGATTGCTCTGACAGAGATGAACCCGACTACCTCTCCACCTGGAGCCTCTGTGCGAGGTAGGACACACAGCAGACAGGGCAGGCCTGGGTGTCAGGGGGTGCAGATTTCTCTCATGCACCCCAGACACACACACACACACACACACACACACAGTATCATGTTATCAAGCTGTTTCACTTGTGTTAGACAAACTTTGTGAAGACATGTTTTACTGTTTTATCTTTGGCAAATGGTATTATTGCCCAGGTGCCTAAACCTAACCAAACTCTGGCTGAAAACTGAAAATAATAAGTCATCTAAATCTAAAAGAAATGTCACCATTGCCTTCTGCTTTCACACAGGACTTGAACCCCAGTCCTCTGGGTCAAAGTCCTTTGTTTGACCCGTTCCTCCACCATGACCTCTTCTCTGTGTTGACTGTCTCTCTTTATACTACATCACCTGGCGTCACCCTGATGGGTTTAAATAGCAGAATGACCGCCGTGTGGCTATTCTCAGCCGGGTGCAAGTAGATACTCCGTTTATCTTTTCAGTTTTTACGCCTCTGTGCCAGCGATAACCCTGGCCAGAGGCATTATGGTTTTGGGTTATCCACATGTACACGCACCTGTTGGTCCCATTTTCATGAGTGCAAGATCTCAAAAACGCCTAGAGGGATTTTTTTTCAAATTTGGTGCAAACGTCCACTTGAACTCAATGATGAAATGATTAGACTTTGGAGGTCAAAGGCCAAGGTCACTACTAGTTCTACTCATGTTGCCACTTCTCTGTGTGGAAGTGCAGTGCAGCTTCTAGGTGTTTTTGAGATCTGACCCGCCTACTAATACCAACTCCCACTGCGTTGGTTCTCCGTAGTCAGAGACTCACACCAGAGCTCTCATGCACTGGCCCCAGTGCCGGAGCAGGCGGACCCTGCTGCTGTTGATGTTGATTCAGACTGTAAACACAAACACAGCATGCTGAAATTGAATGCTGCCTATGCTGAAATCATACCTCCTGCAGGTGCTTAGCCAGGTTCCCTGTGCATTTTACCTGAGTAAATTTCTCTCTGTAAAGCCAGATGCATGCTTCAATTAGAAATGTGCACTGGAAGAAAACAGGATATTCAGCATGTATGTAACTGCTGCAGGAGAGAGGTAACTGTAGCCCATCTGCTAGGACTAAATCAGATTAGGAATTGCTCAAAAGTGTGAACAGTGTGCAGCTTTAGTGTGTTCCTGTTATTTTGTGGGATAGTGTGTTACATTTCTGTGGAAAAAACATTTGGATTGGAGGATCCACCCTTCCTCTCTGTGTGTCTGTGTTACTTGTTTTAAAGACCCTGCCTTTTGTTCTAATGCACTTGTGTCCATCTGTCTGTATGCGGTCTTAGACACAAGTCCCCAAATAGCATCGGCGTCACCAGGCGTCCTGCCGCAGGCCAAGCCCCAGTCCCTGCCTCCTCCTCCTCAGCAGCTGCAGCACCCTCCAGCACTGATTCCCTGGAGGAAACCAAGGATCCACCGCTCCAACAGTGACCCAGTACTGATGGACCTCGCTGTTAAAGGTTGGCTTTTTCTGCTCATGTGAAACCGTGCAATCTTTGGAAATTTGTACACCAGTGTGTGGCAATAGTGATGCACCAATCCAGACTACATACATAATCGGTACATTAATAAGCCGGTTAATTATATTAATAAGCTGGTTAATTCAGTGGAATGGATGGAGGACTGACAGTCATCCATTAACACTCGGTCACCCACTAAGATTTATTCTTCACAGTATCCAAACAAATTAAAATCAATCAAACAAAGAGGAAAAGTGCACAAAGAGGAGATTGGGAGTGCCTCGCTGAGCTCCAAATGTTGGCAGATAAAATGTGTCGCTTCATCATCCTCCATTCCTGTATCATGTGGAAAATGAAATTTCAACATTTCCTCATATTTTTGAATTATTATATAGTAGTTTAAGTGCACTGACCAGTGCAAAGTGGTAGCTCTGTGTGGGCATCTCCAGTTCTCCAGGTCCAGGTCTGGATAATGTGCAATATAGATGTAGAGTGTAGGGTGTGGTGATTCATAAATATGCTCTCAGCCAGCCAAACAGCTGAACCAATCACAGTGAAGCATGGCAACAATAACTCAAGGAATGGAGAGAGTTTCTCCCGGAAATCAAGCTTTTTTTTTCTCAATGGTGCAGTGCAGCATGACATGAACATTCAGCACCACAAATCTGCAGACAGATGCAGATGCTGTGGGTTTACACACTCTTTTTAACATTGATGGAAATAAATAATTAACACAGTTTTGGTGAAGCCCTTTAATGACCACATCAACCTGGAGTTATTTCAGTCATAAGAAAAAAAGGAAAGGATGCACAGGATTCCTTAGCTCCTCCCACATACACATGCAGAATGTATGTCTGATGTGTGTAGAGGCGTGTGTGGTTATTTTGTAGCCTGGTATCATTTGCATGTGATTTAATGATGGTAAACACAGTGGGCGGTTGTGTGTAATGGCACTGCATTACCCATCTGGTGCAGCTGCAGATTTATCACAAGGCTTCAGAGATTTAATGAACTGAAGGGGAATCTACCAGTTAGATCAGTATAGACTGATCTCTGGATGTCACTGCTTTAACCATGTTTAATATACTGTTATAACCACAATAAAGCATTACATCACTTTTTAAAACCTTTTTCCCATAAAACTATCACCCTTGAACAGCAATTTTCTTGACATTTTAAAGCTCTGTTTCACACTTCAAGCATTGTTAGTAAATGACAATATGTTGGCTGTGAATGAATAATTGGAGAACCTGAACCATCTTCTTTCCCTCTGCTGTCTGTTGCAGTGCAGAGCAGCAGCGATGCTCCCCTCGCTCCCTCTCCTCAGACCACAGATTCTTCCACCCAGACATCGCAGCCCACGCTGGCTGCCCACACCCAAGGCCACGTCACACTGAGACGGGGCAACAATGACAGTAGGACGCCCCGCCGGCCCCGGCCCTCCTCCATGGTGGACTACCAGAGTTACCAACACACACAGCAGCTGGTCAGGAAAATCCTGGAGCAGCCGGCAGCTCAAGGCCTGGCCCCCGAGGTCCAGGAGCTGGTGGACAGCATACGAAATGTGCTGCAGTCAGATCAGGAGCACATGGAGGAGGCTGTACGCTGTGCCAGTTACATAGAACAGGTAGGAGTTTAGACAGGCAGATAATATTTATCATTCAAAAAAGTACAACAATGCTTGGTAATTGTAATATTATTAGATCGATAGATTTTTATAGTTTGGTGCTCTCCTGAGTATTTCCAGCAGCGGGACAGTGTATGTGGGATTGAGTCAGAATAAACTATAGTGTGTGTGTTTGTGGTAATGAAGGAGCATGTCAGCCAGCAAAACTCAGGCTCATTAATGTGTTGGAGCTCTGTGGCACAGAGGAAGAAGATATATCAGACTGTGATACACACACAATACTTGCTAGTAGATATATTCATTGTAGGTTTGGCTCTTGTTGACTATAAGAAAATTACAGAGCATACCTTATCCTTGAGACCAGTGGTTCCCAAACTTTCTCTGCAGGGCCCCCCTTAGGATGATGAAAATATTTTTCGGGCCCCCCTACCTACATGCACCTGCATAAACACACTCTCAGACACGACCCTTGCTTGCAAACTCCTATAGAATTTATTTGAAATGTTTTCTGTAATAATTAATACAGAACTGCAACTTTAGTTTCTGACATCTCACTGAAAAAAAATTAAATAAGGAACACATCACTTTTAAGAGTGGAAGCATTCAAAGTGACTCTGCATCTTCTAATTTTATATCTAACAGAAGATAGATTTTCTCAAAATTGCCTCTGCATAGAAATGGCAAATTACCAACTCTCTGGGAAGAAACAAAAACCTGCACATAGAGATTTGTCTCGTCATATTTTCTTGTCTTTGTTTTGCCAGTTGTGAGGTTTGGTTTAGATTCATCATCTGCTTTACATTTACCTGGAGGTAATGTTATGGGATATTTCACAGACATTTGATGAAAAAGCTGAGTGTATGTTACTTCCATGGTAATCAATCAAAACAAAGTAATAAATTTGATTTTTGTTAATATTTTGAGGTGTCATGAACATTTGTTTCCTATCTGCTTTCAGGTCTTCACTGACTCAGACATGGGTCCTAATCAGCCAAAACCTCCTCCACAGCAGCAGCAGCAGCAGCCAGCAGGCAGTTCCTCCCAGACGTTCCCTCGCCCCCCCAGGAGAAGGCCCGGTCTGCTGCACCTGCAGAGTTGTGGGGACCTCAGCTCCTTCACCTGTGCTGCGCTCGAGTCTGTGGAGCATCGAGGAAACAGTAGAAAAGTGGGGTCGAGAGCAGGATCTAGAGCGGGTTCGAGGGCAGGGTCAAGGACAGGGTCCCGCCCGGATCATCCTGAACGGCCTCACAGTCTGATCGGAGTCTTTAGGGAGACGGTGCTTTGAGGAAAAACAAATGCTTTTCAAATATGTTGGAGGGCAACACAGCTGGATGCTGCCTCATCTGTTTTCAAACTTTGAGAGAAAACTGTTATAATTCAACCACTGAAGATGATCTGTGTGTGTGTGTGTGTGTGTGTGTGTGTGTGTGTGTGTGTGTGTGTGTGTGTGTGTGTGTGTGTGTGTGTGTGTGTGTGTGTGCGCGTGTGTGCGTGTGTGTGTGTGAGGTGTGCAGGTGAGTGTGTATGAGTGCAGTTTTTTCAAAAGATTTTTGTTCTGCTAATACTGCTATTGTGACAATTTGTGAAAAATATTGGCACCTTGTATTTTAACATAGTACCCAGCATTCTATGTTTTGTATGCTTTCTAAGCATTTATTGAGACTTTAACAATAAATAAATGCAGTAAATTTGCATTTGTTCCAGTCAACTCACACAACACAATAGACATACCCATGACAGTAATTCTTTGATAAGCATCTGGTATTTAACGGTCAGACACATTGGCTTCAGCATTTTCAAAATACTGATAAAACAGTAATGGTTTAATTAATGGGTCCTTAATTTTTTAATCAGTTTTCTTAGAAAGAAAGGTACCAGTTGTAGGGAAAACATAAATGGAAAGAAAAGTAAATTATGTTGAATTGTGTGCTTCATGTAAACCTGACCTGGACTTTATAAAGTACAATTAAAGTGTACCAATAGTTTGTACCAAATGACATAGTCCTCTCCAGGAAAGGTCTTGGAAATTCTTTGAAAATTACACCATTTATTAAAGTGTTCCCAGCCACAGCCTGTCAGGGTAGATGGCCTTCCAGCTAGCAGGCAACAAAACTTGATTGCTAACTGAACAGTTAGGTCAAGAGTCTGATGACCGGTAACCATGCCTGTTTTGTGGAGTAGTTTGTACACTTGCAGAGCAGAGTTATATAAAAGTAACTGATGAGGCACAGCTAATATGATAGCTCCCTCTATTTTGGACTCACGCTGAAATGTCCGCACCATCAAGGCAGTCTGCAAATGGCACGATTCTGCGCAGTTACAAACTTACAAGTTTAACTTTATGTGAAACATGTTTATTTCCCCTCTGAAAGCAAGGCTGCCATTAATGACTATTTTCATTATCGACTGATTTGTCAATTATTTTCGTGATTAATCGATTAATTACTTAGTCTATACAATGGCAAGAAATAGTGCAAAGTGCTCATCACAGTTTCCCAGAGCTCAAAGTCAGATATTCAAATTGCTTCTTTTATCATCCATGTGTCCAAAACCTTCATTTACTGTTATTAATGACAAAGAAAAGCATTCAATCCTACATTTAAGAAGCTGGAAACAGCAAATGTTTGACATTTTTGCTTGTAAAAAGACTAAAACGATACATTTACTATCAAAGTAGTTGATTAATTTTCTTTCGATTGACTAATAGATTAATTGACTAATTGTCGCAGCTCTATCTGCAAGTGAGCATTTCAGTTGCAGTGAATTGACTTTGGTCCACCTCTAACTAATGTTGCAGTCACATCATGCGAAGGTGGTGATGAGACAGACTGGCTTTTTCAGGCACTTCTATCTTATTCAGTACTTACTTGTAGCGTATGATGGAACTTTTAGAAAAATCCAGTTTTCCAGCCTTTAATGTTGCCTGAATGGTATTTACAAGTCAGGAACTGGCAAATACTCCCACATCAAGTGAACACAGTGTAAGAAAGTGGTATTTTGGAAGTACATATATTCCATGGAGGCTATGAACACATCTGTTTGTGGAGTTCTTTAGCTCTCCTACTATTACTCATGTTTCCTGCACTGCTGTGTTCATCTTGGAAATGGATGATCACCCTGAGGTCTGAAGGTTTGACATCAAATCTGATGGAACACACAGGAGGGACAGGAGTTCTGAGGAGAGACACTGAAAATCTATCTGCCGTCCTTTCTGGAATGGGAAATGTGAAGTTTCTGGCAAACAACAAGGGCGTGCTCTCCAGCTCGCACAGTGCAGAGAGGAATTATGCAACTGCTTCACACTGCTTGAGATCTGGCTGCAGTCGGATACACTGGCAGGCCTCCGCACAGTCTGAGCTGACTGATAAAAGAGAAACAAAGGGTGGACACTTGAGCTGCACTACAAATGATATATGAAATGTTTTGACATTGGCTTTGTCATTAGCCTCAGTCTACTGCACTGAGTCTGTATGCAGACAGTATGCAGATGTGTGTGCTTGTACTGTATGTGCCACCTGTGATTTTGCATTTTATGAACAAATCCACATAGACCACATATGGACTTTGACCTTTTGGGGGCTCCATTAGATTCAGTTTTTAAGTGTTAGTTTGGGCCATAAGTCGACATGATTTGAGCAGCTTTCACTGTGCTGTTTGTTTGCCAAGTTATGGGTGCAGGAGCAGATGACACTTCTGACAGTCCACGCAGAGGAGAGGCCATTTAAGATCAGTCACATCCCCAAGCTGTCAAACCATCTTGGAGACAGTGTTTGCCTGTGCAGCATATGTGTGCTGACACTGAGTGACTCCTGACTGCAGGGGCAGACGTGCTGCAGTGGATACAGTCAGTATGTCATGTTGGGGAGACTTCTGTGGCATGATGATCAGACTGCTCAGCAAAAATACGGGCAGTGATTCAGAGGTTTAGAACAGACTTATGTGGTGCTCTTCTTTTTTATTCTTACTGACCAACAGACTGCCAACCTTTCAGTGCCTAGTTTTCCTCACTATAAGCAGTTCCTTGTCCTGTTGTAGTGAAAGTAATGAAGTGTTGATCATCATCCTGACACTTACTGCTCAGATGAGGTTTGAAACTGGCCAAGTCTTTCATTTCTTTGGTAAGGCCTCTGATGAGACCTCTGTCGGTGGCGTTTTTTGCCATTTATATTACATGTCAAGGGTCATGACAAATGGTAGCTGGATACCTAATCCCACATTTTCCCTTATGTATTGCTGTACAATCACAACTCTGTGGTTACAACATGAAAACCTTACAGATGACATCTTGATTACCTTGTTTGCAAACTTAGGTCCTTAGATTGTGCTGGTTATTTTTGCGTACAGCAGAACAGCTGTATGTGTCATATACATGTGTCACCATGCAAGTACATGGGAAAAAACAGACAATGTTAAACTAACCTTAGACTTTCGTAATGACCAAACCAATTTGTGAAAACATTTATATCCTCTAAGACTTTTCTGTGAAGCACAATTTAAGTCTACTCAGCATTAATAAAATGTGTTTTTTTGATTGCATTTGTAACTGTTAACCATCCATATACAAACATTGGTGGTACAGTCGAATTTGAATATGGTGCTTCTTTCGCAGGGAGTTGAACAGGACTGAGCATTGTCCCCACATCTATCTTCCTTCCTTCTCAAGTTGTTACAACTCGTATGAAGGAGCCTCATTTTGGTCATAAAACAAAGTGCTGGACAAATTGAAAGTTTGGTCCGATGATGACACGAGAGGAAAAGTCAGAGAATCACCAAAGTCGACAGGACTCAATTTTGTTGCATTGATCTGATTTTTGACAAGATGTTTTATTCGAGCACAAAGTGGTGCACCGACTGATCAACACTGCCATCGCAAAAATGAACTTTTGGAAGAAAAGGTTTGACTTTAAACATCTGAATTCCTGTCCATGTACAGCCACATAATGCCATAGCCAACTATATCATCAAGACCAACTAAGGAAAATCCATATTGATCTAACCCACCGAATGACTGACCTCAGTGGCATTTATGACGTTTTCTACAGGAAATGAAGTCACAGCAGCGTAAAACTCATGAATTTGATCGTGCAGGGCTCATTCAGACACCACAGTCCAAACCAAAGTCCTTCTGCAAGTCATTTATTGTTGTAAATACTGTTACAAACATTCTGGCTCTGGTACAGGAATGTAGCTCCAATAGCTCGAACATCACAGAAAAAAAGCTAGCAAATAAATAAACATTGCTGCCGCTTTACAGAAATGGTTGTTTTTTTTCTTGTATGTTTTTTCTTTTAGACACATTAAGAGTTAACGTTTCAGTTACATTCAAAATGAGTGCACTTATAAATACTTGTTAGCCAACCCTGCTGCCTGCCGCCAGCTTCAAGTGCTCCTTTCCTCCGTTTAGCTTCCTTGTGTCGCTCTAGCCTACGATCCCTGACAGACCACGGAGGGAAAATATCACACACCTTAAATGATCTTGTGCTCTAGCTGTATATATACATGAATGCCATTTCACACAGTTTCCTACATTCCACTCATCTTAAAAGACCCCTCGCATTGCTCTCTGACGACTATAGGCCAAGCCAAACACACAAAACCTTTAGAAGTATATACCTTTACATAGTTTTCTATATATTTCATCTATATGTGTATTTCATATATCCAGCTGGTTTTTGTTTGAACATGGAGTACATTGGTTGTAATCACACACCACACACACACACACACACACTAGAAGTGAGAACGGTACAGCGTAATCACGCAGCTCCAGGGAAGCCCGCGTTAAAAGTCCAAAAACGGCTGCCGTCGCCCTTGTTCCTCTTCAGCATTAGTTCTAACGTCATAAAAAGTCCAGTAGTAGTAGTAAGGCCAAGATGAGCTTCATCGATGAGGACAGACATTTGGAATAAGCAGTGGGTTTTGAAATATACAGTGGTAACTCACAGGTGTATAAAAAGACGACAAATAAAAACCTATCAGATGAAAAGTAATAACGATACGATGTGTGATGAAGGAAGGTACATTCCCAGAGAGACAGGAGGGGAGCTGAAGGAGTTGGTGTTGGGTTCAAATGCTTTAGTATGTTGGAAAAGAGATGCTCCATGGATTCACAAAAAAATCCTGAAATGAAGTCCACATTTAGCAGCTTTCTCCCAAAGAGTTGTTTATCAGCTTCATGGATGTGCACACCATAAGTCATGTGTAAAGCAAATCCCTATTCGGACTAGTTTAGTTTTACGAGGAGAACAGAACGGGGAAAATGAGCTACCGCTTTTGTGTAAACTCTAAAATCATCTGCCATTGCAGTCAATCATAGTAATCAATTCAGCTTCAGTCCGAGCTGAAGTCTCTGTGCTGGAGTTGATGTCTGGTCCAAAAGACATGAAAACAGTCCTGCTGAGGAGCCACATTTTTTAAGGACTGTATATGGGATTCGTTCTGTTTAAACAAAATGGGTCATTTGAATTGTCATTAAATGAAAAAGGTTGAATTTTGATTACAAATAACTGGTTCCCAAATATAATTTGCATTCACAACTTAATGCTATTTAAGCTATCAGCTTCTTAGTTTTACATGAAGCTAATGGCTCAGAGACATTTTTTGTGACTGCAATAATTTATGAAAGACCAATTGTATGATACTTTTAAAATCTAACCTCTGCTCTCTAGCCAATGACAATTAACCCTAATTAAGTGGTATTCAAGAAAATGTTAAAAAACTAAATTTTTAAAATCTACTTAATGGAAGTGTGCCGTCTAGACCACAGATTTAGATTTAGTGTATTTATAAGGTTTATAACTGACCTCCTGAAGAGAACCTCTTCCAGCAAAAGTAAACCATTTCAAAATGTGCCTGTGTGTGTGTTTCAGTTGTAACATGCATCTGTGCACATTAAAAACATTCACTTTAAGAGTTAAACAACATATCTTCACAAGTAGGCAGGCACAAAAAAACCTTACTTTTCGATTTCATATTAGTTATTCTCATGTGATCTTTACTAAAAAGTACCTTCAGTTCAAAACAGTAGATAATCAAGACCAAGCCAGTGTTTTCACATGTTTTAGCCCATTACCTTTTCTCTACATCCCGTTGACCATTTCCACAGCTTTCTTTTAAATATATCACGTTGAGGCAGTCACTGATTTCCTGACAGTCAACTTGTAGAGACTAGAAACCTTGACAGCAATAATGTCCATTGTGATAGATTATCTAAACCAATTTTCAAGTTTTTGCAAGCTGATTTTGTTGTAGACGGGCGGGGGGGGGGAAATCACATTGCACTTTGAAAATGGCCAGCAGTACTGCAAAGAATATGCATTTTGAAGTAAATGGGATAAAACATATAGCAACATTGTCATTTAAGGGTACAGCCATGTTGTCATGTTATATCCAGTCTTATTATGAGCACCATTCAAATTTGAAAAACAAGCTACTATACAGTGTTATTTTGTGTCTAAATACACAATATTATCAACTTACCCTGAAACATTAACATATGAAAAAAAAAGATCTGACTAAAATAATCATGTTTCACGTTTTTCACAAAAGAAACACAAAAACCCATTGCACTTTTGATAAGAGTTTTACCCCTGAACAGTTTGCATTGCAGGAACAAAAGAGTGACTGTTGAGGGAAAACTAAACAGCCTGCAGAGCTTTGGTGGACAAATTCTCTTGTAGTGAACTTTTGCTGAGCTGCTGCCCTTTTCTCTCTTACTGAAGGTCTTTCTGTATGACTTCACTGTATGATCTGAAGAGCCGAGTGGCCTTGGAGTACATGCAGTTAGTGGCATGTATTCCCTCTGACTGACTAATCTTCAGTAACTGCAGAGAAAATACAGCTTTGTCAGAATACAACACATATTGTATTTCCACTGAGAGCTGTGTTACAGCTTTCTCCTTCATAGCTCAAAATAGTGAAACAATCCTTGTATTTCCCATTCATGTAAAATCCTCCTCCCTTCCATTGATAATGACTCAATTATTACCATTTATTACATTTAGAAGAACATTAAAAACTGCAAAAATGACACACTGATCTCATAATAAAATTCTGTCACACATTCACAAATTTGGTTATTAAATGATGCTACATGTAAAGATGTGCATGGAAGAAGTCTTTGGTGATCACTGTAAATGTATTTCCGGCATTTACCCAATTCGTGGAGAAAAGAATACTTACAGTGTTTCTTGATTAACCTGGGCTTAAGACAAGACACTACAGGTGAATACTAGATATCACCATGAAACTTTCCCAGTTGATTACTTATATTAGGACAATATTTTTTTCTATTACAAGTTTTTCGAAATTTTATGTTAAATAAGCAAATTTTAATTAAAAATGTGTAAATTTGCATACATTTCCAGAACAGAAATCTGACCTAAAACAAGCATCTAAATGTGTATTTTTGATGTCTGCTTTACACTGGTCTGAAAGAAGACATGTTATGGAAAATGGAAAACTGACCAGTGCATGAAAAAAACTGTTTTTGCCTGTAGTGTCTGGCCTTAACTGTTATTGGTTGGTTACTGTAAATTCTCAAATGGGGTCCATGGCCATTATTTATCTTGAATGCAGAGAGAATTAGGACCTAACTTGAAAGAGGTTCATATTAAATTCATATTATGATTGTTTTTTATAGATACATTTCATCATATTTTGGTAAGAAGCCTTCCTGTTTTTTGATCAGCTCCTCTTTTAAATTTTTAGTTCCTCCAGATTTGCCTGTCTTGATAAAGTATAGAGTACACTTCCGCAGCACTAATTCATCAGTAAAAGTCACCACTCTGCTGCTTTTACCGTTTCCACTCACATTCCCTGGTTCTACTTTGCCATTGTTTTGTCCACAGTTAATCTACTGTCAGCTACAGTTAACACGTCCTGAACCAATGTTTGACATAAAAAGCATTCCAGTGGCTCAAAGGGTATAATCCCTCTCTTCCCAAGTAGGCTTTTACTGTAAAACAGGCACAGACTGTGCTAAGTTTCGTTGACAGCACAGATTTAAAAAACACTTTTAAAAAAGCAACTGGAATAATTCAACAATGAAGAGAAAGTGAGAGCAGCAGAGTGGTAGGTCTGACGTGACTGTTGCTGTACTGAAGGAATTACTGGAAAAGTATTTTCTTGTATGTTTGAGTGTTATTTGCTACAAGATGTGTTTAGTGTACATCCTTTAGGCAGTGCATGTCCCCAAAACCCTGTATTAATGAAACTGACTATGCAATTGTACACCGTGCAGTATGGTGCTTTGTACATCCACATAAGGTAGCATGTTGTAGTCCCAAGCTCACTCCACAGTATTTACAACCAGCAATGAACAGAACATATTTTTGTAGAAGCCAAAATACTACACTTTGGTATCCTGGTACCATTTGTGTGCAATACATTAGGTTTGTTTTACTTTCTCTTTTTCAATTTAAGGGAAGGAAAGGGACTGAAAGTCATATATATATTTAAGGCTGGGCTAATTTAAACAACAACGAGCCCCATGTGACTCATGGGTGTCATGTGAGTCAGCTCTATGTTTGGACACACTGGTTGGAGACTGGTCTATGGTGTAAGATGGGTATTAGTTAATTAGGGGTTACTACACACTGACTGGAGCTACTGCTGGTGCTATGTACAGAGGATACAACAGTTAAACAAATGGAATGGAAACATCTACTATAACGACCAACTATAGTAGAGTTGGAAAGCTTTCCAGTTGGAAATGTGAAGTGCAAAATGGAGCTGGCGCATCAACTCTTCAGCAATGCAGCAAACTTGTGGAATGTGACGAGGGTGAGTGTGTGTTCACACACTCATTTGTCAGCAAGAATCACATACTCCCTCTGTGGAGAGCTCTGTGTTATGCAAAGAAGACCAAAGTGGAGTATTTTGAGTGGATTACAACGGCAGGAGGGAGAGCTGAGAATGGAAGCAAGCTTGGTCCCATGAAATGTTGCTACGACATGAGTGCATAAAATGCACATAAAACAGAAAAAAAAAGATTCTCAATTAAAAAAACTAGACACTGGCAGTGTTCTGCCAGTGAAATAGCAGCATGGCAGAAAGCACAGTCAGGGTGTGAAGGTCAGGGTTGGATGTGCCTTCAAGTCCACAATCAGGGTTCAGCTCCAAGCTCATAAAAATAAGGTTTCTACTGTGTGAGAAGTTCTCATTTTACTTATTTAACAATCACATAAACTGTCACCAAACTGTCTTAGTCGCCTAACTGAACAAAGATGCTCCCAAGTTTGAAAGGGTGAAATGTGTTTCAAAACATCAACAGCAAACCAGGAATAAAATTTTAGGATTCTGGGGCAATAATAGGCTCTGAAAACGCATGAGGTGTAAACATCCTTTCTCTAATTGTACCTTTAGAAAAGTACCCAAATCTTTTAGTGACTACAGACGGATAGTTTAGGTTTCCACGTTGTTGTCACTTGAAGACAAGGCTGAGCAACAGAACAATCCTACTAACATCTCACTATAGTCCATCAGGTGTGGATAGGAGGGTAAAGGGTGAGCACTGGGACAGAGGGGGTCAGCTTGGAGAGTGACAGTTGATTGTAGGAGATTTAAAGGGTGCGTGAGGTCAGGGATTTGTCTTGTTAAATGTAAACAGGCTGCTCCTGGGCGGTCAGCAGGCGGTACATGGCTGCAGGCATTGTCTTCATATGGATCTGAGACAGTCACAAGCAGAACAAACCAATCAGTTCATGGAAATGTTACAGTAAATGCCTTTGAAGATCAAGTGTCAGACATCCCACTTGAGGCTAGTTACTACTGCTGTCGTAACAGCACAGTTCTTCTTAGTAACATCAGTTATTTTCAACGTCAATGTCAACTGTCAGTAAAGTAGAACAGCCAAATTAACACTTGCAAATGACAGAAGTTGTTAAAACTGACCAAAAATCTAGAGTTGCACTAGTGCCACAATGTTCATTACACCCCACAATTCAATAGTTAGACAGAACAGGATAGCAAACGTTTAGTGAAATTTCTCCTAAGGAAGCTGCTGGATGAAAGCTCAGGAAAATGTCGGTTGATCCATACTAGGGAAATGTCATAGCAATCTGGTCATTAGATTTTAAAGGATATATTTTTTTCTTATTGTCACCAAATCCCATGAACAGATCAATTATGGCCAACAACATATGTTGGTTGTTTGGATGCATCTAGAAAAGGGAAAGTTTTTTTTCCAATCACTCATCACGTTGTTTTAAAGGATAAGGTTGGCCAGATTTCACATTGTTATTATATTCAACAAATCCCATACAAAACCAACAAAGTGTTAGTTTGTTTCTATACACTAACTCCTGCTCTGTCAGTGGTTCACAGCCCCATGCCCATCGGTTCCTATGGAAGATGTAAATCTTTAACTGGCTCATAAATACAGTATATAACTTCAGTTTTAAAAAAGGCTCAGTAGTTTCCTAAAGCAGCTGCTCACTGTAGTTTTGATGAAATGTTACTCAAACAAGAAGAAATAGTGCCTTTGTTGGAGACTATTTTGTGAGTTTTATATATATGAGGATCCTTCTCTTTTCTCTTCCTGTAGAAGATTAAGATATACACATACATATGCATTTGGCTTGGTAGTGCATGGTAAAGTATTTGTCCTAGTTAACTGGGTCCCTTTTATTGGCAAGTACATTAAGATGCATGAAATATGATTCATTCAATAAAGTGGCTGAAGCTAAATACACTGTCCAGGGGCTTCACACTGGGAGGTCAGGAGGTTGTTGGAAAGCTTGCACTAAGTGTTGAGCTGCTTACACTGGGTGCACTGGCATGCACCCTTGAGTGTCATGTAGCTGCTGTTGCTGTTTATAACCAAGCAGAAGTCCTTGCTGCAAAGCCAATTAGGAGACATTTGATGCTGTTTCTTCTGCATAGCAACTGAGCTGAGATATTCACTTGCTAGTAACTCTAAAAATTATATGCCCATACAGCGCAGAAATTCATATGATAACTGCCACTTATATCCCTCTAGTTCCTTCAAGTAGTAACTGGCAGGAGGGCTTTCGTCAGCAGCAAAGATTTTAACTTCAATAAGTCTATAATGCAGATCACAGTGTTTGTTACGTCTATGTCCTGTATGACGTCTCACCTCTCCCACAGCGTTGGACAGGATGTGGACAATTTTTTCATGGGGCGTGGCCACCACACTCTGGCTGTTGATCTCAATAATGCGGTGACCCACTCTGACCCCTCCCCGTTCAGCGATGCCCCCACGCATAAGGCTACAGATCTGTTAAAGAGACAAATCAGTTCTTTTACATGACAAATCAAATGCAACTCAAGCAATATAACAGTATGATTCAACATAAAAACAAAGCAGAACCACAGTGGTACTGACAATGCCATTCTGGACGCTGAAGCCCAGCTGGTAGCGGAGGTCTGGCCGTCTGATGAGTACAGTGGTCACTGGGGGACATCTGACAATGTTCAGCTTGATCCGAGCCTGGTTCTTCAGACCCTACATACAGAAAGCATATGGTATCAGTAAGATGTCAAAAAGTGCTACATAAACATGATAAGATGCCAGTGATGGTTTTGGTAGAAAACCTCCAGTATTGATCCCTCACTGGCTTCCTACCTGCAAACACAGTCTCTTTTATAGAAGTCTGTTTTAGTTTTATTTGATTATTATTTACTTGATATTTATTTGCAGCATTTGAGGCGATTGACCAGTAAATTCTTGTTAGCAGGGCAAGATACTGGGTCTGAATTTCTGCCATTGCCCTAAAGTGGTTCTCCCCCTACCTGGCAAATACACAAAACTCTCTGTTTCCATAAACAATCCTGTCTCTTCAATGACCAATGATAGGTTTGGAGTGCCTCAAGGAACAATTCTTGATCTATTGACCTATTTTATTTTCCCAATATATACTCCTTCTGGACAATGTAATTTGCTGCCGTGGCACACCTTCCATAAAGCCCACCCGACTGTAGTAAGCTGGTTTCTACAGGACTGTCTAACTGATAGTGGTAGTAAATAGTTTGCCCTCCGCGCATTTCTGAAAAGGTGCTGAAATGAAGAATTTTTATCTTGCATCATTTATCACTTGTTGCTTAAAATCTTCAAGCCCAACTTGCATTGCAAATTTTTAATGTAAAAACAAAAAGGCAAACATAAAACTTGAAGTGTGTGTTTTGCGGTAACCCATTATAAAAAACAATGTCATACACGTACCTTGATGATGCTCTGACAGGTGGACAGTGGCAGCCCCACTAGACTGGTCCCATTAATGGACATGATCTGGTCTCCAATGTTCAGTCTGCCAGATCTCTCAGCCGGCCCAGCATGCATCATGTTGGCAATGATGACAGTGGGCAGGATGGAGCCCCACCCACTCTCCACAATGACCACGCCCAGAATCTCTCCCTTAGCTTTCTCTATGAACACCTGAGGTAACAGCAGGCAGACGAGAAACAACACAAAACCATTTTAAAGTCAGAGTAAAATCAATATATATTCACTTTGTTCAACACAATTTTCCACATCATAATTTAAAAACATATCAGATGATGTCAGTGTAGTTTTAGTGGTTATTTCATTGTGTACCAGTATGCACGGATATAAATATTCTGAGCAGCAACAATGTATATATATATATATATATTACTGTTAAGGAACCAGTAAAATAATGTTTGAATAATACACTGCCCTACTTACATCTTTGCAGTTTTCAGACTTGGAGAAGTGGATGAGGTCATCATTGTACATGTCCTGAGTGTTGAGCAGGTCACTGTACTCCTTTTGGCTCAGGTCCTCAGGGTTTATGCCATTGGCCCGTAAAAATTCCTGGTAAGCCACACTGAAAGCCTGCCCGATGGACTGGGCAATCAGCTGGGCCTAGAGGACAGGATGGGTATGGGGGAGAAAAGGCATTACATTATTTACATTATTTACATTATCCACTCTTAACTTAACTGTAGTCAATTTCACAGCTGATTAAACTGTCAAAATCAAGATTACAAAAATGAGCGTTAACCCTTCTGACAAGCAAAGACATCATATAACTGCTGTTGGACTCACATCCTCAGACTCAAACACGTGGCATATCATCTTGTACTGGCGCTTGCTGTCTTGGCCTGGGTCTGAGGCCTCCACATTCTCCTGAGAGTCGGGTCGAGGCATCCTGCGCCGGGCCATCAGAACCACAATGTTGCCAATGTCAGCAATGTAGGAGATGGTCCTCAAAGGATGGTCCATCATGGTCTCCTGGTAGTCAGAGAAGAATAATATCAAAATATGGGTTTGAAACCAAACCAAATACACCAATTTAACTTAAACCAAACACCAAATCCACTAAAGGACCAATCAGAACTTTATCATTGGTCTTAAAAAACAAGCTAAGGATCATCTCAAGAGCTTGAATTTATTGACATTTGTATCACACTTTTGTTATTCCTTCCAAAGTGTACAGTATATAACAATAATTTATAACAATATCCTTGATGAATCATTAAACATGACACCAGCAGAAAAATGGCTCGATAAATGAATGGAACAACATACATAACCAATTAAAAATATATATATTTAAGGCTGTGTAAAGGAATGTTACAAAGCATCAGATGTCCAAAACCATTGTACTAGAAATTTTTCACGTTGTTTTTGCCTTTAAAACAAGATGTTTTCTGAGTATCAATGCTTACTAAGATCTGCAGACATCCTGTATCAGGATGTGAAGTCTTATGTGAGGTCAACAGCAGACTCAACCAAGACAAGAAAGGTTCTAAAGAGAAACTAAATATATCATCGACAGTATGATGGCTATGCATACCACTACCATAACTTTATCAGTTATGGATGTCTAACATTTATCTCAACTGCTCCTTATCTCTGCTATGATACATTTTTCACAGTATACGCATGGATTTTAGACTCAAATCAATGTTGCAATTGCTTTTCCATTGAGACATTTCAGAGGCAATTTGTGTGGTCTGGCAAGAAACTCTAAATGAATTAGTAGCAGAACCATGAATCAAACTGTGGAGTTCACTTTTTAGCTGCCTAATTAGCAGTAGAGATATTGTAATATTCAACTTGCTGGTGGTATGAGGGTCCTACTTCACTCAGTGAGGTGACAAGACAAGACACTAGAGTTGTGTGTTGTATGTCAGTCAGAGAGAGTACCTGGGAGTCAGCATTGAGCACTTTGATTCTCTGGGTGGAGATGAAGAGATCCACCTCTGTCATGGGCTGAGGCTCGCCCTCAGGGGCCTACACACACACACACACATATACACAACCACAGTCACAAAGCAATATAAGACACACATTTATAAAACAAGCATTAGGACATTAAAAGGCCAAAATGTTAGTGCGTGAGTGAGCAGATCTTCAAAGTTCAAGGTCAGTAAGAGTTTCATTACAACCAGAGCACACAGTGAAAGAAAGCATACTTAAAGATAGAACAGCTGTTAAATGAATTGCACTTTCTGATCCATAAACATGAAAAGATGTCTTTGACTATAAGACAAGTTTGAACTCAAGCTGCAGAGCCAACTGTGGCAACTCCTAACAAATAATGAAATTCTGGTCTATACACATTACACTACTGCTGACCATTCTGTAAAGAATGCCATAATTTAGCCTTTTTAAAAAATTGTTTTCCTTCATTCCAGTATATAATGAAAATCTAGTAGCTTGAGCACCAGTGAACATTGCATCGGTTTTTGTCATTGTAATAGTCATATAATATTAGTGTTGCATGGAAATGCAGAACAAACTGTTCAATCCTCCCATCCAACTCTTGGCAAGAAAATGAATAAGCATATTTCCCAAAATGCTGAACTATTCCTTTAAGTCTCTTTGATTGTTATAGCACATTACAGTGAGTGGAAGACAAATGGATATCTGGAGGGAAGGAAAAATACATACACAATTTTTCAAACACTAGCATGCTTCAGAAAATGGTCAGAGGTGATGAAAAGCAAATTTGCTCTTTACTGTGATGAATGCACTCCAACCAGAACAGTGAAAGGTGCCCGTAACACAGTAAACAACAGAATGGGAAATTGATTTAAGGAATAACTACCATCATCTCAGTTTAACAGAATATTTTTGTCAAGGCAGGAATGGGTTTGTGTGAGCTAGAATGAACCAATAATTTGAGCAACAGTTTACTCAAAACTGGAGCGTCATTCATAAATATCCCTAAATATCAGAAAGGTTTGTTCTAATTTCTTCTTCTGTCCAGTCAGTCATTCTTTATATTCTCTAAATATGAAGCAGGGACATTACTTAGAACAGTATTCATTTACTTAGGCATACTTGCTGAACAAGCATTAGTGGTAAATGTAAATGTTGTGATGTAAAGTGAGTATTACCAGTAAACATTATAATATTTATGATAATGTCTCGGACCTACCAAACTGCATAAAGATCTGCAGTTCTTACTGTGCGTACTATCCTCGGCATGCAGAGCTGCTTTATCAAGGCTCATTCACTGGCTGGTCTGACGAACCTGCATCCAGCTCAAAGATCTGCTCAGCCGTGCACTTTGTTTTTAGGAAGTGCACGAGCACTGAGCAGGTCTCCTAACAACCAAAGGAAAAGCACAAAAATCACAGTAGGACACCTGCATGCGTGAGAGCTTCACAAGGTTATGCAAGAGAATGTAATTGATTCCAAAGTATTTATAAATACATATTTTGGTGAAGATATGACTGGCTTAAACATTTTCTGAGTAATTTCTTTTTTCTGCCATGAAACTTGTCAGTGTTGAAGACCAATGTAACCACTGTAAATGACAAGAACAAAGAAACGTTTTACATTCACTGAGAACAGGGTTTGAAAGCTTAATCAATGTTGACTGTAGCATCATTTTAATACCAGGATAGTGGTTAGTCTGATGTTATGTGGTCAGATCTCTGATTGTCAATATTGATTCCAGGACACATTGTGTGTGCTAGCTTTAAATATCTGAAAAAGTGACATTTTTAGAAGGACACTGTGCTAACTGCAAAGCTCATACAGTGATTAGGTAATGTAATGAGTAAGGTAATGTATGAAAGTAAGAGCATGTTCACTGTTTCACAGTACAAAACACTGTAGTATACCATATGACTATTAAAGGAATAGTTCAATATTTTGGAAACTATACTTCTTGCTGTCTTACCCAGAGACATATCACAAGTTCGGTTTCTGTACATCAAGTGCAGAGATCCAGAACATGTTTGGCCTAGCTCAGTACAAAGGCTGGGAGCATGGCACGTTTCAGAGTGTTATATTATATAGTTCATATAGAAAACCTCCAACCCAGCATCCACATGTAGACTCTGAGTCGATGTTTCCCTAAAGGGAACTTGTTATTTTCAGTTTACACAAGATAAAATTACAAAATCACATTGTTAAATTCTGACCTTCAGCCATGCTACTGGCATGCCTCGAGGGATGGCAGTGCTGTCCTGTTCACGACTTTGGCACAATCAGGAATATCTCAACAAATTTTGGATGGATTGCCATTAAATGTGGCACTTTGTCCCCAGGGGATGAATCTTATTAACATCAGCATTTAGTATTAAAGCACTGCAATGCCATACACAGAGCATGGCTGTAGATTCATTTTCACATTCCAAACCTCTGCCTGTACTAAACGCACAGAGATGATTTGACATTGCATTTCATCATCTGGATCTTGGTAGGTTAGCAAACAAGAGGATGTAGGTTATTGTGTTCAGTCATACTTAGTATCACTACAAATACAGAATCAGCAGCAGAGACAGAAAGCACACTGAATACAACCAGTAAGCCCTCACAGAGAGATTACAGCTGTTTCCTGCATCCAGCAAACTGGATTCCTTCCATGACAAGCAGTAAACCAGTTTGAAAAAAACTACAGTGTTCCAAATTATGGACGCAACAAAATGTCGGATATGGAATGAAGAAATGGTGAGGGGACTGGAGACCCGGGGGAGGGACCAAAACAATGAACATCGCCTCCAACAATACAAAGCTGGTTGCTGGATTCAGGAAAATGCCAACGATTCATCAGAAAGACAGAACGTTGAAGAGGACACAAAGGATTGGACAGCGATATACACAACAGACACAGAGAGAGACAAAGAGCCAAGCAAAGGAGAAAGAGCAGCCATGCTCGGCAGTGTGGAGGATGAGACGGATGTGTAGGTACTGCACCTTCTTCCTGTTCTGGGCTAATTTCTGGGCCGTCTGCCAGGCATGGAATAAAGCAGACAGGAGAGTAATGGGTTAGAGCAGTGCACAGGAGAGACTGACTGGATCACAGGGAGGGAGGCAGGGACGGGGTGTTCACTGCATGTTACAGAAAATAATCTGCATTGCCATTGTCCTGTACAGTGTTTGTCATTTTGTTCACATTGGGTAGGTATGATCGAGTGCAGGAGATTTCTTGTATAGTTATTTGTGTGCCATGTCACACAGCCGTGGTGAGCCTGATTTCAAATAACAATGAAAAGGCCTACCTGAAGGAAATGGAGTAAGGCCCTGCAAAGAGTGTTGAGTGCTGAACATACATTAGGTGGTGCTGTACCTTGCCTAGAGGATATTTACACCAGGTGCTGCAAGAACAAGGCTAGGAGAATCAGCCTTTTCTCCCTGCTGTGGTTGGAAAGAAGGTAATGGATACACCAGGCCAGCAGCAAGATGCTCAGGAAGAGCTTCTATCATCAGGCCACAGGATCCTAAATGAGGTCACTGCCTAAGACTGAGGATTATTTTAGGTTAGCATATATAACCTGGATAACTCAGTGGCATGTATTGTTTGCTTTTACACATAAATCCTAAACCAAAAATGTGTTGCTATTTTCTACATGTGTCAACTGTCAGAAAACTACAATACATCATCAAAAGATCTACTGTGTTCTAAAACAGTTGTATCACACTCTCTCCTGTAGGAAGCTTCATCAATAACTCTCAGTCCTGGTTCTAGTCCTGGTTCAGCTTTCAGAATTCCTCGAAGGGATTTTTTGACTTGATAAATACAGGGTCCATGCAGTCAAAAGCACATAGCCCAACAGAGGCCAGAATTCTGACTCATGCCAGGCTTGTGATGAATGATGCACACATTTAGCCAAGTATCCCGTACTGGTATGACTTCTGCGTATTTGGTAGCCATATATGGGCCAGAACACAGCGGAAAGCGCCAACACTCAGCCACAATTAGCCTGACCCCGGAGGTTATCCATCTGCAGGATTATGATTAATATTGTATCTATAACATGTAGTTTGAATGTTTGGGAATGTGGAGGAGTGGTGATTCACGGGATTATCTCAACAGTCCAGTTTACAGCAGTGAACCTGGATGAACCTGGAGCAGGCTGATTGGCTACAGGAAAGAGCCCCCTCACCCTCCAATTGTCCCACAGCTGAAAACAGGGGAGTTCCTCTGTCCTGACCTCCATCTGGCTGTAGAACACTTCCTGCCAACACAGCTCAGCCTCAGCCAACACACTCTGGACTGCTATCAGTCTTTTATCTCTGTTCATACTAAAACTGTGCACTCACGGTACTGTAGGAAACCTTTGGACATGTGACCACAGAAGGTCATATAAAAAGTGTATTTGCATTAGCCTTCCTCTACCAGCAGGTGTCTCTGTTGTTTTGTCTCCAGAACAGACTGAGGCTCAGACTGAGGCTGACTCTCAGCACTTCCTGTACAGAACTACATCTGTCAGTGTGAAAAGCTGCAGGCTCCTCGAACTGGCTGCACAAGGACAGACTGTAATGATGGCTAACATCTACGTTCAGACCTTACACAGATGTTTAGGTTCGCCAGTTACACAGAGCTATCTAGTTGCTGTCTCAGGGAGGACGAATTCACTGTGCATTCTGGGTAAATTAATACTTTTTGAATTAAACTCACACACTTCAAGCTGGTCAGCTCTGCTCATTCAAGCAGAAGACGTGTGCCTTATGGAAGAATTTCAAAATGACACGGTCATTTTACTTGGAAATTTTAGTGATCAGTGTCAAAATATAATTTGAAAGAAAAAGTCAAAATCGTCAGAGCTGATGTCATACAGGGGGAAATACTGATGCAACAAACCTGAGAGAAATAGTGGATGTGTTGAGTGATACCACACTGAGATAATCCTGCAAGGGTGAAATGTGTAATTGGTTGCATTCCGAAATTTGCTTTCCACTTTTTATCTATAAATAAGAACCTCTGCCCTTATTTATTAAACATCAGCATCAAGCAAAAAATTATGCTGACATATTTTAGTTTCAAATATTCAAAAAGCAGAAAACAGCAACATTACTTGTAGGCTTTTTGTTCATAGCAAAATTATATAGGTTAGTTATCTCAGTTATGTGAGGTGTAAATGCAGAAATATGAGGCCAAAATAAAAACATCTAAAATAAAATGCTGATATTTACCAATAAGCAGTTTAGTAGACTGACATTTAAAGAGTAAAATCACAAGTGTAGTGTGTAAATAAAGACTGTTAAAAACAAAATACAAAAAAATAAAATCAAGTAATCAGAACAGAACAAGTTTTATAGTCAGGGTTAAATTATTGAACTGTAAGCAACTGAAAATTGATTTTTCAGTCTGGATTTAAAGGTCTCCTTGGTGTTAGCCTCTCTGATCTATTGTGGTAAATTATTCCACAGTATGTGCAGCTTGAAATGGAAATATTCTGCTGCCAGTGGAGTGCCTGTTAATCTTCAGTATGTTTGATAGCCTTCTTCCTGCGTCTGAGTGTGTGTGGGGGAATGTAGGGACAGAGAAGTTTGGCCTAGTAGTCCACAAAGACTTTGGTAAGTGATAAACAGCAGTTTGTAGTCCGACCTGAATGAAATGGGGAGACAGTGAAGAGAAGTGAAATTGGTGTCATATATTGACATTTTTTTGGTTCCAAATGAATTCTAGCGGCAGCATTTTGGACTAGTTGGAGGTTTTTTTAGCTGAAGTGAGAAAGACTGCACATGAATGAATACATGAATAAAAATTTCTGCATCTGCCTGTGTTAAAAATGCGTGAACTCAGGCAATGGAAGAATGACTTCACCGATGTGTTTTTCAAATGAAATGATTAGTCAAAGGTGTAACCGAGATTTTTGACTGATGCATTAGGAAGAATGGTTCTGCCATCAAGGCTGATGGGGGCAATTGACACATTTGGTGGATTTCTTGGTCCTGCAATGAGAATGTCTGTTTGGTCTTTATTCAAGCCTGGGAAGAGCATCAGGATCCTCTGGTATTATGGGAATAGTTATTGGCATAGAAATGGAAATTAACATGCAATTCACGGTTGCCAATTGGCAGCATGTATAACGAAAAGAGCACTGGTCCTACTACAGGGCCTTGGGGTACCCCACAAGAATTGGAGTTGCTGTAAGTAAGCCATTAAAACTAATTTGACTGAGCTGTGTGACATCTTTGTTAGCCCTTTCCAATCACATTGCATTACAGTACCCTCAACAGCGCCACATCTGGCATGTATTGCACAGTATTGTGCATACAGCAATGACATTGCAAACCTACCATGGGTTGTGGGGCTGAAGAAGAACATGTCTAATTCATCTTTCAACAACACCCCCTGTAATCTACGTACCCACACAAGTGGGAAAATTTGGCATTTGTGTAATGTCAGCCGATCTTGGGAAATAGAACTTAATAGTATGAACATATCTCTCACATATTATAGCATTTTCATTAATAATTTTGAATAAACAAAGATGCAATAATGCAGCTTGTGAAAATGAATATGAATCTGCACATGATATAAAGAGCTGTAAGAGTTTGATTTATTACCATCCAAATTGCGATTGAAAAGAGATTGGTCCAACATATTGTACAACATACATTTCCAATCTCACCCTCTCCACAGTAGCAGCATTCTCCTGGAAGATAAAATAAATGTTTCTGGTGTTCTGTTAATTTACTGGATTATTTTGTCTCCATAACTATATTATAAGTAGAAGGGCAGTGAGGACAAACTGTTTACACAACCAAAAAACTCAACTCAGGCCTTGAGGTGCTTTGACAGCGCGACAGATACTGGACGCATCTTACTGCTGCGTTGTAGCTGTGTGTGTGTGTGTGTGTGTGTGTGTGTGTGTGTGTGTGTGTGTGTGTGTGTGTGTGTATGTGTGTGGCTGAAGGCTTTGTGAGTTTATCACCAGCTGAAAAATGCTGCATCACTGTGAGCTACTGACTGAACATGAAATGGTGGGAGGGTGAGGTTGGGGGTTGGGATGGGGACCCTGGTGTCATGTGACAGGACAGGAGTGAGGAGAGTGTAACAGTCACAGGTAAACACGTGAACATTACAACCAACAACAGTATATTTCCATAGACTTTCACTGAGTCAACATCATGCATTCCTTTATATATCAGTTTTTACACTAGCCAATTGAATAAAGTCAATTATGAACAAAACAAGCACAGAATTTAACTGAATTTAAATTGCTGTGGGTTTACATGGATCTCCTAGAGAGAGCATGGCTCACTCTGTGGGAATTCAGTCCACTCTGATTGTACAGTGGTGTTACAGAGAAAGTTTAATTTTGCCTGTTACCAAGTTACTCACAGAATTAAGCTTGACTTGTATCAGCTGATACGATCTGCCGCCTGCAACGTTTGTCATTTTAGAGTGATGGTCAGCGTTGGCTAAAAGTGAGAAGCTTTTTTTGAGAGCGCAAGATGTTTTATTAAGGATCCTGAGAGGTGTAAAAATAAGTAAAATAAAAATAAATTGGCTTTCAAATTTTTTGGATTACTTCATTTGTGCTCTTGATTATTTTTGGTATGAGTCACCTGCTTTCAAGCTCTGTCTCTCACTCTCTGACCCACGAACAAAGCCACAAAGCCACCATTTGATGAAAAATATGCAGTAGCACTATAGCTTATCCTCTGCCTCTGTCTCACATTTCTGTATGTTGTCTGTATGTTTGACCCTCTTTCACTTAGGTCTACAATTTCACAGTTGATTATGTTCCCATGCCACTGATTAATCTGTTTATTATTAATTATTAAATACCTGTCACCATCAAACAGCAGCAGGAACACACACGCATCCCCAACTTAAGAATAACTTCATTAGTTATTTATAGGGGACAGAACAAAATTGCTGGGGTTGGCGGAGGGGCTGAATCTTATATCTAAATCCTGAACCTTATAAATAATTTCACTGGACCCTCCCATTGACTTAGAAAAAACTGCAATACCATCCACTCAGTATCAACATCAACATAATATATTTACAATAAGGCAAATGCAATAAAATGAAAAAAACTGTCTAAACATCATCAAATAACTGGTTATTACAGTTAATCCAGTCTGTGGATGTTGCAGGATTTGAGCCACAATATTTTTCACTGCCTCCCCAAATTACAAATAATAGCTTAAAATAACCATGTATTAGTTCAGATGATGTTGTAGACATAATGATGCGTTCCTGACCCCAGGATCAGCATCTTGGGTAGCAATTATCACAACTAAACATTATCTGTGTGTGTGTGTGTGTGTGTGTGTGTGTGTGTGTGTGTGTGTGTGCACCTCCACTGTGTATTTGAGATGGCTTTGTGGGATTGTTTGTGGGCAACAGAGTGAGAGACCTTAAAAGCAGGTCTCTCACAGCAAAAAAAAAACCCCAAAAACACCAGTAAAGCAGTAAAAGTAAAGCAAAAAAAACCCCAAAAAACACCACAGAGTAAACAAAGAAGCACAGTAGAGAAAGAATAGTACACAGTACAGTAAGATAAAGAAGCACAGTAAAGAACACACAGCAGAGTTAAAGAAAGAGAACTGGATTTTGATTTGCTTCCTTTTAGCAGAAACTGATCCACCAAAACATATCTGGATTGACTATTCAGATATGCTAGCGTACATATGACCCTAACCCTAGAGAAAGCATAGACAATACTAGAGCTATAGTATCATTTAAAATGGTGCCCACATAATTTATCTTCTAGTTATTTGGTACCAGTTCGAAACTGAAATGCTGTCTGACTGAGCTTGAAACTTTGGAAACTTGACTGTGGCTTGTAAAAATACATGTGCAATCTGCTAACTTCAGACTGGATGTGTGCGTACATTTACATGAGCGTATCTTTCTGTGTGCTTTCACCTTGATGCGGCTGACGGCCTCCTGCGCCTGCATCATGCGGATGTTCTTGGACGGTGTCTTATCTGACAGCAGCTGGGTGGAGCCCAGGTAGTTGGCTGCGAAGATGATCCCATCGATCAGGTCCTCTGGGTCACATGGGCCTGGGACTGGAGAGAGGGGGTGGTTCAGTCTCACTGCATAACTGTGTTTCCCCTCCCATTTATATAGAGAATTATATAGAATTATATAGTGAGCTGCACTAATGAACGCACTTAATGAATTTATCTATGTCACTAGAAATATGGGAGGGGGAGGGTATCATTGAAATACATGAAAAACAATAAATGCATTATTTTGGAGAGAGTATTTTCTTGACCTGTGATTCAAACAAAGAGGGTGCTGCCACTCACACTCACATATATTCTTTCTGCCCAGTTCTGCATCAATAATGGACTGAAGTAAATTAAATTACTGCCAATTACTACTGGGTAGAACACCTCAGCTGCTCTCAACAAACATTATCAGATTATTACAGCAATAATTTACGACTTTTAAACCCTTAAAGTATGTGTCATTAGAAAGTGATGCCCATGGTAAAGTATCTTATGACAACACACACAGTGTCCTGCTCTGATCATGAGAACATCTGATGCTGTGACTGGCCTCCTCTGCATAGAAATATGTTACAACTTTCACTTTTGTTTATCACTCTGTGTGTGTGTGTGTGTGTGTGTGTGTGTGTGTGTGTGTGTGTGTGTGTGTGTGTGTGTGTGTGTGCATGTCCATCAAAGAAAGAGCAGTGAACTGGAATCTCCCCCTCCCCCCACCTGTCTCTATTGACTACTGAAGGCTTTGACATTTAGGAAACAGGCTTAGCAGTTCAATAAGCTGCATATTACCAGGGAATCACTGGGGAATCAGCTTCAACATACCAAACAGTGACAGTATAGACCAGGCAGAGGTTATGGAGGACAACACATCCATCACTTCTCCATCAGTTCTTCAGGATTGAATCTGTTGGCCGAAAGCCTGCCAGCATGTCAATGGTGTTGTGCCTGTGACACATAACACTTCTATCTGTGTTTTCATCTCATGCCCTTAGTGTTTAATTTCACAGGTAGTTAAGCATTTTACAGCCCCAGTCCTTGGTTATGACTCAGACACTACCTTGTTTCCAGGCAATGATTCTGGCATTCAATATTTAGCGGGTAGTAATGCTTGATGCCTGATTCATGATTACCACACACGGACTACCACATATATTCATATATGAAATAACCCTGAACCACAGTATCTAATCTGAAATATTGTTCAAATTAAGAGGAAACTGCTGATTTTTGCATTTTCAGCTCTGATTTATGGTTGTTACACTTAAACTAGCAACTGTGTTTCCACATAAGGTCGGAGAGTAGAAACTTATATTGTTGTTATGATCTTATTATTGTAGACCATTAGACCAACATTATATCAGACTAATCATTCCATCTTTTTCATTACTACATCGCTAATTCATTAATTAATTTTTCCACCTACTATTTCCACCTACCATGATTTTACCGTCTATCTCCTTGCTAATACCAAACAGATATGTGTGTCCGTGTTTCATTAAGTCCTTGATCCTTGTTCATGACTGAAACAGCTGTTGTAGCATCATCTGCTCCTGTTTGGTCCTGATCAAACTAGTATTTACAACTTATATATGATTTATGGTCTATTTTTGCTTTGAACAAAATAAAATAATTTACAAAGTGTCCCTGGAAGGAGCTTTTGGTTAGTGCCCACACGTTGCTCTCTGCTGCAGCCAGGCAGTCCATCCATCCATCATCTCACTGTCTGGAGCTGTCCACTTCATGAAGCCGGGTGCCTGCCATCAAAGTACCTGCAGCGTTTACTCCAGATCCTTTACTGAAATCTCCATGTTGGTTCCAAACTCCCATAATCCATCTGCTACAGCTTCTTAAACATCTTACTTTTCAAATCCCTAACAAATATTTTAGGTCTGGCAGGGAAAAGAAAACGTGTCTTCATGTTTCTGCATCCATTTTTCTTATCCAACCTTTTAGCAGTGCATTTATTTCCTTCTTGAGCATTTCAAAGTTTACTGAAGGCTCCATTAGGAATTTTCCGATCTCTTTAAATATTTCAGTGACTGCTTCGCATATTTTAACAAGGTTGAATGTTTTATTCAGGTTCATTATTTGAGTTGCATTTGTTTAGTAGAGTGCCTTTGCCTCAGTTTAGAAATTTGTAAAAACATACTCACTCAAGTTTCTATTAATTGTGAAGTTGTAGTATTTTACCTTGGTAGCACCTCAGTCTGACAACAAGTCATGGCAGACAATCACTGGCAAACATCTTATCTTTAATTCTCTGATCTTTCATTGTCTGTTTGTTCTTGTCATGATAAGAAGAAAGAAAGTGCCTTTATATCCTCCATTGTTGGTGAGCAGCCAAATCAGCTACATACTACAAAAACTAACTTCCCCATGGGGGGCACTGTCACAGTTTAACCTCTGCACCAGAGGATGAAGCACTCACCTTCTACATATGTGGGGAAGGATGCAAGGCTTTTCCTGGACTATTAATAAAAAGAGAGAAGATTAAGTTTTTCAAACATAACTTCAACTTGATGTCCATAAGTGAAAACGAGACACAGTGCAGTGAATATCTAATGAATAATCGATTGTTGAACACACCTCTTTACTAGAGGGAGATTCAAAGCTGTCATCCTGCAGCAGATGTCTGCTGGAGGACTCTGCTCCTGGAGGAGATGGCGAGCCTGAACCAGGAGACTGCAGGGAGAGAACAGAGAGTGGGGACAAAAAGCAGAATACAATCTGTGAATTGAAATCCTTAAGTCAGAAGCAAGCACCACTTTAACGCAAATGTACCACGTGTTACCAAATGAATGTATTTATGCCATGCAAAAGAGTATGTTCTCAACGGTAAACTTTCCTTTGCATCCTGCAGGCCTGTCATCACATGTACAGATAGCCCATACATCTCATACTCTTTGAAGGCTAGCTGTGGTTCAGGAGGTACAGTGGTCATCCACTAACCAGAAGGTCGGTGGTTTGATCCCTGGTTCCTGCAGTCTGCATGTCAAAGTGTCTTCAGGCAAGATACTGGCAGCACTATCAGTGTGTGAATGGGTGAATGCTGCCACGCATTATAAAGTGCTTTGAGTGGTAGCTGAGACTAGAAAAGTGCTTTATAAATGCAGTCCATTTAAGTGTCTTTCAGCCAAAGCAACAAACGGCTAAGTTTCTTTGGGTCAAACTGTTTCTCTGCAAACATGATCGACACCACAGTTTGAATAGAAGAATCACTGAGTTTCTGTGAATATTCTGATCATCCAAGAGTCACTGGAGATCAATCTACAGAGACAATGTCTTGACAGGACCTCTGGGTAACAAGTTATGTTTGAAACTGAAATACTTTGTATTGTATTGTCAAAACTAGAGCAGGCAGCAGTTAAGTGTTTTACCTCAATTTACATGTCGACAAGAGCTACAGAGCACAATATTAGCCATGCTTTTACATTAGCAGGTGCCACCAACAGCAATAAGTAAGTAAAATGAAGTAGGAGCTACATGTCTGCAATGGAGGCCTCACTGTGAAAATCTATGAAAGACACTGATCAGGTTTATAAACTAGTGTTCTAACAGGTAGATATTAATCAAATTAAGAAGAGCCACACAGCACTTCAAACAGACAAGATGACATTTTGGAAGGAGAGGACAAGTTGAATTTCACAGAACAGATTCACGCTTGTCAAAATGATCTGAACTGAGCACAAAGGTTATTAATTGTGCGGCAAACTCTGCAGAAGTGTGAAAGACACCTTAGAGTCTATTTAAAGCCAACATAGGGCAGAAAGACAGGACAACTCAAATCAACTGCAGGCGCTACACACAGCCAACATCAACAGCATTAGACACACAGCCCGATTCCTCTCGTCTCGCTCTGAGTGAATGTGAACGTGACAGACAGCAAAAAAACGCTGTGATGAGGTGAGCTGAAAGGGTACACTGACACACCAAAAGGACAAATCGGAGCTGAGAGGCAAAACATCACAACATATCACCTCCGTGTGGGAGAGAGGGCAGCACATGTCATAACAGAAACATGGACCAGCAGGAAACATCTTGCAGGCTACAGCTCAAATAAACTGCAGGTTTCATCTCTGTTATAGTTGTATTTTCTTCAAGTCCTTGCCTTCTAATATTTCTTTTTTGTTTGTTTTAACTTTGTAGACCATTTAAAAGGTTGGTTCAAAAAACACCACTCACTTCCCTCTAGGTGCTTCTCTCCATGCAGAGTATTGGTTATAATACTAAAGGTTTTGAGAGCTGTCTCTGAGGTTTGTGCCTCCACCCCAATACAATGGCAAGGGAAAATAATTTCATTTTTCAGAACACTGAATAAGGGCATTAAAAATTCAACAGTAACATGTCCTTGCAGAAACAACGCCCTCATGCACCAGATATTTCTAAAGCTGGATAAATAAAGCAGATACTATCAGAAAATAAAAAAGAAACTAAGCTCAAGTGTTTGTGGTAGAGAGACCACACAATCAGCCCTCAAAAATATAATCAAGGATGCTTTATCAACACTGACAAGAGCAACATTATTCCCTTGCGCTTCCTCAGGTTCATGAAAATGCACAGTTTGTATAGACTATGGCTTACAGTAAAGGTGTGCAAAATAGGCTTGACCTTCTCGGATAATTAATATCGGTGCACATGTCATTAAAAACAATACACAGATAAGTCAGGGGATTTTCTGATGACGTGTTTATCTTGCAGCTGTCAGCACCTCCAGCCCCGAGGTATGTGCTGTGCATAAAGCTTTTTTCTCTTTTTCACAGACGTGAGAGCAAGTGAAACAAGTCTTTAAGGGCCTGTTGGCATTTTGTCTGAGGAAATCATGTCGATAAACAGATTCAAGTCAGCGAGGTAATCATCATGACACAACAGGAGCCCAGAGTGGCCCTGCTTTCTAATTCTTCAAATACGCCCATGATTTCAACATCAACTCTATCTTGAGATAACAAATAAGATAAAATAAAACAGGGGACATTTGGGGATTAATTAGTGTCCTGTAAGCTTTGGTATAATTAAGATTTTTTTTTAGTTAGAACTGAGTTAGTTGTGCTGAGTTTTTATGTAGTTGATTTCCCTGATGGCAAAATAAAATATATTCAGAAGTGGCCTGATAATGAACTTACTTCATAAGTCATTACATGTTTCTCTCCACTACATGACAGCACTCTTCTACATTTCAAAGGGAAATATACTGTACTACATTTTTTGGGCATCTTTTGTTAGTAGAAGTTTATCATTTTTAAAAATTGTACAAGATACAATAAACCAATAAAATATGTTGAATTGTGTAGAACTTCGCCTCATCCTCGCTTGTGAACAACTGAGTCTTTCCAGGATGAACCTTTCATACCCAATCATGATACTATCACCTGTTACCAATGAACCTGTTTACCTGTGGAAGGATCCAAACAGGTGTTTTTGGATCAGTCCACAACTTTCAGTCTTTTGTTGCTCCTTTCCCAACTTGTTTGAAACATGTTGCTACTATCAAATTCAGAACAAGGAGATATAAAAATCAATGAAGTTGATGAGGTCAAACATTAAATATATTGTCTTTGTGCTGTTTTCAGTTGAGTATATGTCAAAGAGAATTAGCAAATTACCACATTCTGTTTTATGTCTAGGAGTCCTAACTTTTTTTGGAATCAGGGTTTTAGACCCAGCAGTATACATATTGAGATGTTGAGATTATTAAATCATCATGATAACAAATCGTTATCTGTAAAAATCAGACAATGCTACACGGCTAAAAAGAGAAACCATCAATTCAACACACCAATGGAAAAATCATCATAAACTCTTCAAACTGTTCCCACCTCATCACCTTCATGTTGGTCAGGCTGCTGCTTCTGCTTGGCCTGTTCCTCCTCAAGCTTCTCTACTTGATACATCCAAAAGTTTTCCATGGCTTTCAGTAAAGGTGCAAACCCCGCTGAACATCAACAAGTGCCCCAAATGAACTAGTGTTGAGAGTGGCAGCGTGTCGTTAAATGGAACACCAGTGTCTACGGACCGGGAGTCAGCTGCTCAGGTGACACTCGGGATTATGTATCATGATTCATCATGGAATCAAGAGGCTGGGTCTGTCTGTCGGCCTGGATTTGCTCTGCTGACAGTGTGATATCATGTTATCATTATTCATCAAATGAATTCATACTGTATGTTGTGGACACATTAACCTAAATATGAAGTTTAAAGCAGAAGTGTTATTAAAAGCAGCCAGGCTGCAGGTATGGTCTGATCACGGTGATGCAAACAGGAAAACAGCCCGGCCGTTCTGTTACTGGATCCTCACTGAATTATTCAATTTGTCTTGCCCTTTACCTTTCTCTCTCTCACCCTTACTCAATAAATCATTGGGAGGAGGGAGGGGGAGTGACAACAGGAGGGGGAGAAGGAGAGAAATACCACATGACTGGGATTTCTATTCAGGCTGAGAACAATGTTTGCATTAATCACCATGAACAAGAAAGAAAGTCAAATAATATGAGGGGTGGCATGCTATCCCAAAGACAGAGCACTTCCACTTAGTGCTATACAGTCTCTGGCAAGATTTCTGAGGGGACCATTTAAATCCTGGAGTTCTCTTAACCACTCACTGCTATCTTTGCCTGTTCCTTGAGACAGGCTGGAAGCAGCTATCCTGCCTCTGTTCAAAAATACATGTGCCAACACCTCAAAAGCTCACTAATGAACATGTTGGATCTTGTATGTTAAATCTGAACGCAAACAGAAATGTAAAAAAAAAAGAAAGGAGAGGTCTGTGACTTAACTTAAGTCTTCATCCTAACATTTAATGATTTATGTTATTAGAACTTGTCCCTATAGGAAATCCATCATAAAATACACTGAATGGCCAAACTGTGTGAACAGCACAATATTACACCGAGGTTGGCTACCAATGTTAGATGATGAGACCTCGCTTGTGGTCTGCCTTTCAACTCATCCCAAAGGTGTTGGAGAGGGTTGAGGTCAGGACTAAGAAGCATCCAATCCTTCTGTCTAAAATAGGATTGGATGCTGGAGCAGATTTCCCTTCACTGGAAAGACGGTATAACACCCAACCCAAAGCAAGAAAAGCAGCCCCAGACTAAAAAGAACACAAAGGTATGTACTCCTCTGAAAAAAAAAAAACAGGGAACAGATCTGAAGGGATACATTGTGAGTAGAGGTGTGCCAATATACCAAAAGTTTTCAAGTGCAAGCTGAATCAAAGGCAACTGGACTTGGTGTAGGTCCAGCTGCCTTTGATTCATCTTGCACTTATGAATACCATGACCTGGGTGACTGAGAACTTTCACAGACATACCAAAAGTTTTATTTCTGCTTTGGGGGAACACATTGCTCACATCACCTGAACAACAGAGAAGAGCAATACCAAGAAGAATTTGTTGCATTTGTCTAGTGCAGAGGTGGTGTTTAGAGGGGTGGGTGGTGGTGGTGGCTTGTGAGAGCTCAGTCTAACAGGTCCATCGCTGTTACGCTATGTGCACAGTCCTAATGTACTGCATTGTAAAACTTACTGTAATCACTAACACCCAAATGAAATGAGCATGAAAACATTAATGGATGCATGGAATTGGGAGGCAGACACCATGCTGCACTCAAAGTCTTTCCCAGTCAACTGATTAAACCTTTTAACAACCGGCCTGCATGTTTTGGAGATTTTCTGACCAACAAAGCTGCAGTGTACAGTTCACTTTTCAGTGTTTGTATGGTTTGATAAAATGCAAGGTTTGATTAATATTGTATCTGCATTAGTGTGTGTATATTGCATTGATGTAGAAAAGTTAATTCTTTGCAGAATGATATGCAGTAGGAATCAAAACTGAAGGGTAATCAAGGGTAGTTAAGAAAGGAATCCAATGGAAGAGTAAGGTCACATTAAAATCACAGTCAGAGAAATAAGGTCTAACAGCAGCTGTGAGATGGACTAACTTCATTACTGCAGGGACAAAGGACACAAACACAAAGAGAGGAACTGAGGAGAGTTCTTGATGCTTCCTACTAATGGCACAATCCTATCCAGTCAAATGGCAATGGTTCCGAGATTTCCTGCCTCCACCCCAATACAATGGAGCAGAATGGAGAATTTAGCATTGAAAAACGACATTTTATGACATTTCATCCTCATGAATCTGGGTAATCCACAAAACACATTGTCAGCAGTTTCAATATTAACTATTTTTTTGGTAGAATGTAGTTCCAGTGAAAATAGTCACAATGAACTCTGTGGATCATCCAGATCATCAGGGATACTTTCTGGGAAGAGATGTTGCCACTGAAATCTTTTAAAAGTTGTGATGAAAAGATGGAAAGCTCAAAAACATACATTTCAAAACTGTCCCCATGACTAGACATCACTAAAGGGATGTGCAAAAATATGTTTCAACAGCTTCAGTTGTCCATCTGCACAGGAAGTGTTCAGGCACAGTACTGCTGTGCAGAGCCCACTACACAATCATCACAGTCATTACACATATAAACAGAAGAAAATAGACATGAAGCCTAAAGACGCTTTGGGGTCGATGATTGGAAAACACTGCTGAAAGAAACTACAGTTCATTTGAGCTGTAGCCCACAAGACATTTCTTGCTGTTGTATGTTTTCGTGCCATGAGATGTGCTGCCCTCTGTCCCACACAGAGGTGATATGTTGTGATGTTTTGCGTCACTCTTGTGATGCTGCGGTATGTCCAGCCGGTGCGTGCCCTTTCAGCTAATCTCATCACAGCTTGTGTGTTTATGTTCTTGCTGATGTTGATGCATTCAGACTCTGAGCGAGATGAGATGAATTGCGTTGTGTAAGTAATGCTGTTGATGCTGGCTGTGTGGGGAGTCTGTAATGATATATGTTCTGGCCTTTCGTTCTGCCCCCTTGGATTTTTCTGCCCTGTGTAAATGTGCAAACAGTAAACCAACACATTCATATGCAAACAACAGCTGACTAACACAGCGGCCATGTTTTCCAATATAAGTTGATCAATAATAGCCAGAGATGCTGTACTTACATCGCCCCCCAGCGTTGGCTGTAGGTCACACTCTACAGTGGGGCTCAGGTCCTGCCTCATTACCCAAATGGGCTCCTTAGGCTCATCAGGTGTGTAAGGAGATCTCACTGTTCTGTTCTTCACCTCCTCTATGGCCTCCTTAATGTCCTTGATGGCCAGGGATATGGCGTCCCTCTTCTCCTGACTGTTCCTCACTGCTACAGGCTCCTCTGAAGGACTCACAGCCTGTTTTCTGGCCGGCTTCCCTCGGTTGGCAGCTTTGTGGTTTTCGTCTGAGTCGGTTTGGAACTCAGGTTGGGGATTTTCTTCTCCTTGTGGCAGCTCATTTTCTTCGTCTATGGTCTCTTCTGCAGCACATTGAAGACTCTGAGAGCTTAGGCTTTCTTTGACCTCTGCCACAATGCTGTCGATGTCCTCCTCCTGGTCGCAGCTGTCAGCACGTGGGTACGGGGCAAACTCGGCCTCCTTCTCTGGGCTGTCAGACTCGCCATCTGAGCGTTCGTCGTAGTGGCGCAGGCGGGAGCCCACCGCCTCCTGTTGATGGTAGTCTCCACCTCCCACCCGGCCCTCCAACAACTGAAAGCCGGCCCTCCTCTGTTGGAGAGTTTCTGTGTCCTCAGCTCCGTCTGCAGCAGATGAAACTGATGTTGGAGCATCGCAGATTTCCTCATAAACATGCTCAGAGAGTGAGTAAATGTCATATGGTTCAGAGTAGGCCTCGTCCACGAGTCCACCGTCTAAACTCTCCAAGCTCTGACCAGTCGAGACGTCAGCCCTTTCCCCGGAGTGGCTGAGTGGCTGGGTGTAGACGTAGTTGGAGTAGCCGGCGTTCAGCATCTCCTCTCCTTCATCCTGTCTCTGGGGGTGCTGGATCTCAGGCAGGGGGTCACGTGGTAAGGGCGGAGGCTGAGGGGGATAGTTAGGATGTGAATGGAGGTGTTGCTGTTCGGCCTCGGCACTCTCAGTGTACCCCTCCGCCTCCGGCCGTAGCTGGACTCCGTAGTTCCCAGCCTCGTCCTCCACCTCTGGCTGCCCCTCAGGCTCCAGGGACATCATGACCAGGCCATCGTCCCCCTCAGCCCGGTCAGTGTGGGTGTGGAAGCCACTCTCGGTGCTTGCTGAGCGGGCCAGAACCGAATCGTCCCTCTCTCGCTCATCTTCCTGGGTCATCTCTGCGTGGTGCTGCTTCTCCAGTTGTTGTGCTAAATGTTGTGCTCTCTCTGCCTCTCTCTGCTGCCTCTGTCTGTGCCTCTGCTGCTGGGCTCTGATCCGGGCCTCACTGTCCCCTTGCCTGCGATAACGTGTCACTGCGGGTCGGGGAATGGGCTGGGGCAGCTGGGGCTGTGGAGCCCCATGTTGCAGCTCCACGTCTTGCTCCTCCTGTGGCCTGCGCTGCTGCGGCGCCCTGGATCTGCCGGCAGCACTTCCTCCGGCCGGGGCTTCACAGCGTCTGTAGCGCTTTTCTTGGTTGCTGTGGTTACGGGACCGGCTGTTGTGGTTGTTGTGGCGATGGCGAGGAGGGGCATCGGTCTGCTCCGTCACTTCCTGGCCAAGCTCCGTCTCCTGGGGGTTCATGGTTGTCTGGTTCTGGTTGGTTCAACAGTGTGGGAGAAAGAGGTTTTAGGAGTCCGTCATCAGTCGGTGCATGTATGAGGTAACAGCAGTGGGAAGAGACTGAAAGTGAAAGAGAGAAAGGGAAAGAGAAAGGGGAAAACGTGTGAGAAAGTGGAAGTTTGGTGACTTAGTGACTACTCACAGAGCTAACTGGCAAAATACTGTAGATGGCACGCTAACCACTCACAGTCTAGTCTGCCAAGAATGTGCTAGTACTACTCAGCTACAACAGCAGTCCAAGCTTGGCTGCTAAAAACACAATAACGCATTTGTAACTCCCTCCTCTGGATTTCTGGTGGGCACTTCAAAATGATCATTAAAATTCACTCAGAGTCATGTTTGCTTAAATATTCATGCCAGATAAAGTTATTCTGATCCTTTTTTCAACCTTTATAACCTTTATCAGGTAAGTCCAATAACGATTAAGATCTCATTTTCAAAGAGAGACCTGAGTACATGTCAAAAAAAAACAAAAGATACTGAGGAACCCATAATATGAAATACAATATGTATCTAAGTTAAGTTGACCTTCTCATGATTTTGATAGCATGTCTTACACTGCTATAGTTACACTGCTACATATTCACACTAGGACCTGCAGTGTGTAACCATTGTCAAAAGGAGGTGGGGGTTAACTGCCATGCTCAGTCATTGGCAGTTATTTTTATTGAAAATATATTTGTATACAAATTGAATTTATTAATCATGAAGTCAACTTGCACACAATCACACACATTTATCACAATTATGACTGGCTCAGAATTGTGTTTTATGGAAACTATAAAAATAAAACAATACATTTTATGGAAAACATACAAATACTAAAGATGTTTATATCCTGGGGCAAGAGACGGCCAAGGTAGTTAAAGGAATTTTCTTAGTGAATCAGTCGCTGACATATTTCAATAATGTATCACAACAAGGGGTCAGAGGTGGATTAGATTCCTGGTAGTGGTACCTTTGGCTTGACCAGTGCAATTCCCTCTGTAGAGCAGAGTCATTTCAAAGTAGATTAAAATGGTATAATAATCTGCAAAAATAAAGTAAAACTGATCAAACTGTGGTCATCTGCCCTATCTGCATATGCCGCCCTTTCTGTCAGTCTACTGACTGCTCATCACTCAACACTGGCCCAATGACATATAGTTAGCTGCAGGCTCAGTCACTGCTGTCAGAGGCAACGTCAACACATCTACTGCAGGACAATGTCACTTCCATCCTGGTTCATCAAACTCTGCTCATATTTGCTCAATGTTTTGTTACAGAGGTGGCATACTGGACACAGGATGGTCATAGAAATACTAGAGGAACATTATAGGAATACTACAGGCAGTGGTGCATCTCTATGATCCTCGAGCTCTTCTGTTACTAACACATTGCTACTTCTCACTTTGATCATGAAGGTAACGCTACTCTATAGAGTATACAGTATAGGCTAAGATAGCAGAGTAGTTTTAGTATATATAATAGTAGTAATAATAGTTTAATAGTAGTTTAGAGGAGATAAAAAGTCAAAAGGGCAGGACTGACAATTATAAATCGGCCTTACTTACTATACTTCAGCACCACAGACAGATCCATGGATTTAACAATAACCAGCACAGTTAGGCTGCTGATATTTCTGAGCTGTGGTCGGGGCCATAGAGTCTAACTTGCACAAACCCCTCTGTCCTGTCAAAGGGAAGAGAAGAAGCAAGGTAACGGCTAACAAGAGGGATGTATTTGGGTTATTTTGTTAACAAGCGGCCCCCTCATCCCCCGCAAATCACCCACTGCCTGACACAAAGGGTTTACTTGCTTTTTCTCATTTGTTCTCAAACACCAAAGTCTCATTTTGACCCCTCTGAATTACACTGTTTATTATTCTCCCAAAGGACAGATCAAAAAGAAAGAGTCAGAAAGAGAGAAAACACTGTGGAAAAAGTTGAAGAAGACAAACAGAAAAAAATGTTTTCACAGATTGTGCCTTCACAAAAGTAAGAGTAACAGAAATGAGTGCATATTCGTGTGGAGCCATTACAAAGACAGGATGCCTATTGATGCTGTGGCTGGGTAAACCATCACAGCCCTCAGTTAGCCTGCTGCCAACTTAGTAAAATGAGGGAAAGCCAGCTTATATTTGGGTCAAATTTGGCCTCTCACACTCAGAATACACAAAAGAGATAAGTACCAAGCAGACAAAGACAGAAACTGAACTGGCCTTCAAAATGAAACCAGACTAACAGTTTGAGGCCCCAGCAGTGGCCCCTAGAGGTTGCATTCATTCCATGCCAGAAGCAACATAACCATGACATGATCATTTAAAAACTAGAAGGTGTAATAATTATTTGAATCGATGGAACAATAAAAACTTATGAAGCAAAAACACAAATAAAAAACAAAGAACTAGACAAATATGACAGGATGTAAAGCCGCCTATTTCAACTTACTGTTAATGTTAATTTAGACTAAATACAAGTGCATGTTCATTAAACACAACAACCACAACAATATACGTATATTGTATCTTAATACGCTTTCCACTGGCCAAAATGCTCAAATACTTCCTGTAAATTTGTATGGCATGTTGTGTTTTGGTATGAACATGGTTAATGAATAATTTGCTTTTCTGTTTACTTATTCTTTATTTATCTGCTGTATATCATTTAATCAATTTATTGACTGATTATTTATTTCATTTAAGATCAGAGGAAAAAACGCTATTCAGTCTCGGCCACGACCCAGAACCCAGCACTCTGGGGAACTGGGTCATTTAGGAGAAGGACCTGCAGGCCAAGGACAGACAGTGACAGCGGGTTATTAACCAAAAGTATGTAGAAACAGGTAGTCTGGTCATTTCTGGCAAATATATTACACAGGAACTACCATCAATGTTTAGTTTAAAGTAATATTACTTTGCAGTAAGAACTGAATTCATTGATTTTTTGGGTGCAGTGAAACACACTGTAACCACCAATATTCTAATCTATATTCACTGATCTTGTATTTCACCAACTCCTGAGAAAAACATTCTGGCTCTTCAGCTGCTAAATGCTCTACTATGCTAATTCTCTACTTTCTAACTCTATCTGTCTGCTGTTTGGTGCTTAGAGATGCCATGGGGAGCTTTTGACCACTAGTAGCACTATGGTACAATGTTTTTATGAGTGCATTCCAGTTTGTTCTGGGACAAGGACACACCTGTTAGTCGGCTTTAGGAATTTGTATTTGCACTTGTCCACTTAGTGTCCATTTAGTGGCCCAAATGTTTTAGTGAAAGGGGAAATTATGTAAATTCATTTCACATCAAACTTTAGTTCCTTCAGTCTCACATGTGGCTGAATGGAAATGAAAATTAAAATCTGTTTACGGCTAAAAGACATCAGACTCTTTTTCTTCCTAACTATAATATTATCTGTGATAGGACAAACAATTATTAATGAAACAAGAGAGTTGCTTACAGTTCTTTTATTAATCAGACCTGCAGTTAACACAAATCCATTATTATTACCTAGATGTTGAGTCAGAAAACAAATAAGATCTAATGCTTAAATTGGTTCTGTTATCTGTCCACTTGGCCCATGCGTCCTCAGAGATCCCTCCACCCTCCTCAGAGCCGACATGTCAAGCATCTAGTTTCAAGCATCTTTTCACCCATAGGTCCTGAAAGATCAGACATTTCTCACATACTCAAAGATGTGCCAGAGAAACCCAGCTGTAATGTCAAGCACTACCTTTTCATGTTAAATTCTAGTAAATGTAAGTTTGTCAGGCACTCACTCACCTTCTGTTACCAGGTTGCCAAGTTGACAGCAGGAGTGTTAGATTCTGTTATTTTTTCTCCACCCTGGAACAGAGAGCACATTCAAATTACAAATTACAACCGTAGTCCAGTTTCACAGTTATCTATTAAATCTAACATATTGGTTCACATGAATCGGCAGAAACCCTCACTAACAAATCGGAGGTCAACATTAAATCCTAAATGTGGCAAAGAACAAACACCCATACAGAAAGAATGCAGAGAGGCAAGACCAAAAACTTGTTTATCACTTTCTAGATGTCTTTTCTCCAGTGATGCACAAAAACAAGGCCAGAAAACGCATTTTCTGTCCATGTTACTCAAGGTAACTCAACAAACACACACAAACACACACACACACACACACACACACACCAGAGCAGCACCTCACACAGCAAACACTCCCACATACATACAGTACAAGTCAATTTGTTTAACAACTGAGAGCTGTAATGCAGATTTCTTCTGCAGGAAGAGGAGAAGATAGTTGACGCCTAATCAAGAGTCTTTTCTATTTCCCTTCAATACGACTGTGTTACAGAAATGAACAACTCAATATTTACAGTGTATTATGATGACAACTTATTTATGGCCAACACACTCTAAAGTGGTAAATTATGCTTATGCTTATACCAGATTTGAAAGCATATGCAGTCATTTTCTTTTTCCGTTTATGACTATATTAGTTTGTATATTCTCATGCTAGTTATGTTTGCATGTAGGGATGCTCATTATACCTTACAGTCTGACTGTTCAAAACACTTTGACAATTTTGAATTTGATTGTAAAGGTCATGGGGTCAAAAGTCAAAATGCTGGGGAAGGTCTGTCAGGTGATGCACTTGAACCCAAAAATCATTTTCCACAACTGTTATCATTTCAGAAGAAATTATGAACACATTTCAAACACTGACATTGTTTGTAAAACTGAGCTTTTAGGTCCAATAAAACATTGTCAGTCAGCTCAGACAGAGACTCAGTGCAGAAACTATTGTGCAACGCAGTGAGGCATTGCTGCTGTCAAAAGATTTGTTGCACACTGTATTGTAGTTATTTTACATTTTGTGGCTAAAAGTCTTGACTGTGATATAACAGACAGATGGTCTGCATCTTCCAGCCAGCTGCACTTCCACATTTTCTGTTTCTAGCAGAACTCCACAAAGCAACACTGCCTTTCTCTCTTTCGGCTTCAACAAAGTCTGTGCTTGTGAATGATTCAAGTAATCAGGCTCCAATATTCACAAAGAAAAAGAAAAACAAAGAACAAGATGAAGAAAGAGCAACACTGTAAATGCTAGCGATTATGAACAGGCTGGACTGATCTAGCTGCACGAAGCACTTTCCAACTACTAGAGGTTGACATAAGCAAGAGGAAGAAGAGGAGGATGAGGAAGAAGAGGAGAAGGAAGAGGAAAGAAAGGGAGAAGAGGAAGAGGAGACAAATGACAAATGCATGACCATAATTATTTAAAACTTCTTAAATTAAAAATGACTTTGAAAGCATGTGTCTCAGATCCACACAGCCCAATGCCTAAGTAGGCATTTATTGCTTTTATTCTGCATCACCTGGGGCTCAGACTCACAACCCCGGACACCAAGAGCATTATCTTGTTGAGCTACTTGCCAAGGGAGAAACCAGAGATGGCTTCACTCTATGGCTTAGGCAGTCACAAGGGTTGTGATGTCAAGGCAGATTCCCAAACTAATATTGAAAATTCAGTTATCAAGACAAAATGCAGAGAATTCTGTGTTCTGTCTTTGTGTGTCTGTAATATTTATATTTTAAAAAAGACTGATTGCTCCATAAGTGACAACCCAATGTTTAAAGATGTTCTATTTTCTATTTCTAGTTCTTGATTTTTCCACACTACATCTACCCAGATATCATCATTTTGTCAGTTATTGTCGTGAACAATGACGTTCTATTCAGTGAGGAGTTTGCAGTAGAACATTTTGTAAAACATTTTGATGCACAATGGGCTCAATTTTTTATTATTCAAAAGGCTAGATTGCTTGTGGAGGACGGTCTGAAGATACAGTGTGGCAGGTTTGTTGTTAACTGACCAAAAAATGTGGGAGGAGATCACAGGTTTTCAAAATAAGAGGCGAGGACTTCATCTCAAAGCACCTGAATATTTCTGCTCATTGTCCCTACATTCTGGGGAAAGTTGCAAAATGGTAGCACGTTCAACTGATTTGCTATGAATTTTCAAAGTCTTGAACTTTCAACAGTTACTGTAGCGCCATTATCCGGACAATTAGCTCACAATAGCAGTTGAGGCATAGGACTGTACCAATGTGCAAAGTTATATTTTCATGCATGGGAAGGCAGATTTCATCGTGGGAAGAAGAATATTAATAATATTGGCAAATACAAAAGGTCAGCAGAGCTGCCTGGCCCTTAATAATCACAAACATTATTAAATATATCAGCTCTCAGAGGAGTGAGTGTTTTTAGCTTCAGGCTGTGTTGCAGATCATTCCAGCAGTGAGGTGGCTTGCACAGGAAAACAGACTTAGATAATATGAGAATTTAAGAAATATGGATTCATGCTGTACTATTTGGTTGGGTGAACACTTATTTGCTCTCAAGGGGGTTTGAATCTATGCTTTATGTGCATAGATTATAACATTTTACTTGACGTGCAAAAAGCAGCTTTGGGCCACAGCTATGCACAATGCAATGCAGTCTGTGTAGCGTTTCATCCTCTACCTATAACCAATGCATCTGTTTGCAGTAATATACTATAAATAGTAGGTTGATAAAGAGGTAAACTTTGTAGTAAATGAAACTGAGTTTGGCCAGGGGATCATCTCAGTGCAGAGGAGCACTAGGCTTGAGTGTTTGTTTGCTTCAGGGAAGTTATGACTTAATTATATGTCATCAGGAATCTGGTACAGAAGAGGATTCTCTTCCAGCACAGAACATCAAGACCTACTGGGATCATAAAACACTGTGAGACGCAGACCCATGAGAGTATCCTCATTATTTTGCTGTTTACAGAATGGCACAACATTTTCATCATTAATAATTTTTCATACTTTTTACAGGTTCTCACAAAAGGATCTTTTTCAACTGTTGCTATCTAACAGCCATAAACATTTTCACTGAATATGTTGAATATGTTCATGGGGTGTTAGACTGTCCTGTTTAAACCAAACCAACGGCAGAAACAGAGAGTGAAATAATTGCTTTCAGTGTCTCTGCTATATCCTGTGCTTTTGTGTAGAGATGGAGAGCTCTGCTGCTCCAAGCATGCAAGTCTTATGAGATTTGAAAAGTTCACGTAGGAGCTGTTTATTATTCAGATGTGACCTTTGGATGGAGATCAAAAGAGTCTGCTGACAGCAGGCAGAGTGAGGTTTGTTTGCAGCCTCGCTGGCCTCATCTACGACAACCATTATACCCAGTACCGGCATCAGACACCGAGACAGTGTCCAAGCCTATATTTCAATTCAACATAGTGTATATTATAAAGTTTATGTTATGTTTTTGTGCTTTCTGACATTTTGTATTAGTTAGAGCCAAACCTCCATGCACTATTTTTTCTCCATACAACTAATAGGGGCTTTAGCCGTGCCAAGCTGTGCCGAGTCGTGATGACATGTTTCCACTACAGCCTGACAGCAGGGGACAGCCATGCTCAACCTGTGTCTCTTCTTTCACATACATATGCATTAGCTATATCTATATCTGGTCTATTCAAACAGATATGGACACATTCTGCTCTGTTTGGTCAGCGGGTCAGTTTTAAATATCACTAGGAGGAACAGCACAAAGAGAAAGAGCCACAGTGAGCTGAACAGGGCTGCAGGCTCTTACTGTGGTTTGCGACCAGCACACCACCAACACGTCATCAAGGTAAAAGACTTGCTGTGGGGTGCACTGTCTGTGCCTCTCCCCTCCCTCTCACTCTCTGGGCACAGGCAGGCAGGACTGCTGGTTATCATGGAAACCACTGGGTTACTGTTTTCAGTGGGATGGCAGACGAGGAGATAACCTCTCCAGGGGGCAGCAGTGTTCTCCCACCTCCGCCACAGTGGCAGTCACTTCCTGCCCTTTACCAACCACTAGAAAACTGTCATCACACATTGCGCCATTACTGGCTGAACAATCTGTTTGGATGACTGTCTTTTGTTTGAGGAAATGTTTATTTTTAGTGGACAACATAAATAATTCCAAAAAAACAACAGAATTATACAATATGTCTAAGAACGTGTCAGCATGACTAACAACAGTGAATCCATCCGCCCACCTCTCGGGCACTGCAGCATCTCCAGCTATAGTGCAGGTTGCCAGATACAGTGAGGGAGCATAGGCACAATGGTACCAAACCTGGCAACCTGGCTGTGACAACAAGATTCAGGAAGACCACAGTAACTGTTGTTCAACTCAGTTAAAAAAAAGTCTTTATGCTAAGTTCTGACTCCAGCTCTGTATTTAATAAGACATGCGACTGATACACAACTCCTCTGTCTGAGAAAGAAAGCAAATAAGCTCAAAAACGGTATACTGCTATGAAAGAAGTCCCAGCAGTCCCTGATGAGGCTGCAGGGGATCATCACATAATATAAAATGCCACAACAAGAAATCAACTCAAAGACAGAACAGTGAAGAAAGAAAGCCTTCTAAGCAAAGAAAGTGCCAAGTGCCTACAGCTGTGAAACTGCTGTGGGGCAGTTAAATTCAAAGTCAGCTGTTAAAAAACACTATATGTATACAACAAGAAATGAATCATAAATCATTGCTTGTCAAAGGTTTTACTGTATTATAGGTCATTGTCGTGGCAAGGTTGTGGAATTCCAAAACGCAGACAGGTCATGTGGCTTCTTTTTCCTCAATTTGGAAAGGTTAGGTCATCGACCAGGAGGGAGTGGACAGCAGGGGAAACATATAACCCCATATACGATCACCTGCTATTGTTTTGAGTGCAAACCATGGCTGGTTGAATTTACCCTCGGCTCAACAAAGCTAAGCACAGTGATCCTTCACCATACTGGGCTGATGTAGTTTATCAGAAAGCTACAGCTGATGTTATCACTGCAGCATGACGCTAATACTGTGTTGGAGAGGGATCAATACAGGCCTCCATGTGATGCACTGGGCTGGGGAGAGAAGCAGTGACTATATGAAGGAGGAGCTGTCAGCCTCGTCTCTCTGTGTCTCACTCCACATATACAGAGCAAATACAGATTCATCCCTTTCTCACTATGGGTTGTAGACATGTGGGTGGCAGGCAACCTCAACCTACATTTTAAGTTCTGTTTATTTAAGCCCTTGTACAAATCCTGTTAGTCCCGTGGAAGGCATGGAGAGGTTTGAACAGGATTTGTTTTATTAATGTCTTTAAGGACACAATCCACCCAGCTCCCTGCTGATACTCTGAAACTCAACTGCGTATACTGAGCGTAGCATTCAGTTAATGCCCAAAAACTAATGTTACAACTAGGACTGCATGTCAAAGGATTACTTACATTACAATGGTATCATGCTATCTTGGCTATAATTAGAACCTGGAATTTTTAGCATGCATTTTTTTTTAGCATTTGCTTTTTCAACATAAAGATAAACCAGATTTACTCTAACCAAAAAGGGTTTCTTAAAGTCACTACAAATCATGTAAAATCAAAAACAGGACACAATCTATTTTTGGCTCACCAACCGAAGCAGTGACTGAGCCGTGAACTCAGTGCTGCAACTGGTGGACAGAAGGTATAAAAGGAATTGCTGGAATATATCCTCTACTGATGCAGTATCAGGTCCACAGATCAGGTCTAAACATTATTTCTCTGTGCCAATTTTATGTTGCTTATTGGCCAACATATATAAGACATACGGTCAAAGAAACCATTATATCTGTGTAGATTATCTAAAGCTTTATGAAGAATTTGGTTTTGGTTCAGCATCATTGCTCTCATCAAGCAGCAGTTTTCATCAAACAGGTTCTGATATACTACCTGCCCAGCACCAGACAGCAGACAGACACAGTTAGAGACAAGGAGGTGAACAAAGAGGAGCATTTAGCAGCTAAAGTCAAGTGGACACAAACATGACTCCAAATGAATGATAATGTTGCTCTGTGTCTGTTTGTTCAACTTAATACAATTACAGTATGTCAGTATTACATTTATTACAGCTTGTTTCACTCTTCAGTTAAGGAAGCTTTAACATGTCAAACAGCCATACATCGGCAAAATGCTTAGTATCACAACAGAGCATATTGAAACTACTACAAGCGTGTTGATAAGATATCATAGGACACTGTATACTTAGATTATATTATCAATTATATTGCCTCACCCCTAATCAATACCTGATGTCAAAAAAGCATTAATGGTCTCACATTATTCAACTCCTTGTTCAAGTGGCATGGGGCAGACAGAGAGTCTATCATTAAGTTCTGACTTGAGGAACTAATTAGGAGGAAGCCAACAAAAACACAGCAGCCAGGAATAGGCCGGAGCATGTGCAGCCTTATTTCATCTGGATCATTATCATGTCATGTTGAGGTTGCTCATATGCAGCGCCAGTGCTGTGTCTGCTCCATTTACACCTCGTCTTATCATGAATTAGCAGCAGGGCTGCTGGAGTGCTGTGAAAGGAAAGACTGACAGACAGGGGCTTTACAGGAAATGCTGTGGATGTTACGGAGGACATTGGAGCAGAAACAACCCTGTGACGTCTGTGCTGATCATCATTAGCTTGGAGAAAATGTAATTAGTAATAGCTGCCACAGTGAAGAGTGAAGGAGATGCTCTGAGAAAGGTCACTGATTGAAATGTTTGCACTCCTGTAAATAAATGGTGGGAATGGGAATGGCACTGGAGTGCAGCCTTTCTATGTGAATATTCCTGGCCAGCTGTCCAAAATTCTTGTTCTACTGAACACTAAAGATTGATATACTGTACTACTGTCCAAATCCTACATCAGGGATGGATCACCTCTTTTCCTTCCTGCTAATGCATTGGCACCACACATACTAAATGATGTAGCACACGTGGCCCATATCAACAAGCTGCAACAGAATGAAAGCCATAAAGAAAGCAAAGCATCACCCCCACATCCCCACCCCACAGCCCTCTCAACAGAGCCCTAACCAATCAAGTCACAAGTGCAATAAGAAGGACCAGACTGGCTCCCCATTCACGAATAACTCCAATCATATTCCTTAGTACACACACAATCAAACCAGAGGTACCACGACCAGGAATATTGAGCCACTGTGTGTTTGTATTAAATATAAACCTGCAGTCAGAACAAAATGTTTGAAAATCACTTCAGACACGCAGCAAACACAGTGGAGATGTTGAGGATGCATTTGTATAGTGGACTTACAAAGAGCACCTACACCCAGGCTGCAAATCCTGCTCCAGCTGCCATCCAGTAGTTGCTGCTCGCTGTTGTGTACTGCCATATTACAGGTGAGTATGGTAACATGTACAAACAACCAGGGCTGTAACTAACAACTGTTTTCATGATTCATTTTCATGATTAATAGATTAAGGTCAAAAAATGTGAAAAATGCTCATCGCAACTTCCCAGAGCCCAAAGTAAAGTGTTCAAATTACTTATTTTGTCCAACATTTGTGTGAAAAATGATCGTTGCAGCTCTACAGACAACACTGACCACACTCAAGTGATGGGCAACAAAAGTGCATCAATTCATCAAAATACATTACAGATACCAGTTTTATATCACGGAATGAACCTATCACACTCTGTAGTTTCAGTATATAGACTGTCCTGACATTACCCATGGCTGCGTTTCTAATTAATAAAACATGAGGCAATAAAACATTCATGAAATGCAAAATAGACAAAATGCAAACTAGGGGTGAGGCGTCTGATTATTCCCCACAGCATTTTTCAAGCCTTCCCTCCATTTCTCACACAAGTCAAGTGTGAGTTTAGAGCCACGTGATTTACACACTCACTGCAATCTGGTGCTGTGGGTGGCTGAACAGTGATTGTAATAACAACCATCCACACAGCAGAGCAGACAGGCTGACAGAAACGCAACGGAGACCTGAAGTCCTGTCACAATTTTAGCTGAGCTTCTGCTCCACGGCAATTTTGTTCTCAGTGTATTTCGGCACAAAGGACTTCACTCATGTGTCATGTTAATCTAATCGGTTTATGGGCAACATAACAAGGGATGTCTGTATTTAGCTAATCCAGCAAATTGAATAACTGGCAAATGTAAGTATTTCATCACAAAGATGAAAGAAGTCAAATAAAAATATTGCCATAACATGATTATTGATTAGCAATATTGCCCTCAATAACCCAATACACTCCGAGGTGCTGAAAGAACAGTTAACAAGGTATATGGTATGTCAAAATCTCAAAACCGAGATAGTTTGACCATCATCATATCAGCCACCCTTATATTGTGCAAACTCATGGCACACGGTTTTTCTGTGCAAGGAGAGATATTAGTGACATTTCAGGCTGATCATCTGACTTGACCTGTCAGACTTGATGAGTTCCCAGACCTCAACAATTACTTTGGTGGGTAAGAATGAAGTTGTAATAAATGAGAATGATCCTTTAATTCCCTCTGCTCACTTGAATGGCAGCAGGGATCTGTAGTCTGTGCAACAGTGAGACAATGTGGACCGGTCACCACTCTGTTACAGTACAGTGCTAACACAGACAGACACACACTCCCATTCTAACCACAGTTTATTCTTATTCACATATAAATGTTTATCCTTTTTTCACATATATATATGATCAAGTTCAATATATTTTTTGTGCTACTTTGGATGCGTCTCAGAATATAATGGTGTATGTAACCAAGTGTCATGGGAATGTACCTGATGTTTAACCCCCATGAAGATATCAGCTACTAAGAAATGCAAACACCAATGATTCTCAGAGAACAGCTAATCAGTGATGGAAAGTACTGAAAGTGCCAAGAGAGATGAAATAATGGTGTCGTGTCAGTATATGCCAGATCGAGGAGGAGTGGCAATGGGAGTGTATTTACCTTGAGGATCACAGAGGGAGGAGTGAATGATGACATAAAAATGAGTGTGCAACTGAGATAATTCAGTTGCTCTCAGGGAGTAGCTCAGTATTGTTGTGCTCATTTATCCTAAATCCTATTCTACATTGAACTCTGACGACTGTTTGTTCTTATTTGCATCTACGATTCGTGTTGTCAGAGTTTGAACCCATCTGAAGATTTCTATTGCTGTGATAAAGAGAATCTATCACAGCAAGGACCGAGTTTCAAACCTACAACCTTCTGACTCACAGGCCACAGTGCTAAACTCTGAGCCACAACACCAGAATGAGTACAACAATATTATACATGTTCCCAAAATCCAAAACCGAACCCCAAATCTCCAGAAACACATTATCACTAGAAACAAATCAAGCACATCTTCATATAGTATACAACAGGTCTGCTGAGTCAGTAGTGTTTTCTCCTAAGAAAGAAAATGGAAGTGGTGAGTAGCAGGTGAGATTAATCTTGCAACTAGTGATGCATCACAAAAACAATGCACATTCTAGCATTTAAAGCACATGTGAATTATGTTTCACTGCTCTGTGATGAGGTCAGAATAAACAGCTCGTCTCATCGCGCTGCATCTTGAATCCGTCACATAATCAGAACACCTTTGACCACCACAAAAACATGTTCTCTCAGTGTGTTTCAGCCTCTTCACTGCTTCATAGCTGACAATGGCAGAGGATTTAGAGGTGAAGTACTGTATTTGCCTCAGGCTGTCCAGGAGGCAGAAATTTACATTAGCAGCCTGTCACCATTTCCTCGTGTATGTACCTCAGATTGGATGGCCTCTCAGGCAAAATCTAGTTTCTGCTCACTGATACAGACATCGGCAGGAACATTCCTGAACAAATAGAGATGCTATTTGCCTGTGGCAAAGGTCTCCTTTTCCAGGTCTGCCGAGATGTCCACTTATTTTATCTTCTTCCGTCTGGGCAGTTAGCTGACTGCAGGCCGCCACAGCTACTGTCCACTGACACAGACACGAAGGGCCTGAGACAAACAGGCTGGAACTAAAGCAGCAGTGGAGCTGTCCGCTTATTGCCGACCAGTAGGACATAAAAAGAATCCAGCAAAGCAGTAAACTGCAATACTGATGATCTCGGAAGAAAAAGGATAGTGACTATTCTAAATATACCCTCATCCTTCCTAATGCAGGGAAGATGCTTCCTGTTGTTTTTAGAAATAAAAAGACCATGAGCTCTAAGAACTGACATAAAATATACAGTAAGTAGTAGTCATATATAAATGTATACATATGTATTGCCTTTTTTTCAACAACAGTATGGATGAGTTCAAATGAGCTTGCTGGACACCCACTGTGTGTGTGCATGTGTGTGTGTGTGTGTGTGTGTGTGTGTGTGTGTGTGTGTGTGTTGATTTCAAGATGCACCAGTTGGAAAGTAGACTGGTGACCCAGGTGGAAACAAAGCGGTCCAGTTGACTCTGGTGCAGCTGGGATGGCTGTTCCAGTTCGTTAAACATCGAGAGGCGGACAAGAATTTCGACTTGGAGGCATGCAACAGCAAGTATTACAGCACATAAATACAATGTTTGGCTGTGCTACTGTCGCAATGAATGAAGCCTACTTTCCTTTACTTCCACAGAATCAGAATCGGGTTTGTTGCCAGGTTAGTTTACACAGGGTTGCCTTGGTATTTTGGTGCATAACAATAAACCAAAAAAAAAAATAGAAATATAAAATAAATGTAGTAAATGTAGTAAATGAAAAATAGAAAGCAAGTACAGCAAAAGCCAAGAAACAAAGGTATAAGATAGAGAATTTTACTACAACATGTCTTAAAATGAAAGAGCTGCACAGTTTGTGCTGAAACGTACAAAATATTGACCAAGAAGTGTGAAGCCGTCCTTCATATCCTAACAAGGCTTTTATTGTGAAGTAGCTTCAGTGGTGTCCATGGCTCCCACACAGTACTTCAAATATAGCTACTGCCTCGCACCTGGTGGCACTTGTATGTTACTACAACATGCAGTTTGGCTGGTAAATGAACATACACCCACATTAACTGAAATAGGAGAGTAACACTTAAGATGAGCAAACCAGAACAACAGGGCGTTAAAAGTAGCGTGCTTATTTTGTTGAATTGATTCAAATAACGCAATGGAAATGGACATTCTGCTACAGCCACTGGGAGTTTATCCATTCTTACTTTCTGGTTGAGGCGACCAGGCCCTGGCCGTTAATTATTTGTCTACTGCTTTTAATTGAGAAAATAGGGCTCTGTGTTTACACGTCTCACTCTCTCCTTGTCGCAAAAACAACGACACCCATGTAGGCTGATCGTTATATAGGCAGATGCAGTGTAATATGAAGGGACAGACACTGTAAGCTCGGGAGAAGAACAAACACACTGTACAAATCTCATCAACCTCTTGTCTTTGTTACCTAAATTGGTTTCCAAGTGTTTTGCTTGTACTGGTTTGCTTTTGTCTTCCTTCTTCACAGATGAAAAGTGGATTACCATACTGCAGGAACCTCTGAAACAATTACATGAAATAACACAAGCTAAACTCATCAACATGCTCGAAAGAATTACACATAACTTCATGCTCTACATCATTTTCGTGTTCCTTTCCTAACAACCCAACTACATCATATTTCATCTCTGTCATTAACCTACATCATTATTCATCACCCTACTATGTTTATATATTGTGACACACCATTTATATGATGAATCTTTTAAAAGACACTTTCGACTTTACTTACTGTATGTCATGCTCATACGTTTCGTTGTGTAACTGTTTAATGTAGGGACTAATTAATAAACCCTACCATTTACTGTTACTGCTTCATTTTCAAATCAAAGATCTTAAGATATGAGTAGAGAGTATTGTTCTTGCAAATGCATTTTTAACATTTTTCGACTCAAACGTAGATTAACCATGTTATGCGATGTGTCACTTCAATATACTTAAAGAACAAATATTACTGGCACCACTACAGAAAGTTGCAGATGAACATTTAACTATCCAGGAACTGACATCATAGATACTACCACTGACTATCCATTTAACAATTTGGCAACAGCTTAGGACACTGACCCTACACAGTCCAGCCACATACTAGGTTTCCACCTACTCTTGTTACTCAAGTAATGAAACCAGAGGGAGTGGGTGAATGTTAATGTTGAGTTGGATGTTGCATTCCCATTATGTGGGATGGAAGGAAACCAGAGAAAGGCTTTACATAGTCAGGACTTGTTCATACCACTGGAACAGTGAAAATGGTGAATGCCATGGTTACTCAGTGAGAGTGTCGTCCGCCCACTGAATGAATGTTATTCATTGACACTGTCATGAGGGGTTACAATAGCATTCAGTTTAAGTTCAGTTAATTTGAACAATATGAGGCAGCTTTGATTTAGTTTTCAAATTCTTATTTACTACCAAATAATGTAGGAAACTACAACTGCCATGCTTGTATATATTTACAACATTTGGCAACAGCTACCAAAATACAATTTGTTAGTAAAAATCTTTGCAATGGCAGTGTACATATTTCCAGTGACCCACCAGATTCTGTGTCACAGAATGTGGCATAACACCTGCAGAGTGCTTTTGAACTTGGCAGATGTGGTATCCACACCCTTTAAATTCACAACACCAACTGGCATGCTCCATTTATATAACAGCATGGCATTCAATAGAGACTGGTAAACACATGCAGCTTCTGTCATAAGGCTCTGCATGAATACACAGACAGTCAGCACTTGCAAGGTGCCCAGAGATGAAATTTATCTAAATATAAGCAGGATATATTTTTGTATTAATTGATTTCATAGTCATATTTTATGATCAACACATAAATGCCAGTGCCTTTCCTGCATGAATAAAAGCTGCTTTGTTTCTGTTAAAATCAAGGCTACGCTAAATTGTGAATTTTATATAAGGGCTTGCCAACATTTTTTTTTGCTTTTTTTTTTTTTTTAAACCACAAGAGCTACTCAAAAACAGTCAAATGTGTTGAGAGAGACATACTTGAAGACACTGCATATTCAGTTGGTTCCTGGTTGGCTAAAACCTGCTGCTTTTACCACATGATTTAGCATCAACAAGAGAGACTAAAACAACTCTACCGTTTATCTTCCACATTACCAGTATCAGACTTTCATTTCAGTGTGTAGATCATCATTATCATTTCTTTTACCTATGTAACTGTTTGCAGTTGGGTGTAGTTAATGTGTAGCAGATGTGTAGTTCATAAATAAGCATGTGTGGCAAGTCACAGGCTCTGGTGACCCAGTGTTGACCAAATACTCACTTTTTAACTTGTCAAAGTAGGAAAAGCACAGATGTTCCTCACTGTCACCTGACAGCTGGACACTGCAGTGCAGTTAACTTAGTATTTAGCTGTTACCACAACCAACCACAGTCCTTGCATCAGCAAAACTGAGGAACAAGCACAGTTTAAAATCAAATGTTTTTTGTCTCCTACAGCACACAACTGCTCTGCAAATCACTTGCCCTGTTCTCCTTTGAGAAAAAAAATCTGGAAATGAAAGGCATGATGGCTCCTGTCATTGCATTAATTGGTCAGAAATACTGTTCCACCTATGCAAGGGATCTTTCTATACAGCTGATCAAATGTCTTCATTTCTATCACAGGCAGATGGTCACACTGCCTAAACACATGACCACATTATGTTTCCATTCAACGAAATTCTCCTGCTCTCGGCCTTGAAAAAGGATGTGGTTCCACATTATTGATACAGGTGATAAATAAATACTGATCAGTGTGATCAAAGACTACAAACCATGGTGGCCCTAAGAGCTCAACACATTGCAACTTAAGAAAACACATCCAAATAGACAACATACACAAAAATTAAGAGAACATCTTTGTCAATTTGACAACTCATGCACAGCATTTAGAAAAAACCCCCACTTCAAATACAGAAAACAACCAAATACAGAAATGTTACAAGTAGCAAGATGACAGCGAAAACTGTTTCCAGAGGACACTAAAAACTGATGAACATGGCTGGGATTGTTGTTGCCATGGTTTGTGATCCATGAAGCTATTGGACCCAGGTCCGCTTATCAAGTCTTATTTGTTCATTTATTTTTCCAGTTATTTTGTTTTGTACTGTTTCTCCACTGTGCACAGTCTGATCTGCAGTGTGCACTCACAGATTCAAAGAACAAGTTAGTAAAGAATATGTTTAATTTAGTTATTAGTAAGGAATTTGAAAAAAATGTCAGAAAACTACTGTTATTAAGAGATAATAGGAATGAGAGACGAACCATGGACTGAATTCAGAAGTGGAGCACAAGAATAGCTTCCTATAGTGTCCAAGGTTTCCTGCATTAAACCCCACTGGTGAGGTTTTTTTTGTCCTCGCCATAGGTTTTGAAACATGGAGGTTGAGACGGTTGTTCTGTGATGCACTATGAATAATATAACAGGAGACAATACAGCTCTTTGATTTGACATGCTCAGGTCATATAGCGGCATCTAGTGGCCACAGTGGTCAAAGCAGCTTCATTAGTGATATAATACCTGTAAGATAATTACTGCATGAGTCAGTGAGAGAGTTCAGTGAACAATCATGGATGTCTTCCCAAAACATAGCCTCTCAACTTTTGGTGAATCAGTTCTATTTGTGACGCTCAGAGTCCTTCATCAGCACCAAGACCACAGAACCGATCATCCCCACCTCATCAGCATCATGATCACATACTGATCCACACTAGAAGGATTATGTAAAGTACACAAGGTAGTACTTGTCTGCATGGGGATTATTCAAGGAAGGAAATCTTCTGGGAATAAGCAAATATTGCTAGTTAGTAATTACAAAGTTAAATGTCACTACTTTATAAACACACATCCCACACACACTCGTATGTTGATACAAGTAAAATCACCTCCTCCTCAAGAAATCATTTCAATGCAGGATATTTCTGGTTTAATAATGCCAGGGGCGTAGCAAAAAAATTCTGGCATTCTCTATGGGCCTCTCCCCACATCCACAGCTATTCTCTCTAGTATTTTTGTGGGCCTTCCTCACATGCAGGCATCTGTCAGCACGAGTGGCCTTCCACCATAGTAAAGATTAATATCTGTCAGAAATACAAAATCGTTATGATTATCAAATCATTATGATGATCCCCAAGATGCATGAAGTTAAAGATGAAACATTATTATGATTATTATGAAAAATAATATGAAACATATTATTTTTTTTACTGGTAGACTGATAGAATTCCACTTTTTCTCTCTGCTCCCATGAGTCACTTTCAACGCATGTGCACCGTGAAGGAAAGTCACACATCCACAGCAAACATGAGCTGATGATATATAGACCTGCTGTTTCCATTGTCATCTGTACTACTTGCAGCATTTCTATATTTGGTTGTGTTTCCTCTATTTGCAGCACATGTCTTATCAAATTCATGATGTTTTCATTTGCTTGTTGCAGTACATTTAGTTCTCAGGGCCATCACAGTAAACAGTGTTCGTAACTTCATTATTTTTACATTTCAAACACAGCGGAGCACATCCACTCATTCAAAGTGAAACAAAAATTAACCTGCTTATCAGATGAAGCGAATATTCATATACCAGAAATGTAATTTGACCACATCTTAAGGGCCACAGACTTTAAATAAAAACCAACATTAGCTTTCCTGCTTAAGTGTCCTTTCTTCTCTAACTTACAAACACACATCTTGTCGAGCCTCTGAATAAACGTTCATGGGAGGAAAGTGCACTGCTAACATCAGTTTGCAGGCTAAATGGCTAATTAGCTGCTCGGCTGCAGCACGTTAAACAAAATGTAAACCTGCAAATGTCACCTCCATCCATTCAGATCCTGGTGTGCTTTGTGGAACTGGAGTCTTTGGTGGAGGTGTCAGAGAGGCAAATGCCGTGGAAACTGCTCGGTATCATGGACAACACCTCTCACCCCCAGCACGCCACACTGGAGTCCTACCAGAGCACCTTCAGCCGGCTGAGACCACCGAGGTGCACCACAGAACGCCACAGGAGGTCTATACTACCTGTGGCCATCAAACTGCATAACTCCTCCTCCTTCTGCAGGAAGGATAACTGAAGTATATTACTTCTTATATTACTTATCATGACCATGACCACGTCCATGTGTAATATTACTGACCATAATAAGCTTTATTACGTTTATCCGCATCTGTTACTTAACTTATTTTGGATGCTCTATTGTTATATTCTGTTTTTGCAACTGTAATTTCTGGAACAATCTGGCAAAAGAATTTCCTTCGGGATTGATAAAGTTCTATCTTATCTTATCTTATCTCTCTTCCCCTGCTGGGGCTCAGCCTGCCAGCTGCTGTCAATCAAACACAGACAGGGACACGCCCCTCTAGCTAGTGAGAGGAAAAAAGAGCATTTCTGATATTTTCTTAATCTTAATGTCATATAACACATTTAAAAACATGTTGACAAAGTGCAAAAAGGATAACTAAATATGATTTTAGCTGGACTTTACATTAGGAACACTCAGTAAGTGGACTTCCCCCCCACTACATGTTATCCAGTGTTTCCAATCAGGACCTGATGGAGCTGCTTGTCCCTGATGGATGGAGGTGCTGCAGCACTGCTGTCAACAAGACCAGGCCACACAATCACACACACTGTCAGTGCACAGCAGGCTTCACACGGAGGCTTCTGCATCACAGGAGCTGATGCCTGAGACTCAACCCAGGAAGCATCAGGAGCACACCGGACCAGGCCGGGGCCAGCCTTGCCGGGACTGTGCACCTGCCAACAACAGGGCCTCTATGGGCCGTCTCATTCATGTGGAGCCGGTGGGCGGTCGCCTCAGCCCGGTACAAAGCCTCCTACACGCACACTGCTGCCGCTGCTGCCTTTCCGTCCATGTGAATCCCGGTATGGCATTTCCTCTCAACGCTATCTTTTCCTCTAGCCACTCCTCAAACAGTCAACAAACCGAGCGGCGACAGCCCACCGTCCCCTCCGCTCAACAACAACAACCCGGCCGCTCCAGAGCCGCCGTGCCCCGCTCCGGACCGCCGAGCCAAGCCGGCGCTGTGCCGGACGGCGAGCCTGAGGAGAAGCGAGCGACGGGCCAACTCACCGGCTTTCAGCAGGGATGTAGCTGCAGGCTGGAGGTCCGCTCCGCCGCTGCCACTCCGTCCTCCATCTTCCCTGTAGCTGTCTCTGTGTGCGTGTGTGTGTGTGTGTGTGTGTTTGTGTGTGCCAGCCTCCAGCCCCTCCTTCCTCCCACCGCCACATCATTGTAGGACACAACAAACAGCTTGTCCACTGTTTGACAAGCTTCAGCTGCAGAAACATGGAAATACATATCATACAAAATTACATGAATCAGACTTTGGAATAATTGTATAAAACCTGAGAAAAATATTCTTTAAAAAGAGATCTTTCATTTTTAAGGTTTTTCACTTGCATTCTCCAAGTAGTTTGATTTTTGGTACCTTTATTTTATCATACATGACTTTTAATCAAAAATTCTGTCAAATATTGTGTCTTATTTATTCTTAATGTTCAATCACATAGCAATATTTCTCTTCCTATAAAGGTCTAAATGTTGCTTCAAATCCTTCTCTACATTGTCAGATATGTGATTCTGATGGAAAATACTTAACCACCTCTATGTGAATTATTTGTGTGTGTGTGTGTGTGTTGGCCTGAAAACACTCAAATGTCAAGGTATTTAGTATTGGCAGTTTATTTAGTGTTTAGTATGTTATCATGTGCAATGTGTGTCATGGTAGGATGTAAATTCCTCACGTCAATAAAATCCTCATATTCCCAGAAACTGTCTGAGGACATGACATGGTCTTCAGAGGTAGCTGCTGAAGGCCTGCTTGTCATAAGACCTCCCCCTTGACCTTCAGCCAAGCAGGCCTGGACACCTGCTGAGAAATGTAGCTCCAGTCACTGTGAGCATGAGGATGATCAAATAGCATTTCATTATGCATAATGAGCAGAGTATGACTGAATAAATCTGAATTTTTTGGCATTCTTCATGTAAGTATTGTATAAATTGACACAAATACACTAAAAAATTAAGTGTGAAATCCTCAGGATCAAAAGCAAAAAAACCCCAAACAATTTTGCTTTAATTTAATATTTAAATATTTAAATAACAAGATGGGCTCTATGAAACTTCACTAATTTGTTTGTCTACATTTTACCACATTACCATTTTTAAAATGTTTGTATTTCACATCTTGATGGAAGCCCTTACAAGCCTTAGTGGTTTCTTCTATTCTACCAGAATATCATAATTTATTTTTCAAAGGGTAAATTCACACTGTCACCACAGTCATGTTCATCTGTCAGAACCTTCTATTGTTCTCATACCATTCTTGGTTGCTGCTCACTAGATCCTCCACAGATGCTAAAGACCTTTTCATAACCTCATCAAATAACCATTTCCTGTTACTAGAAAGCATGTGATGAAGTCAACTTTACTCTGTGTTACATTCATATGCAACATGCATGTATTCTGTATAAGTTAATTAGATTCAGAGAACCTGCAATGTTGCCTGGATTGTTCATCAACGTATCAGACAAAACATTTTTGTAAAACGTTTACTTTCACTTCTGCTGATCTTCATTTTCAGGTCAAGATGGGTCAAACTTTGGCAACGTTTCTCAAATGGAAGACTATCACTTTGGGGAAAGTGATGATGTGGATCTTGAAACCTAAAATGACCTGCATTTTCTCACTTTTGATTTGATCTAGATGGCCAAACTTCTGAGAAAGAATATCACTCTTAGTCTTGGGGTCTAAAAACAATTTTTTTTTTTTTAAAAAGCTGTCCATCAAAATATTAATGGCAGATATGTAAGTCAGATTAAACCCTTATGGTCATGAGGCTGTCCAATTACATAACCGATTTCATGTTGCTTGATTTAATCACCCAGCAGAACCTTGTATAGTAAGAAGAAAAGTGGGCCACGCTGTGCGACTCCTCAACATTCCTGAGACATGATCTCAGAAGCTAATGAACAACCTCCTGTTGGGGATAGATAATTAATGACAGTTGAGTGCAGAAGGACCAAGTTTTCAAAATGGTGAATAAAAATTTTGTTGTAAATACTGTAAAAAGTTATGCTTAAACTGAGAGAACAAGTACATCAAATAGACAATTAAATTTTGTACCCATATTTACAGTATGTACCTCGTTATTTCTTAAACATTACACATACTACTAATCACAACATAAATGCCCAGTCAATACTAAGGGCCAGCTTATGCTAGAAAAGAGCTTGAGTTAGAAATCAAAGCATTTATAGATGTTCTGAATGACCATACTTGAAGATGAGGTGAAAAGCCAGCATCAGAGAGGGGGGGAGAATGTGATACATTATTTAAACATGAGGTTAACAGAGTACACATTCATGCAGCAAAAAGGAGGAAAGAGCTGAGAGAGAAGTTCAAAAACCTGACTCCTTTCTCACCACAGCACAGATGGCCAATCACATCATGGGTATGAATGGAACATTGTTGGTTTTGGGAAGTTACAGGAATTGTCAAACACAGCCTCCCCCTCCCAGTTCTAACATTGGAAAGGTGTGGAGAGTAGGGAGTTTCCAAAACTATTCAACCATCCAATCAGCAGTTCTGATGGAGCATACTGGCGCCACAAGTCTTCAGTTCTCAAGCTTATGTCTTAGTCTTATGCATCAAGTTCATCAAGTAATCCAGGCAGCTACACACACAAAACTCAGACTCAAAATAAACAGCAGGTAAAAAAAATATTTATCCCAGATGAGCTTTATTTCCTTGGTAAGCAGATGACAAAACACTGAAAATGAAGATAAAAGACTTTAACCCTATAAATAAATAGAAAATTAATGAGATGCTAGGGGTTATTCATTTAGGACATACCCTCCACTGAAGTCAACTGAAGAATAAATTAGAAAAACAGAAGCTACATTATTCTTTTTAAAAGCTTGTTGAACCTTTAAAAAAACATTTCTGCATAGATAGTCTTGTATTCAAAGTTTGTGTTCTAGGTCTGCAAGGAAGTTAAAATATCCTCACCAAACAGTTGTGATATGCACCCATTCTTGATGAACAAATCTAAAGAATACATGGCTCAAAAATACTACTTTCAAGATTATCTATGATCATGTACACAGTGATTTGAGGTGATAAAGCATCTTACTCAATAACTCTTACATTGTAGGTTTCTAAGAGAAGCTAAGTACACCATGGTAAGGGTTACATGGAAGCACATGGAGACTAATGGAGAGCTAGGCAATTTTGGCTAGCCAGCCTGTGCACATTGTGGCCACTGAAACCAAATGCAACATTCCTTTCGCTCCTTAAATCAGCCATTTTGTCTTTAAGAATGAGACAATGTAGGCAATCCAATCAAACCTCTATATACAGATGTGATGGCACCCACATTGCATCAAGGGCCCACTGGGATGCAAATGCTCCTGCCACATTTAGGTGTGATCAGGGATGCATTTGACCACATAGTACATAGGTATAGTGAATGCTAATGTGTCCATGGCTACAATGATGGAACAACAATGTTATCTGTGTAAATTCATGTATTTGTTCATTTGTGTACCTATATGTCACTGACAGCTAAACAACTAGTAACAACGGCCCACAAAATCCTTGGGCAACAAAACATGGATCCTATTCAAAGTGCAATCCATTATATTCTCTAGGCAACCATCTGGAATACAGGTGACTTGAAATTTGTTAGATACAAATTCATCAAAGAACATAATTCTTCCCTTATCAATATAGATGAGACAATGTAGTGGGAGGACCCATCATTTTCACCGTCTACATTATTGACGGGATGAACTGTGCACATACAGCAGGTTACACTGTTTAAAGTAATGCTATAAATTACTCCTTAACACAAAGACATAATGTAGACTTTGACCTTTTGATGTTATGTCTATTTTTATACAAGGTAGTGACATAAAACAGCTAGGCATACCGTTAACTAGCCTGGTGCAAAATAACAATATTTCAAAAAGTGTTGTAATATTGTGGTTAGCACTGATATTCCACAAAACAATGATTGCCTATTATCATCAAATAGTCCAAAAGTGCTGTTCAGTTTTCACCTGTTGCACACTACATCCCTGTAACAGATGTAGGTGTAGTAACGGCAACATGTAGCACCAATGAATGTCAGGGAAAGTCGCTTCCCTAGCACTCTGTCCTTCAAAGCCAAACATCAGTACCGCTAAACTGGTAAAGCTAACATTTTTCTGCTTATATATTTAATGCTTCAGATTGGCAAAAGGTAAGACTTGCAAGTTAGCTACTAACCCTTCACATAGCAAACACAACCTTTTCTTCAGCTAACAACTAGCTTTTTGGCTTTCTGTTGCAAGCTACTGTAACTTAGCTACATAGTTAGGACTTACTGAAATCAACCAGCAACAGCAAACAAGGACCGACAGAAGAAAGAGAAAATTACATGGTTAACAAATATTACCACCTTCAGAATGGAAATCTAAGGAATCTAAAAGAAAAACAGGAGTCTGGCTGTGCTTAAAATCTGCCACTGCAACAAGTGAGACCTGAGTGAATTTCGACACATTCATCTAAAGAGTGAACATGAAGCTGAAAAAACAGTCTTCCAATTTTGTCAGAAAGACATTTAATCAGAGCCACCATCACTCTGTTCTATTCCAAATGTTTAACTTACTCAAAACAGGGCCTATACTTAAAGAAAACATTTTAAAAGAAACTGAATCATGAATAAATAGGGTGTAAATTATTAACCAAACCAGATCAAATATATGGCTCATAAAATCAGACTTCCATGCCGGGTGGGGCAGGGCCTAGTTTAACCAGCCAAAAGGAAACAGATGATCCGCTGTGGCGACCCCCAACGGGGAGCAGCCAAAAGAAGGAAAGGAATGTAAATAATTAAAGCCCAACTCATTATTGTGAAAAGGCATTTCATCACTTGTAACAATTTGTATAGAAATTCACTTTCCTGACATTATAGCTATGTTACTAAAAATGGCTTTTTGAATGCATTTTTATCCAACAATGGCATTTTTTCCCAATGACATTTTTATGTCACTTTTCATGACAGAGCCACCACCCCGCCCTTAGCTTCCAGCCAATCACTTGAGATGTTTGAAAAAAGAGGAAATTTGAAATAAAAATGACGTCCGATTAAACTGCTACTATAAAAAATAGGAATGATGAAATAACATTTCATAAGCATTAATTGAGATTTAACAAATTATTAAATAACGTCACAATTTATTGAGTTATTCATGGATTATCTGTTTTATAACGTCTTATTCGTTAAGGTAATATTGGCTTTTTGGGGATTTCATACAATCAGGTCCAACAAGTGTGATTCTGAGTGAGTCAGACTGAGTGCAAATTCTGCTCTGCTCTCACCTCAAGACATTTTTCCTCCTCCTGTGGCAGCTTCATTTAGTTTCTTTGCTGAAATACTTCAACAGTAATGATGTGCAGGTGAATGTCAACCTGGCAATAACAAAAGCAGTGGAAATTTGACCTGAGGCATTGAGACACCTGAAACAAGAACAGAACATATTGAGACAATAGGCTCTATATATATGTATATTTCCATTCTGAAGGGGTTCTGGCTCAGATGAAGCTCAAGGGAATCCAGATGTTTCCAAGGAAGAACGGACTAGAGACCCCATCCTGTCTACTCACTGTCAGGACTCACTGCATCTGAAGTACTATTAGTTAAAGTCAGCACTACAGGTAGGCAAGCTGATCCTAAATCTGTGTCTAAAGGCAACTTCAATATTGAGAAAGGATGGGGCTAACTGTTCTCTCTCTTGCTCTCTCAAGGTTGCTGACCAATGACAGTGTCTAACCACTTCTTATATGCCAGGGCAAAACGTCTCTGCTCAGGGTTACAGCAGTTGTCCAGGATACTGCTCACAAAGCTGTACTCAGAGGGCAGGGTGGGGGGGTCGGGCAGTAGCACGCCTCTCTTCAGTCGCTTGCTGTCACGCGGGTCTGGCAAGGACGCCCCGTCCACCTCCATAGCTTCACTAGCATGCCTCTGTCCATTCACACTCTCCCCTCGGCCTGCACAACTCTGAGCGCTGACCTTCAGCAGGTCTGGGTCACTGTCGTTAAGGTGGACCGACTCGCTGCCTCCGTTGCTGCTACTGCAGTGGTGCTGGTGTTCCCTCCTCCAGTGGTGCCACAAGTAGAAGACATGCCGCCTGGAAGGGGTGGAAACACACATCCAACACTTTTTTACTGAAATGCACTGTACAAATTCACTATATGGTCAAAAGTACAGTATCGTCCACATACTGTGGTGTACTTTTTGTCTGGTGCTGTTTTTCATGGATTGTGCAGAACTCCCTAGTTCCATGGTCACAACTGCAAAGGGTCAACTAAGGTGTGAGACATCAATTTCATGTGACCAGTGAACAAAACTTTCAGCCGGACAAAACAGTTTATGCATTTGACTTTGGAGATTGATAAAATTAACTTCTCTGACATTATGGTCTTTAAGTCAGATCAGACTTGTAATTCTACTGGCATAGAACAAAAGCGTTTTAATGCTGACACCTGCTTTACTGTGTCTCAATACACCAAAACTGTTCAAATATTAGTTTTAAATGCATTGGAACTGAGGTTAAGGCACATTCTGGTGGTCTGTTCAATCAATAACAATATAAATCCCCCAATCTTATAACGACAATTCTGTCTATAATCAAGTCCTAACAAACCTTATTTTCTTGGATCAACTGAAAGAGTCTATTAATGCATGTCATAATTAAATAAACTTGAATTTTGAAAATGTTTGAAATAGGTGTGACACCATTCGATTTGCATTGAAAACAGGTTGGAATATTCTTACTGCACTGGTGGATTTTTTTTACACTTGAGTATAGAAAACAATTGTCAGTAATAGATGATGATGTGTTTTGTAGAAAAAAGCTTAAGTTGTTAATTACTTGTGAATATAAGGTAATGGAATGGAGTAAAAGTAGAAATAGTATAAAATGGAAATATTCAAGTACAAGGACCTCACAAACGTACTTATAGACAGTTTTTGCATAAATGTACTTTCATTCAAATGGGTTAAACAATTAGATTCCACCACTGCTTTTGGCAGATCTGAACTATGCAAACAGTGAGATCTTACATATCTGAAAACCCACAACACCGTACAACATCAGCAAATGAAGAGCAGCAAACATAAATCTCTAGGCAGCAGGTGATCCTTTTTAATTCATGTTCTAAAGTTTAACTGCAGTGCTGTGCAATGTTTCTGTTTCACCTATTTATGATATTTGCAGTTTATTTGAAAACAATTTTGAGCAGTAGTCTAACAATAAGTCACGGCAAAATTACAAATGTCTTGTGTTCTTGTTCACCTCTGTGGCCTCACCTGTGACTCCAGAGTGTCTCATGTCCAGGGAAGGACTGGATCAGGTCAGAGCACAGCTCCATCTCCTGGCAGAAAAGTTGAAGCACAGTGCTGAAGCCGACCTGCCTCTCCTCCTCACCCGCTGCCTCTGCTCCTGACAGCTCCCCATTAGCCTGGGCGTGGCTGTGATGGTGGGGACTGCTGTTGTGGACTGTGCTGGAACGGTGCTCTGGTGAATTGGTGGCGGTGGTGGGAGTCTGGGAGAGCTCAGTGATCAGCTCCTTGAGCAGAAACTGGCGGTAGTGGAAGCCACTGTGGTCAGACACATGCATGGACACCCACTGGCGCATAGACGACAGCTCATCATGGAAAACCTAGGAGAAAACAAGGTAGTGAGCACAGGTGTTTGTGAAGAACAGAATACTTATATCAAGGAAATACAACATGTACTTGGGTGACTGTCATGTCGTCACCTTTGCCATCAGGTAATCCTAATGAAGATGTCCCAATTAATACAATACGTTAAGTAATTGTTGCGCAAATATGTGCTGAAAGTTTCTAGGACTGTATTACAATTTTTATTTTTACCACTCAACAACTCCCATTTTTGACATTGGCACAGTCAAAAATTCATACAAGCTGCAAAAGTTAAAAGCTAAAATTATACTTGGATATCTACATTAGCTGTATTTAGGATTATTAGTCTTAAGTCTTAAGAAGTAATTAGCATAGAATATAAACAGAATTGTCAAATATCATGTTTCAGCTTTTCAGAAGGATTGATAAAAAAACAAACAAACCTCAATGCAGAACAAAAGGTTAGCTGAAGAGAAGCTAACCTGTATGTGGTGGAGACTTGGGTGGGACTTCTATATTATAACTATTCTATATATAACACCACCAACTAAGTGCTTCAAATAATTGCCTTGGTGTGGAACATTTTTTCTAACACAGACAACAAGACCTTATGCTTCATAGAGACACTTAATTACAGAACTATCCACTGGATTAATGATATTTTTTAAAGTATACATGTGGTTTCACCCACACTGTCTGTGACACACACTGTAGTTAACATGAGCATTGCTCACTATAGGTGTATGTCGATTCTCCTTTATTTTTCATGATGACTGTTGTAGTAAATGTAAAAAAAAAAAAACCCAAACCCACCATATTGTAGTATTTGCTGATGAAATTGTTATGTCTCTTCTCAGTCTGTCAGATCAATCACACAGCCCCATTAAGCTTTAATGTATCCAAAATTAAAGAAATGATCATTTCACTGAAATACATAGACAGTCTCCCAACAGTCATTCATGACATAAGTGTTGAAATTGTTTAGACTACAGATACTTCAGAAGCGTTCTGAGAACTGGTTTCTTTTTGATGACAGACTGAGATTTAGTGAAAATATGGATGTAATTTTGAAAAAGGCTCTGCTGTGTCTCTACTGCCTGTGTAAATTAAACTCCTCTGAAGAAGCTCTTTCACTGAAAGAGGAATTGTCAAAATGACGAGAACTGATCGCAATGTGTTGTTGACCTCAGCTCTAAAATTATTGGTAAAACACAAAGATCCCTTACAGAGCAACATTGAACTGAACAAGTCCTCGAAAGGCATACAACATTATCAATCACCCCACACGTTCTCTGTAACTACTTTAAGCTAACGCCATTAGGAATATGTTTTAGATCAGCTGTATGTGACACAAATAGGACATTTGGTTTTATTCCAAAAGTCTTTAGCCTTGTGAACAGCCACAACACAAGAAACTGGTCAATTTACCTTTTGTATCGACTGATAAATGCCCTTGCACTTTAACACTTATAATAATGTGCCTTTGTGGTGTTAGATATGGTTGGTCAGCTTGTACCTTGTTCATTATAATCCTTACTAACATAATTATGTTATGTGTCTTTAGATGATTTTTATGTATGCAAATGAACTGTTTGTGTTCTGAACTTTGACAAATTTGGCAGCCTCAAACTGCCATGAGAGAAGAATTAAGTATTTTGAACAGAGTTGAACTGAATCCTCCTTGTTATCTTTAGCCTCATAGATTGACTGGCAGCCTAAAAGTGCAAAATTAGAGCAGTAGCTCACAGCACACGTCACCAGAGGTCAGTCTCTACCGGCTGAGAAAGATGCCGTAGGTATCAGGCATCTGGTAAGGACGTCCCTAGGATAGGTCTCTTTCAAGGTGTACGGGGCATGAAACACACTAATTTAAACTGTACTTTAGAACACTTGCTTGTATGTACACTGTATATACTGTATAAATGTTGATTCGAGAGCAACTAGGGAACAGGTTTTCAATGTATATAAATGTACTGGTGGCATTTTAAGGAACATGACAATAAATTCCTTGAATCCTCAATAAAAAGAAAAAAAGGAATAAAGAAAATAATCTATTCCTCATCCCACCTTGACGTTGCCCATGGCCATGTGCTGCAGCACCCAGATGCGGTGGGACCAGGCGTTGTAGTTGCTGGGATAGCGGCAGGCAGCGTCACAGCACACCTTCATTTCTTGGTGGAGTGTCCTGGCCAGATGGTCACTGAGCTGCTGGCTCCTCTCTGCATCAGCCTGCTCTGCTTCACCCTGCGGCTGCTCCTTGCTGCGGCCCACGACAGAGAACTGACGCAGGATCTGTTGCAGCACCCAGCGTCTGCATGGAGACAACAACTGCTGGGTTAGAGAACTCCATTAACCTGGTGTACAGTTACTGCTAAACCATGCTTCTTTCATCGGTCACTCCTGCCACTGGAGGTATGAACACTTACTCATGATAGCATGATGGATAAGTATCTGCCTGTATTTCTCAGCATTGAGGACACCATCAATCCTGACCAAATCTCCAACTCCATTTGCAGAAATGCAGCTCCAGCCCTTCAGCGAACATACTGCCTTCTGCTACAGCCAAATATTTCAAATTTTGACTCATCAGTCCAGAGCACCTGCTGCCATTTTTCTGCATCCCAGTCCCTATGTTTCTGTGCATAGTTCAGTCACTTGGCCTTGTTTCAGAGGTATGGCTTTTCGATGCAACTCTTTCATGAAGACCACTTCTGGCCAGACTTCTCCGGACAGTAGATGGGTGTATCTGGGTCCCACTGGTTTCTGCCAGTTCTGAGCTGATGACACTGCTGGACATCTTCCGATTTCGAAGGGAAATAAGCTTGATGTGTTTTTCATCAGCTGCACTAAGTTTCCTTGGCCGACCACTGCGCCTATGATCCTCAACGTTGCCCGTTTCTTTGTGCTTCTTCAAAAGAGCTTAAACAGCACATTTTGAAACCCCAGTCTGCTTTGAAATCTTTGTCTGGGAGAGACCTTGCTGATGCAGTACGACTTCCTTGTGTCTTGTTGCTGTGCTCAGTCTTGCCATGGTGTATGACCTGTGACATGAAACTGTCTTCCACAGCCTCACCTTGGTAGCAGAGTTTGGCTGTTCCTCACCCAGTTTTAAGCCTCCTACACAGCTGTTTCTGTTTCAGTTAATGACTGTGTTTCAAGCCACATGTGAAATTGATGATCATTAGCACCTGTTTGGTAATAATATAATAATAATAATAATAATAATATAATTGGTTGATCATACACCTGATATAATCCTACAAAATCCCTGACTTTGTGCAAGTACCTACAAGAATTGATGCTGGTTTGAAAGCAAAGTGTAGTAACACTAAATGTTGATTTGATTTAGATTTTTCTTTTGTTTGCTCACTTATTTTGTAAATTGATAAAAATAAGCAATTACTATTTATATTTTTGAAAGCATTTTACAGCATTTTTTCACACCTGCCTAAAACTTTTGCACAATACCGTATATCAAATCTCATTCTGTCTAATCTGTTTTTCCCCATAATATTTATCCAATGATAAATATATAATATAAAAATAATACACAATATGTAATATACAATATATAATATTATAATATAAATTATATTAGAACATAAATCAACACCTGGACTTACAATACCCTCCAGCAGTCTGCATGCCTTTTACGAGTCTTTATGAGTCTTTGGCTGTTTGATGGCAAGCCCTACTGTTCTTTATTGAAACTTGGATCTATGGACCCTTTTCCACTCTTCCATGGGCTCAGGAACCCTACCTGCATTTTAACTGGAGGTTCCACAGTCTAAATTTAGATCCTCAGCCAGGGGCAGAGTTTGCAGGGCTGAATGTTGCTGAATGGTGTTACACAAAACTTGTGGCTGCTGCAACTTGTGTAGAGTTTCATTCACAAAATAAGAAGGTGGTGGAATCTGTTTTCAAACTGATTTACCTAATCTTCAGATGTGGTCGAATTGCAATCACATTCCAGTCACTGTAATATGAGGACGTGACAATGTGTCTAGAGAAGAACAGGGTGCTCAGCAGTGAAATCTTACCGGTGTATCCACGTCTCTGGGCTCTTGGGGAATTTGGTGAGGGCCAGCTTGCCCAGGTAGAGGTCCTTCTCTGGGTTAAGAACTCCGCACTGCAGTAGCTCCTTCCTGCAAAAACAATTAACCATGCATTACAACAGACACAGAGCAGACTATGGCCTTTTCCATAGGAAAAATATAGTATGCTTTTAGCCACACTGGTGTGTTAAGAAGAGCTGCAATGATTAGTCGATTACTCAATTAGTTGATAGAAAATTAATCACTAGCTTCTTTTATTATTACCTTAATATTTACTTAATACTTATTTTAATTATTAATTAATTTCAGTCATTTTTAAGCAAAAATTTCAAACCTTTGTTAGTTCCAACTTCTTAAAAGTACAGACTTGCTGTGATTCTTCGTAATTTATGATATAAAGGGTTGGACAAGAGAAGCAATCTGAAGACATTTTATAAACCATTAATCACGAAAATGATCAGCAGATTAAACAACAATGGAAAACACTAGAGTTGGGTTGTGATGATTTCCATAGAAGGTTCACAGCAGTCCCCGTACATTCAGCTTTGAGTATTGTGTTGTCTTTTATGTAGAGACACTTTCAAGAACATGGACAATGAAAAGCTGACATTCGTAAGCCCAAATATTTCTGTAGTTGTGTTATAGCTGGCTGCTGGACTGGATGTATCTGTACCTGACATTCCATGCGGTGGTGAAGTCCGGGTTAAGCAGCAACAGAGTGCAGGTGATATCCACTAAAGCTGAGGAACACACAAACATGAACTGTTAGCTTCTCTGATTTTCTACATTTACAAGGGCCAGAATGGGTTTGTAAAATTATCCCGGCTAAAATGTTGTTATCCTGTGCAGTTCTGTGTATCATGATAGAGTGAAAAAAAATTAAATATATAAGTATATGTATGTTCAAAATACAAAAGCTTGTCTTTAACACTAATTGGCAGTTCCTTGGCTCATGATCAGAACCATTGATGTAACAGTCTCAGCATCCATTTCAGACCACTGAATCAGTCCCACATTTAGCCCATTGAAGAAAAATGTGGCGAGGTCTGTCAACATATAATTAATCAGATTAAAGAGAAAAGGTCAGCCAGTGTGGGCCGCCAGAAGATTCAGACTACCAGCCTTTGATAAGGAAAACATATCACCAGGACACAATCTTAAACTTATATTAAAATAAATAGTAAAATAAAACTATATTTCATCTTGGCAGATGAAACATTTTCTGGCAGATACCCGCCATTTGAGACACAAGGACACAATGATAAAACATTTCATTGTCAATGTATTGTTGGGCATGTTCTGTATGTAACAAGGACATTCTGTGCATCACTTGTAGGAAACTTGTTCAAAAGCAGTACAAGCTTGTACATATTGTAGTAATATTAACTACAGATAGAAATCAGAAGCAAAAACACGTAAGCAGACATACAGTTTTCACGTCCTATCTGTGCTTCGATATACCAAAATCAATGTATGGAAATCATTTTAGTGTGGAAAGACAGCGATTTTATGATGGGGCAGCCAACATTTACTTTGGGACAGCTTAAATTATATTTTGGGATGGTTTGTGACAGTGGTGAAAAAAGTTACTCTGATAGTTAATAACTATCTCCAAATAAGACTCATCGGCCTACAACCTCCAGGAATGATCTTGTTGAAAAAAACGTTAAGATAGTTCAGTTACCTTCCCTGTCCAGCCAGTGTTTGCGCTGGCGGTAGAGCAGCAGCTTGTTGTGGACATATGGCAGCAGGAACTTGACACACCAGCTCTCAACACCCAGCTTGTTCTCCACCAACACAATGGGACTGCGGTTGTAGCGAGCCTCTGGGCACGGGATCACACCAATCTCGTCACTGAGGGAGCAGACACTGAGAATGAGCACTGAAAGAGGCTTTTACTTCTTGCATATAGACACCGAAAAATCGCTTTGACAACACATCATGTGGCTTCCCTTGTGGTTTCAAGCCACATTCTCAGGAATATCTTAACAATTCATGAAAGACCTTTTGCTCAGAAAATAAATGGCTCTGTGTCTTTGCTTCAACGCCATTTCAACTGGCTCTGTACCCCACACAAACTTGTCTTCAACCAGGCATAGCTCAGCTCGGTCTTCTTGGATTGCTTTTTTTCGGTTTTGGACTTGAGAGTTTCTTGACTAAGAGCAGTCCTGTTCTTAAGGTCACTTGAAACTGTGATGGTAGCGACCTTACATGTTCATATCATGTGCAAGATTAGCCAAGCTCATGTAGCATCGCTGCCATCCGAATGGCAAATTAGAGTTGGTGTCTTCTAGTCGGTTGGTTAGTCCACATGCTCTTGTCAAACTAAATTCTCATTTGTCGGACAATTATTGGTGTTACTTTCATGAGGAGAAAAGTGCTTCTTAATCCATCTGCTGTGCTCGCACACTGGAGCAACTCAAGTCTGTGAAAGCATTTCTCTTTCCCCATCTACGGCACAGTAGGCTTCCGTATCGATAGGCTAATAGTCATGAAGTGTAACCAATCTGATAGTGCTGAAGGCTGTACACTGAGGGAGACTACAAATAGGAGACTCTTTATATGAGAAAACAGCTAGTAAGCTCAGTTCTCACATGAACTCCAGACATGTACAGAGAATCAGGTCGAGACATTGTCCAGAGATGACATTTCACACAACAGGAGATTATCCATGTCAAATGTGTTCTCAACTATACTTTGGTTTAGTTAAACAGTAACACCTGTGTAGAGCACGCAGGAGGAACTATGTCATGTACACAGGTCACCCACAAGACCACCTTCCTTAAGGGAGGGAATTAAGATTTTTTTAAAATAACAATATTAATTCATATAATTATTAAGAGTTTGTTTGCCTTAATAGACAGAGTGAACATGAACTGAACAGCCACAGGCACTTACAGGAAGTACACAGAACAGGAAAGGATGCCAGACATAAGATGACTCTCCAGGGATGAAATTTCTCTGATTATGACAAATAGGTTTCCTTCATTGAACGAGATGTGCACGTTGCAGAACAAATGTGGCACTTGTTTTATCTATTTTTGGAGTGAGACAAGAGAGGAGTTGCGAAAAGACGGTTCGGTGCAACTGACACTACATCTTGAAGTTAGGGTGGGACAGGGGAGCATGAATATATTGGGAAGTATTTCTGATCTCATGCTGCGACACATTTTAATAAGATTCAACATATTATCGCGCATTTAAGAATTATAATGAAAACATGGGTGGTGAGGTTCACTCAGCACAAAATTGCACATGAACAGATTTGCCTGGAAAAAGACACAAATTACATCTTTTCAGATGGCCAAAAGGATTTCAGGTGTGTGCTCTGCATAAGATAAGATGAGCTTTATTGATCCTGCACAGGGGAAAGTTACTCGTTACAGCAGCTCTCGCAAAATAGGCAAATTGAATATAGTACTCAAAGGTTGAGGATTTGAGTACTTGAGGGTTTGAATAACAACATGCTTCCCAGCCTGAACCACTGAGACTTATTGTGTAAATTCAACATTCTTAAATTATCATCACAAACACATGCTGTACAAACAAATGTTGCTGCTTGAAACATATGTAAGCACTGGCACACTAAATTCTGCTTTCATTTCACGCTACACTAGATTTTACATATATTATGCATATTTCACAGTATTTATGATGAGACCATTGACACTAACTTTAAGCACAGCTTAATTAGCTACTTACATTATAAATAGACGAACAGCTAATAAGTAATGTTAGCAGGTGAAAGCATAGCATTTGCTAACCCTGACAGCAGCCGGTGTACCTACAAGTTATTAAAGAGACTGAGGCCCTCGTTAATCCAGTAGTAATTACCTCGTTAATTACTAAATGAATTTATCACACCATTAATGTGGTGACGTTACTGTCCCGTGCAGAATAAACAAACTAAGCTAGCAGGCTAAAGTGTCAACTTTCCCTGGACCGCTCTCACTCCAGGTAATAGTCCGAGCCCGAACAGTAGGACAGCTCATTCTAGCCGTAGTTTGTCTTGGGGTCCACAGGAGGGGACAGACGCCGCTGCAGTCTGTCTGCTATGTCCACAGTCGGTCAACCATACTCACATGTTGGGGTTTCTCTTGAAGGCGTTAGTGATGTCTTTGACAACTCTCTGGACCAAGACGTCCACCTCCTCCTCCGACTCCGCCATTTTTATGGCACCGAAACGTCACATGGACAGAGAACGTTATCCGGGTAAAAAAACAAAACAAGACTACGGAAGCCCGGAGAGTCCACATGAAGGGGCCTACGAAAGCTTAATGGAATAGCCGTAATATTTTGTATGGTTATCTTGTGATGCAATAATTTGCAATGATATCGTTTTCGAAATTATACAACAACAACAATGATAATAATTAAATAAATAATAATTAAATATAAAAATAATAATATCTAAAATACAGTATTAATTATACAGTTTCTAAGCTGATTAAATATTTATTTTTTTAGAAATATGAATCGAAATACACAAAAAAACACAGGGGCCCAAAACAGGATCAGCCTTAAATAATTTCAATCCAGATTGAGCTTTAATGGTGCATTTTACAAAAACAACCACACAGTTACCCAGGGGCCTTTGGGGCATCAAACTGCTGATTATCATCTATCTTTTAACGCTGAGAAGCTGGAGCTCACTTCCAGTGAATCTAATGTAGCCCATCTTAGCAGCAGTATTTATAATTGTGATTACTTAAGTGTCTATGTTAACTTACATGAAGCAATTTACAATTTTTCTGCCCTCTGTCTGTGCTCTCATTCAACTATGAAACATGTATGAAGCACAAAACAAAATCATTTGTCCCACATAATGCAGTCTGGCAGTCTATCTATTTTTCTATGTAAAAAAAGTCTTTAATTAAAATGTTTCACTGAGGATAAGATTAAAATAAATCGGCGCTTGCAACACTGAGTCATACAGACAACTCCCTGATATTTAAAAAAGGAAAATCTTCGAAAGAGTACGTGTTTAGGAAATGGAACAACTTGACAGTCTCTCATTGACTCCCCCACCTGAAACTCAATAAAGCCTGAAATTTCACTTTCAAACAATGTTTTTAACTTAAGAGATGGAGAGCATCTGTGGAAAAACTGTGTTATGCCAATGGGCTCGGCCAATTCCAGGACTTAGGTCTAGAGAAATAAAGTAGGCTATGTCAACAACTGACAACAATACAAAAAAAAGGTACATATAATTGTCGTCTCAAGAGGAAAAATCTTATGGAGTAATTCCACAAATCTTGTAAAAGCTTTACTTCACTGACATCTGTAAATTGAAAGGTTCAAGTATGTTGCACTTCTGATCCAGCTCGTGCTTCTCTCCAGTGGCTACACTGCAAAGTACAGCACTTAGGGGGCAACAAGATTTATTGAGGACACAATAATTCTGGTGACCCCCTGACCAATAGCACCTTTTCCTGTAGCACAAGCCAAAACAAATTTTGCACATTTGGTATCTGGATGTTTGTTCTCCAGAAGACTCAACCTCACCTCTAGTCTCTCTCCCCGTGTATGAATGGTGCCCTTGTTTCATCTCCCACTGTGTGAATGATGTGCTAGTGCTTTGCCCCCCTTGTATGTGTAGTGTTTCCAGGTATTCATGCCGGAGAGGAGGTCCTTCGACAAGTTGCTCAACGTCCTCCCAGATTCACACATTCTTCATATATGTTTACCATTGATCTGTAATTTTGTCATCCTGGTTTTCCATATTGTAATTTTAATATTGTTATCTCAGTCTATTCTGTACACACTATTTCTCTCACATGTCTCATCATACTGGAAGAGGGAGCCCTTCTCTGTTGCTTTTCCTAAGGTTTCTTCATTTTAAAGAGGTTTTTGGGTAGTTTCCTTATCAGATTAAGGGTCTAAGATGGTGTTGTACGCTGTGCAGTCTGTAAAGCCCTATGAGGCAAAATTGTGATTTTGGGCTATATAAACACAATTGACACTTCTAAACCAGAAATATCAAAATCTACTGACATTTGTGTGTATGTGTTTTCAGGGGTTTAAATACTGGAACTATTTCTTGATGAACAGTTTATCCATTTGCCCAACATGTTATAGTGAGGGTTTGCAACACGCAGTCAGTGAGCAAAGGTTTTGATTTCTGTACAGGCACAATGTTACCAATGTTTGTTTGGGTCTGAGTTTCATTTAAGAAACTGGCCCAACACAAACGGCTTGAATTACCTATTAGGATTTCACTAGAGTAAGAAAGCCGTAGGTTTAACAAATCAGATAATCCTCATGAGCAGATTACAAAATGAATTCGTTTTATGCCAAGTAGTGTTAACAGTACAGAATAAAGAAGGAAATTAAATAAGTAAAATTAAATGAATTTGTACAAAGGTCTGTGTCATTGTTATACAGTATGTAGCTCTGCAAAAGTTCTTTGGGTGGAGGTCTGGGTGAATGTCATTGTTGGTGCGTGTTACTGCAACCAAATGGCTTTGACAAAAATAAAAGCATGACACTCTGTGATAGAGTACCACGCTCAAGAAGGCGTGGTGTCACTGTAAGTAATGTTGGTCTTTATAGTACAGAATTCCCTGTGTTTTCTCAGTGTCTGTGTACCACGCTGCATGGGCTGCAGCAGGGACTTGGAATCCAGGAGATCTCCACCTGCCATGAGAAAGCTCTGGAATCCAGCGGCAGCTTCTTAAACCCAGCACTGCAGCTCGTCCATCTCCAGTGACAGAATCCCTACTTTGCCCTCCAGAACATTATTCTGGGGTTCCTGGTGCATGTCATCTTCAAGCTCCAGCCCTCCTTCTTTCCTGCCAAATGGTCCCAGGTGTCCTGCATCATCTCAAAGCCTACTGGTAGAGCCAAGAACTGGACCACTGCTGAAGGGGAGAGGAAATGCCCAGCTTCAACTCAAGAAGGTGTTTGATCATTCTGTTCCGCTTAAAGAGATGGACTGAGGCTTGTTCAACCAAGTCAAGGAATAGAATAGACAGATAGATATATGCAATGTCAGTGCAAAGCTCCATGTCATTTATATATGGTCGAGTGTAGAGGACGAGCTGAGGAGTCTCGCAGCCTGAGGAAAGAAGCTGCTATGTAGTCTGGTGTTAGGACTCAACTGAAAGCCAACTTTTTTAGCAGTGGATAGGGCCTTCACCTTCCACTCAACAACATCATCAACACATTTGCTGATATATGATGTCACTGATGATAATGTATAATCCTCAAGACTGATGTGGTTCTCTTTAGTGGTGCATGTCTGTGCATTCAATACAGTTGTTGGTGAATTCTGTAGTCAAATAATATGGATGGCATCTTAACATTACAAATCAACACATTGTCCATCCACTTTGACTATCTAGCCATCACACCTCAGTCTTTACAGTTGTGTCCTGTTGGGGCGAAACATGCTCTAAACCCCAGGTCTGTGTCAGCTCTCTCCCCCCTCTTCCTGGCGTGTTCACGCTGCTTGCGATGGTGTTTGGTCCAGCTGGGCTGGGTGGGTGGTCGGAAGATGTTGCGGGAAGTGATTTCAAGGTCTGCTGCACTTAATACAATCTTTGCACTTCCTTTTCCAATCTTGATGAATGTTTTTCTGACATAGGTAATATATGCTTCAGCAATGAAGACAAAAATAACAAATACAGACAAAAGTGTAGTGAAGTTGGAGGAAACAACTGGCTGCTGCATGAAACCAGACACCTTCTCCCATCAGTTCCAGTCTTAGGACTTAACTGCTGAACCAATGTTCTATGAAAGAGACTGCTGAACTTATGATGAATATAGATGTTGAACTATGTTTTCCACCTGCTTGATCACCCCAACCTCCTGGAGTCACTATCAGCCTGTTCTCTGGGTTCCACCCACAGTGAAACAGTCTGCCAGAGACCATGAGCCATGATGGAGATGGAGATGGCCCTGTGCTGCATTTCCTCCTGCAGCCACTCTTCCTGGTCCATGGTCTATGGGTTGAATAGGTCAACAACACTTCCCAGGTCTGCTGAAGGCTTCTCCTTCTTCTCATTCCCTGCCAGATTTGCTTATACCGTAGCTGCATTTTTTCCCTGTCCGCCCAACCCCTTTTCAGATAAGTTTGCTTGCTTTATCTGCCTGCCAGGTTTTGGCCCTTGCCTCTTTTTTTTTACTTCAATACTAATTAAATGTGATTTTTTTTTAACCTATCTGTCTTTGAAATCTGCTTCTGGGTTCAAGCCTGTCATTTTCTGAGCCATTACCATGCAGAAACTCAGTGGGAGTTTCCTTGCTTAGATGCAGCTCCAGGTTTCTCATAGGGAGACAACTGGGACAGAGACAATTTGCCTTTGAGGTTGAACTTAAAGGAGGACTATTGAAGGTACAATATGTAAGAACTGGCCACCTGCCTGAGCTATACAATATACATCACCTCTTGAGGTACAAAGTGGTATTCAGTGACCGGATGGGCCTCAGCATGCTGACTATAGTAGATATCTCTGCAACACAGTACATCGTCTTTCACATTATGTCAAAACTGTTGTTTCTTCACTTTTGAATGTTTAAACTAGAATTCTTACACAACGCACTTATAAAGACTGTGAGAATGTAGGAGCAGTGTTAATAGAGATCAAAACTATCTCTTTGTTTCACTTCCTCTGTTCATCATCATTATCATTGCAGAGAAGAAGCAACACATACTTTGCTCAGTAGAAGCAGACTTGCAGTATTATGTACTGAGATGTGATGTTTTTGAATATAACCATATCCAGATGTGTAATATGTTTCCACAGAAGGCAACTGTGGAGTTCTGAGCTCTAGGTATATCCTGCAGGGCCCACATAAATTTCACATTAGATGTTTCATCCCCCGGAAAAAACACTCTCTTTTTGAAACAGGAAATAGAGGACTATGCAGGGATGTAGTGGAGGGGTGACCCATATGAACACAGTTCATCCTTCTATTTCTTTGCACAGCGCTTTGAGACTGCTGATGTTTTGTAGTATTGGTGTCTGTGGTGGATCATGCTTTCCAGTTGAAGATAAGGTTAGTAGGTTCAAACAAAGGACTCTAAAATTAACGTTAGTTAAACGAAAATTAACATTATGTAGTTTTTTCCAAAACTTTCAACCACATCTCTCAGTCTTCATCATGGTATGAAGTTTGCTTAGTTGGAGTTGGAGTTGGGATCATGTATGAAACTGTGGTGGCCATGAGGGGAGATGACAGCCCCTGTCTCTGTTCAAAGATGCTCTTTGGTGTTGGATGTGAAAGTCCTCCATGATCTTTCTGCTGCCTTTAACTCATTCCTGGTTGATTACTTTCAGAAATGCATGTATAAAAGCATAGAAAATATGTTTAGAAAAGTTTTAGAAACTGTTTCGTGATTACATAGTTTGTCCACCAGAGAGCACTGACAAGTTTTTTTTTTACACTGTAAAATGTCCTGCTCTGTACATATCATGATTATTTAATAACAAGATTTAAATGGTCTTTATATTATAAAGCAATATATTGTTTGATATATCATTGATAAGAAAAATATTTAAACTATTTGGGTGGTGGAGGAGGGATATGTATTTTTTTTGTAGATTTGATTTCCTTCTTCCCTTGTCAGATATAGTTAAATAAACATCAAATAATTATACATGCAGTATGCATGCTTGGCCCATAAAACTGACTCTTATTTGAACCTGTACATATTATATGTCTCATAATCACCACATCAACGCTGCACTTTACAGGGAGAGTCAGAGCAGACTCTATCTGCTCAGGAGACAGGTCTTTTGAAGTGCAAGGGGCGCTCCTGAAGACCTTCTATGACTCTGTTGTGGCATCAGCAATTTTCCATGGAGTAGTCTGCTGGGGCAGCAGCATTTCACCTGTGGACAGGAAGAGACTGGACAAACTGATGAAGAAGGCCAGCTCTGCACTGGGTTGCCCTCTGGACCCAGTGGAGGTGGTGGGAGAGAGGAGGAAGATGGCTAAGCTGTCATCCATGTTGGAGAATGACTCCCACCCCCTGCAGGACACTTTAACAGCACTAGAGAGCTCCTCCAGCGATAGACTGCTTCACCCAAAGTGTGTGAAGGAGCGATATCGCAGGTCTTTCCTGCAGCTGTCAGACTGTACAACCAGCACTGCTCCCAATAGACCATACACCTAATGATGTCATTCATTGCACAATATTCATTTTTATGTCATTATATTTCATTGTGCAATATTTCACTCACTGTGCAATATTTCGTCTAATTCATTATTATTTCATTTCGTCTAATCTTTAATTCAACTGTCCTGTTTATAGTGTATATATTTCTTATATTTCTCTTGTTAAATCGTTAATACATTTTAGCCTGTTTAAATTGTATACTTCTCTTGTTTATATTGCTTATTCACTTTTTATCTACTACAGATGCTTCTTTCTATTCTGCTATGCTCTTTGCTGCTGTACACTGCAAATGTCCCCGTTGTGACTAATAAAGAAATATCTTATCTTAATCTATGCTGTGTATGTAGCATCTGCAAACTTGGGTAAGACATCCACTGATTCTTCTTTAAGTACATCCATATGTTCATGATGGTGGGGTGGTTGACGGGGGGCCACACAGACCCTGGACCAGTGTGTGCGCGGCCCTGGCTCATTACAGCCACAGAGCCGGGCCGAGCAGCAGCAGTGGGCGGGGAGGCGCTGCGACCTGGACCGCTGCTTCTCCCTCCGGACCCCGGCACTTCCATCCATCCACCCGCCCACCCACTCCATCTGTCTTGCACACATCGCTGCAGCATGTGAGAGACAACCAGTGAGGGACTGAAGAGCAGTTGTGTGGAGGAAGTGAACGGGAGAGGATCAGGAAACCAGAGGAGGAGATAACAGAGTGACACTATGATGGGAAGAGTCTGCCTCTGTCTGCAGGGTAAACCAACTCCTCTCACATGCACGATGCTGCACCTCAGCTCCACACATTACTTCCTGTAACTCTGCTCTGCTTTTGTTCGGTTGACAAAGTTTAAGCTGTGCACAGATGAGCCCTGCAGCCTGCATGCTGCTCTCTTGTCTCCCCGCAGCGCTGCTCCTCCTGAGCGGCTCCCTCCGGGCGCAGCAGCACCTCCTGCCCGGCTCCTGCAGCTTCGAGCTGGGCACCTGCGGCTACACGTCCGACCCCGAGTATGGCAGCTGGAGGATGAATGAAGAAGGTACAGTGTCACATTTTACCTCTGATTGTTGACAGGAATGAACATGCATGGAAACAGGCAACACATATTCTGTAATCACTCATAAGTTAAATGTCAGATGTGTAGAAACATATGGAAAATTTGAAAGTAATATTAAATGTAAACTCACTCATTTGGTCAGTCAGACAGTCCAGATAGATCAGATTGAAGATTGTACAATGAATGAGTATTTTTTATTGTTGAAGACAGCATGAGGTGACAGAGAAAGTGATGAATAGTAACCACAAACCAACATGCAAGACATTTAAACTAGGTCAGTGGTTGTGACCTTTTCTGATGTGTGACCCCTCATGAGGGCCACAACACCCTTTGAGGACTCACTTACTCTGTATTTGTATTGAAGATTTTGCTTTGCAGTTATCTCCAGTAATCACATCAACTTCCCTCGTTCATTAAACCATTTTAATGAGCTGAGAGGAGAGTTCACACTGACCTTTCTGGGAAGCAAAAACATAATTATGCCCTATATTAATATACAGCACTGTAAATTTATTATAAAGAGCCAAAATACACTTTCAAGTGCAGAAATTTCATTAATATTTCAGGAGCAGTTGTAATGTGCATAAAGTTAGTTAGGACTCCACATTAAGAATTTGTTTTAATTAGAACTGCTTGATATATATTTAAAATATAAAGGCTAATTAAAAATGTTGCATTTAGTTAGTCTTACCAGGACATGTGTGCAATAATGTCTCTACTGTAGGACCAAATTTATTTTGATCACCCAGACAAAATGGGCCCTAGGTGTGTTTTCTCTTGTTGGCGCCGGTCCAAATCAGCTGGTGAGTTTGAAGGGCTTTTCCCTTGGTTCGGTTTCTTCTTGAGTCCAGTTGAACCAAAATGCATCACTACAAACCATGTGAGAACATTCTCTCTGCTTATTGGTCAGATGTGTCTGGGACAGGAGCAAGAAAGCAAATACAGGAAGAAGGTCCTGTGTTCTGGACTACTGCTATGCAATTTAGCAGAATGGTGAATGCACTTTGAGGAAATTGAAAATGAAAATACTATACTGCTTCACATTTTGCAAAGAAGACGTGCTGCCTTCAGGAGACTGAGCAGAACAAGACTGGCTGCTACTATTAGAAACAGTTTCTGCATCCCAGAATGCAAAGCACACCCGGCTACAGGAGCCATTTAGCTCAAACTTACAGAGTAACCAGCAAGTTGGGTTGGATCGAGGTCGGATCACGTTCCCACCACAAATGAACCATTCCGGAATTTGTTTGGGACACGACTGAGACCTCGGTAAGGATCTCAGTTGTGATCCGCACCAGAGTACGATTACTGTGTTCGCACCTGCCAAAGCGAATCACGCCAAGGGGTCAGATTTAAGTGGACTGAAAAGCGCAGGCGTGGAAACACCCTTATACACTCTACAAATACACTGAAACATAAGCACCAGTTTGTGTGTGTGTTTTATTATTATTCTCTAACCCAGTAATCATATGGTGACCACTTGTGGTGGTTCTGAGACAGGGTTGTCAAACTCCTGAGCTAGATAACCATACACACGCACACCATTGGTTAATTGATGATTATCAGTAAAGCAGTGAAATAACTTGGCACCCTGAACCATCGGAGAAAGAGTGTGTGTGTGTGTGTGTGTGTGTGTGTGTGTGTGTGTGTGTGTGTGACATTCATTGTTATCTCAAACTGGCCACTGCCATTGTGATGACTCTTGCAGTAAAAGCCTAATCCTCTACTGGGCGACAGCAGCTCTTTTCCTAATTTTCATCTCTCACCTCCCGTCTTCTTCATTGCTCACTGTGTGTAATTCAATTTGCAGTGTTAGTGCATAGCATTAAATTGTTATATGGTGGCTTTCCACAAAAAAATTCAATTACCTAGTTAATATTCTTAAAGCCACATCTACTCTTTCCTCAGTGGCAAATCCAGAATGAACTGTACTAATAAGATTCATTTAGTTTAATCACTGGACACAAAATGTCTCCTACCTCAGTAACAAGGTTACGAAGTATGTGTGCTGGAGGTTTCAAGTTTCCACATCACACTTGTAAACCCACGTTCAGACTGGATTCATGTCTCTAGGGAAGGTGGGGTGATTTTATCATTAGCTGCATTGGTCAGTGATTTTAATTCCATCTGGAGCACATATGTTTGTAATTTTTAACTCCACCACTCCAGTAATAATGTACTTACATCCAGAATTAGCTGCTGTTTTTCAGTGAATTGGCTGGTTCTCCTGCCATTTAAATCCGGTCCAGAGCGACGTCCTTGTGTTTTAAAGTGATCAGCTCAGTGTGAATTTTGACTTTTGTGTCCAAGTGGAGGAAGTCCAAAATGTTTTTGCTAATCTGAACCAAGATATTTGAGAATCAGTATGATGACAGAAAGAATTAAAGCCATCAGGAGAGCAGCTCTTCAAATATGCTGCTGGAATGTAGTCCACAAATACCAGTTTTCTCTTTTCAACCCCATTTTTTGGCCTATATTTGTTTACATTTTGTCATATTGGCTGCTTTGAAGTATATTGAATGAGCTTTTAGCTGTTCCTGTTTGCAGTGCACCCATGGTTGTACACAGTTAAGTTACAGGAGGGGTACAGTTAGTATTTCATTCCCCATCTCCCCCTGTTCTGTTAACCCTTTCTGGACAGGCCTTAAGTTGCCTATTGGATCAGAACTGGCTTCAAAAATAATTGTGATGCCACATAATGCTGCTCATGTACACACCTGTTAAACTCAGAAATATGGGAAACACAGAGAAACGCTCCCCCTTCAGCAGGTTTAGACTGTGAGAACAGCCCCCAGCTCACATATATCATTCTGCACAGTGAAGCACAAACATCCAGGTGAAGTAACAATATGCAAAACAGGTTTTTCAGTGGAGGGGGACTTAAGCGGTAGAGGCAGGGCTTCATCTCATTTCTTAGCTTTTTCTGCAGCTTTCTACTGGATCTTGCTCTGTCTCCATCTTTGTGGAGCAGATGGAGGTCGCTCGGTTTTCATGGAGATGGTTCGGTTGTCATCAAAAATTGTGACAACAGTGAAAATGCTATCCACTACTGGTGGAGGTGTAATTTTCATATTTCCGGTGACTTATAGCACAGTTTTGTCCTGCTTCCAGTCTTTGTGGTAAGCTAGGTTAAACATGTCCCTAACCTACAGTATCTTTTAGGCATGAATCTTCTCTCTGACTCTGTGCAGGACTAAAGGGGATGGAGCTAAAGGGCAGCACACGCTGGTGGAGTAGAAGATAAGATAAGATAGATTTACCTTTATTCGTCCCACAGTGGGGAACTTTACATAAATGATGATGTTGACAATGATGAGGTTGACAGGGTGCTTCACAGACATAGGAGCAGTTTTAATGCAGTAGATCATCACTGTCCAGTTTTCCAGTGTAGACATGCTTTGACCCTCCAGGAATCTCAGTCTGCTCCACCTGCACATCCCGACTGTATCCTGACTGCTTCTTCTGTCTATATGATATGTTTGCTGTGCTCTACAGGCGGCAACTGACACACGACAGATGTCAAACTCTCTGCAACGTGCTCAGTGTGTGTTACATTTATGACTTCCCAAAACAGAGGCTTTAACACAAAAGGCGAAAGCAGCATTTTAGTGACGGAAAGTAAAAGCTGATGTCGTCGTTGTTGTCATATTAAAGAGGAAGTAGTCAAAGACACTAATCAGCAATGGCACATTATGACAGATGGCTGCATGCTTGCATTTCTACTTTATTGATCATGACTCAGAATTTTCCAAGTTGAGTCAGATGTTTTTCTGTGTTTTCCCTCTTTCACTTTAGAATGAGTAGTTGCCCTCACAGTTTGGTTCTTGTCACTTCTATCTGCACGATTGTCCTGAGGATGGTGCGGACAGCCATGTGTCTCCTCTGAATCACATGGTGTTACCAGATGCTTCTTTTTCAGTAGAAGTCATCTGTGACAAAGAAATGATAACTTATTGGTTTCCAGCTTGCCCGCATCGCCAATTACATTTTTATAGGGTGTCCGGCTGTTCCTCACCTCTCAAAACGAAATCTGCAAAACCACAAGTTGTAAACGATTAACGAAACTACTAATCTCACAAAACAAAACTGTCTCTGTCCAGACAGCTGGTCACCAGACGGAGCTCTTCTGCTGTCTCATTGTGCCATGTGTTATCCAACCTGTTGCACTGTCACTTCTGCTGCTTATTTTTGGAGTCAAGCAATCCCAGTAAAATGCATTCCTTCCTATTAGAATATCGTGTGTTTACGAGCACTTGCAAATTAATCGAAAAACCTTCTGAAAAAGCTTGTCTTCAGTATGTGCGGTTGTCAGATTTGGATTTTAGCAATGTCTAATATGAGCTACTGGATGGTTACTTTTCTGAGTTCATTAAATGTGTGTTTGTCACGCTCATGATTTCACCGGATTGGTGCGTGTGTGTATATCTTAACACTGAGAAAAAGAACAGTGGAGCAGAAGAGATTGGCACTGATTACTTAATGAAGACAATATTTGTGTTACAAAGTAAATCTGAGCGCAGCAGGGTGGTGAGCATGACATGTTGTTGTGCCGAGTTATTAATTAAGTTAGTTCCTCGGACATTGACATGTTTACCATGTCATCCATTGCAGTGCAGTGATTCCATCACCTCCATCCTCCTGTTTTTCTGTAACCAGTCTTTATTTGTCTTCATTATTTGAGACTTTATGTATATGAATAGGAGCTTCATCATTTTGCAAACAAAAGGATTTAAACCTCTAGAACCTTTAAACAATAGAAGTGCAGCAACATTTAACAGTACAAGTGTGGTCCTCAGTAAGAATCTATTGTTAGCAAAGTAAATGGAGTGGCACTGAGACTCTTGAAATGGGTCAAACACGCTGGAATGCCAAGACCAAGTATTCCAGGGTAGCTGTGTTTCCACAGGCAGAGCTGCCAGCCTGCAATCAGGTGGGCTCTGCCCTAGATTTGTTATTTTGGGTTAAGGGACGAAAGGGGTGTGATACAAATGGTTACACAAGGTGAAACCAGACAGACAGATTTGTTGGTGAATTTGGTGCTGGGAAAGAATTCAGTCTATGTGGATTGTTTGAAATGTGCTCATTCACACATACTCATTCACTTGATACACAACTTTGCTGATGCAGCAACTGTAGTTCATATAATTCCTATGGCCAGGCAGAGGCAGAGGAGGTGATGCTGACCAGAGCTGACACAGATCTAAGGAAAGCGTTTTGCATGGAAAAATAGTAACTGAATATATGAACGGTCAAGAAATGAACATGCACTCAAATCTATCCAATCTGACCATAAAATGTGAATGACATTTTGCTGTCTGCTCCCTTTTTATCAAAGCTTTTTGACTTAACTAACACAATGTTTGGATTTTTTTTCTCATAAAATTATAGAATCATTCTGCAATAAATAATGATTTAAAAAATAAAATACATAATAATTTTCTAACAAACTTTCTCTTACTTGTATGGCATTTTGTGCAATTTGGACTTTATTCTTGAAATATTACCAATTTACTTTAAAAGTATCAACTTTATTCTTATATATTTTATATTAATCCTTCTATTCATATGATACTGTATATATATATGTGTGTGTGTGTGTGTGTGTGTGTGTGTACAATTACAACTGTATTTCCAATGTCTCAACTTTATCTCTTAATGTTATGACTTTTCTGAAAATACGAAATAAAATAATCCCTTTTCAAGATTCAGGTTAATTTTTTTCCCATCAGTTTTACAAAAGTCATAGTTATGTTTCTTCGAGAAAGCAACTTTTTTCCAATATATGAGTCCTGAAATGTGATAACTAGGTATTTTAAGTTGACCTGACTTGAAACCTTATACATATATAATTACACCGAGTTATTGGTAAAACATTAGTTGATCACATTTAATTTAGAATTTTGTGTGAGGATGTGCTGAATTTTGATCTCCTACATTATAGAAGTGTGTCACCACGTTTCACACATTGAGCCAGACATTCCGATCGACTCCCCCTTTTGTCTTGTTTTCCACCGGCTGCTACGTTGTGTGAATCCAGCCACAGAGCGTCCCAAAGCTCAAACCTCTGTTTATGATCATCTGTCAGCCCAGTTTATGTTCCCACTGTTAAGATAAGTGTCGGTACTGTAAATTGTGTGTGCCATCCCTCTTTTAGCTGAGCCTTCAGATGTCAGCGTGAACTCGCTGCAGCTAGAATGCCGCATATTCACTGTGACACTGAAAACAGAGCTCTACCCCAAACGCATGCTTCAGTAGAGAACCAGCGTGGTTTGCACTAAACCCCTAACCAGACAGAGATGGAATGAGCTTGGAGATGGTGATAGACTACACCCACTGTGGCAATAAATACGCTCATAAAAAAGAACCCGGGACCATGGTGGTGTTTTCTGTTTGGTTTCCATGGCAATGTGGGCTTAAACTGAGGAAGCTGCACCAAAAAAAGAACCCAAGGCAGGGTTTGTGGTTCAAACCAGGATGGATGTCCTAGGTGATTATATTTACTAAACAGAGACATCAGAGACAAAGACTTCAGACTGTGCTGGAACAGGATAAACAGAAAGACGGGGATGGATGAGTGAAGCTGTCAGGGCCTCACTGCTGTCTCACAAACCACCAGGACGAATGCTCCTTATCTCTCTCTCTGGACTGCTAAGAGCTTCTCCCGGCCAGTTTCTGACTTCAAATATGTTGACAGCTTAAGATGAAATGTTCTGCTAATATTAGTGGCACTTAAGTCTGTAGAATCCTCCATAAACACTGCTCTCCTCTCCTCTTCCTCTCCTGATCGCAACTGAACAAAATGTAATTTGGACGAATAAACCACGACCCTTGTTGTGTTGCTGAAAATGCTGGATTCATGCAGTAGTTGATACTGACAATGGGTACACAATTCCCAGTTGTCAGTGCAGTCCGATATGGTAATGTTGCTGATATTATAAGCCAACTTTAGTTAATCACAGATGCAGCCCCTGTCCTACCTGCTCCTCACTGTTGGAGCAAATCACTGCTCCAAGACTTCTCCTGCTAGTAAGATTCTTGAACTTCATTTGACCAAATAAGGGATCATAGATACAACTGTTAAGCCCCCCGTCTCCCCTCCCCAACCTGACTTACAACTGAGGGCACGTAAACCAGCTTTCCATAAACACACTTTATATCCACTAAATTGCCTCTCTCCTCTCTCAGACCTGGGTGAATGGGTAAAACGGTCTCTCAGCTGCGACTTAAAGGGAAGATGGAAACTCAACCTCTGGGTTTTAGTCATTACTAATTTGCTTCATAAAATGCATCATCTCATCTTTGATTAAATACACATAGCCAAAGCAGTGTGTTCATCTTTAAAGTACAGTATTGGACACTTTACCTTTCTACTTTTCATCTCAGCACCTTTCTGCGTCCTTGAGCTCCAGTGGGGCCTCAGTCAGCACACTGTACTCATGACAGTACACAACCGAGCAATGACGAAGTCGATAGTTCAAGCCTAACCTGGCACAATCTTTACACATTTACCATCGGAATTAACAATTAAGAATGTTCTATTCTTGATGAACCTCCTCTCTGCCACATCACTGCCTTTAGCTCCCTTCACATCTTCACACTCTTCCTGTAAGAGCATCTAAATTACTGTGAATTGTACATGTTTATTCATTGAGTATGAGTTCATTTTAAATTCATAGTTGTGTATCTCTTGAACTCAAAGATAAGCCTGTCAGGCAGGTTTGTTGTGGAGCTCAAATGCATGTTGCTGTTCCAGACAGTTTAACAGGTTCATCTATTTATCTAAAAACCTTTAGTTATCTTTATAATTTAAAAAATAGCCACTGGAAGATGATTGGTCCAAAACTGTACAACTACAACTACGGCAGCTCTCAGCCTGTGTAATATTCATGTGTACTGTACATGAGCATGATATATCTTCATTTTGTTGTCACAGGGCATTTGCTAACAGTGGACTCAGCCTTCCTACATGATCAAGAGCAGGCAGTTCTTGTCAGTCCAGTTCTGGACCACCAGGACTGGAGCTGTGTGAGGCTGGTGTACCAGATCAGCGGACGGGGTTCCCTGCAGCTCCACCTCAGACCAGATGGTGATAACTTTGACTACCGGCTCTGGACTGCCAACACAGCCTCTGACAGCTGGCTTATTGCTAGTGTGGACCTACCCAACACCACAATCCCCTACCAGGTAGGCATGGCTGTGATGACTATAATCACTGAGATCTGTGCAGGTTTCTTAGATGTAGTCACTTTGAACTCTGACCTGATAACTCCAACTGCACTAGACAAACTGTTTAGAGATTAGTGGTTAGGTGGTGTTGGTGGTTACTGCCTGGTAGTCACATTTTTTATGAGGAAGAAATTTTGAAATTTGAGAAAATTGCCCATGTGCTGAAAAATGTTGAATGACACATCCCTCAACTGCGGAGTCATATGAAAACTTCTGCAGATGACAGGACTCCGAGGTGCTAAAAAAAATCCCTGCTCTGAGGATAGTGCTTTTCTGATGGTTCGTCATCACCGGTTGGTCCAAAACTCAACCCTCAGGCTGTTCCTACAGTCTGCTACACTGTCACTGGAATTGATAGAACAAGCCAGATAAAGAAAAAGAGTGTGTGATAGGGCTGAAAGCTCGCGCGAATGAAACAGACCGAGATCAGCGATCGTGAGAACAAGAAAAACAAAACCCAATTTGCTGATTGTTTCATGGTGGAAAGAAATGAGTAACCATTTAACACTCAGCAGATTGTTGTTACTTTGGAGACGGGTGTTATGCAGAGTTCAATTGCCTTAACTTCTTCCCGTTTTTTACTAAATACAAAGAATAACATGGTGACTATGTTGTTGTTTCCTTGTGTATGACAATTGCGTCTTAAACACCACCGTGACTTTGAATCTGTTTGAATCTAAATCGTCACAATTCTTCAGATGTGGTTGAAATGCAAGCAGGAATGTGCCAAAGGTACTTTTCTCTCCTGATCTCCTGAATTGATCAGTACAGTACATAACATTGCACAGTAGTGCAGAGCTACTACGGTTACAGCTTCCTCTGTACAAGATCTACTGTGGAGTTACACTTCAAAGAATCCTTGACACTGATATTAGCCAATTTCTAATCTTCCAGTCCTCAATGAGGCTGGTTATCTAACAATGCAATTTAACTTTATTCCAGACACATAGGCCCATATCAGTATGTAAATAATAAATACAAGGACAAAAACACTGAGAGACGATCATTGCAGTTCACAAGACCACAAAAACAAGAGGAGTACCTTGTGTCCCTTTGTGTAGGCTCTGTTAAGGTCATTATGATTACATTTTTTTTGATCAATTAATCAACACAAATTTGTACATAAAATTCCTCAGCACGGCATGAAAGGTGGGAGCATTACAAGTCAGAAACAAAGGATTTGCAGCAAGATTCTGATTGAATCATTAAAGGCCATCTGAAGCCTTTCAATGTTTGCTGTACTATAACTACACCACAAAGACACTGTATAGACTGGTAGGATCAATAGAGGACTGTTTCAAAATCATCTCTACATATGGAATTTCCGTGCCAGCATTTTGCACCACTGGCGCTGCACATGGTCGTCATTCCTGGTGATGTGACCAAAATATCTTACTACGTTCAATACATTTAGTGCTTGGTCTGCCTACAGAATGAAGGAAAATTTTGCTTCTCACGCTCCTTGGTTTTAGCAATCATGACCACAGTCTCATTAGAGTCAAATCTGTTACCCTGCACATGTTAACTGTAAGCCGGCACAAGTAGACAGGATGACTTCATTCAGTCATCAGGCGTACAGTAGATGGTTAATAAGACTATCCCCCACCAGTCTTACACTCTTTTTAGAAAGATCATTCATGCACACACACTAGAGAACAGGTGACAGTATCCCACCTTGTCCGACCCTATTGATGACTAGGCAGGGTGCAGATACACATTTACCATTGCTGAGTTTTCATTTTGATGACAAGGAAGTTTAAATGTTCATCTTTTCATCTTTACTAGCTGCTTGCTCCATCTGAAGCCTGGAAACAAGCAAAACAAAGAAACAAAGAAATCACGAAATCAAGTCTTCCAGTCAGGTTTTTGTCTAACTGTAGAGCTGAAAGTACCGTGTGCAACATGTGCTGTACAATTTTGTGTAGCTTAACTGTGACATATGTATATATTAGCTTTGCTCACGAATCTAAATTTAAAGAAAACTCACCCTCCTTAAATACAGAGTGAGTTTGAGGCCAAGGCCCACAAGTGCTATAAAAGAAGCAATAATGCCATCCTAGCCTCTTTCCAATTTTAACCAGCTTCCTTTATTGTTGACCCGAGCACTAATCTCTTCCATAACAGTCTTCTTTGAAAGGAACGTTCCTTAAAATGAATTTACAGAACCTGAGAAAGAACAAATGGTATAACATGGTATTTACTTAAAACTCTCTAATGGAGACTGTGGAGTTGTTCCACATGCCATGCTGAGTTATGAGGGGAAACCAGAACTACGTTTTGTTGGTACTTAAAGTAATGGCATCACAAACAGTTAAAGGCTGACTGCACATTTATCTTAAACTACTAAAGTATGGCGACAGACCGGTGTTTATAGCTCCAGAATTAGAACGTGCATTGTTGGCCAGTGGGCTCCAGTTCACTGGCTGGCAGGGTCATCCGTCTGTGGCCAGATATGAACACATTTACAGTCAGTAAGATTGTCAGAGTTCATTCCCTAGACTTGCAATCACAGACCAAAATGTCAGACTTAATGTGCATTTGCATCTTAAAGACAAGTGAGCTGATGTGTTGGCGTGATATGACATGTGATGTGCTATGATGACATGATGGGGTGTGATGTGATTTGTGATGTGACAAATGTGTGATGACATTTGTTGTATGAGAGATGATTCAGGTAATGCTCACATGTTTAGGTGTGTTTCTAAGAATTATAAACATATCACACACAATCTAAATTCTGGGAATTGATTGTCAGAGAATTAATTTTAAGATACTGGTCTACAAATCACTCACTGGACTAGGACCAAATTATATCTCTCTCTATATATTTTGTCATATGAAACTTGTAGAACACACACTGGTCAACAGAACATATGGGCTAGCTGCATTTTGTCATTAGGCTATGCTACAATGTGCCATATTTTTGGCATCATGTGATGTAGATCTGATCTGATGTTGCTGACTACCTTCTATTACAGTTTTTTTGGAAGTCTGTTTTTTCTCCCGCAGGTTTTATTGGAAGGCCGACCTGAACAGGGCTTAGGGAACAGCGTGGCCATCTTTGAAATTCACATTGTTCCTGGTTACTGCCTAGGTCAGTGTCAACATAATACCAAGTCACATGTTTCACTTTTTATACATATTCTGATGTGAAACTGTATTCATTTTTATACAGTCTCTAAGACTGAGTAAGGAATGATGGTTATCTCTGCTGGCCCTTTCACCAGAGTGTAATTTTGAGGAGCATCACCTGTGTGGCTACAGTAACAGCTGGAATCCAAATGTCAACTGGTACGTCGGGGGAAGTGTGGCTGGAGAGCTGGAGTCGAACCTGCTTGTGAACCACACCAGGAATAACCAGAGAGGTATATTCACACACACACACACACACACACTGTGACATCCATGTACCACCTAAGTCATGCACCACTTTGCTTTAGCAAGACATGTTTTGCTTTTTCACTTCATGTCAACTATTCCTTCTTTATGTCTGTCACGATCTGACGCTGTGATGAAAGTGTTGACAGCTGTGGTAATATTTTCTCTTTTTTTAACCCTTAATGTTACATTTTGTAACATTTTTGGGAATGAAACTTGTCCACAAATGGAGCGGAGCAGGCACTGCAGGCTTACTACTTACGTACTCATGAACAGGTGGTGTTCATTCACAGTCATTTGACAAGCTGGTGCATTTCAGCAGGTTGGCATCATTGACAAAATGAAGGGATGTTTAAGATAAAAAAGTAGAAAAATGTTCTTGAATAAGGCCCAGTGTCTAATGTTTCCACACACAGTTTCCAGCACTGCAGCATTGTTTCCATATTTGTGAATATTATATTTAGTTTGTGTTGACATTGAGGTCTTCTCTGTAAGATGCCTCATTTACATTTCTTATCAAACAAAGTGTTGTCATCCATGAATTTTATTACTGTTACTGTTTTTTTTTTTTACCTTTATAACTCTGTTAAGCACTTTCAAGGTAAATCAAGGTTCTTTTATTGTCATTTTAAAACACAGGGTTGTGCAATGAAATATAAGTTGCAGCTCTTTCGTGCTACGCATGCATACTTTTGTAATGTCAGTGTAAAGTTATGTCATTTATTATCTCCACCAGGCATGAGTCTGGAGGGGATGCGTTTGATTGTTAGTTGGTGTGCGTGTCTCTATGTCTGATGGACCCATCAGCCTAATATTATTTGTGCGCATATATGCTTAAGGACTTTTCGTGTTTACGGTGATTCACAATTTTTGAAAAACCTATTTTATTGACTGCTCTGTCATACCAATGAATTGACAGACTGTTTTAACTCTGTCTGTGCGCTCATATTGAATAAAATTGCACAGCACTCTGTTAGACAGGCTGAGGCTGCGTAGGAAGCTTTGGTACAGCGTAGAATGGTTCTCCTCACACCTGTCTGGGGTTAGTCTTGGGATCTATTTTATTTCCACTGTACATCCTTTCCCTGGGACATATTATCCACACACGGTGTTTCCTTTCATTGTTATGGGATGACAAGCAGCTCTACTGTCCCGTCCTGACATGCTGAATTAAATACATGGATGCCAATGTAATGTCAAAAATGTCACAAATTTTCTGCAGCTTCACTCAAATACGACAGAAATTGTTATAATTGCCTCCCAGCACATAGCAAAAAAATTTCTGCCATCTGCTGATTCCCTCTTGGAACACATCAAGTCTTTTGACAAGAATCTTGGCATTTGGTTTGATAGTAATTTAATTTTTGAGCAGCACACAATGAAACTACAGTCCTTTTTTACTATCTTAGAAATATTTCCAAAATAGTTTATCTTTCCAGGACACAGAGACTATTGCAACAGCCTCTTCATCTGCCTCAACCAAAGATTTATTAATCAGCTCCAGATTGTTCAGAACTCGGCTGCTAGGCTTTTAACAAGATGCAAGAAAAGTGACAACATTCTGCCTGCCTCCTTGCACTGGCTCCCAGTATGTTTTAGAGTTGGTTTTAAGTTCTTACTGTTGACTTTCTTCATGGCCTCTTTCCATTCTATATATCCAGATGGCAGCAGGGTGATAAGGCTGTGGCTGGGGTGGGAATTGTCTTTAAGCATCTTTTGGGCTCTGCACACTCATGCTTGGTGGATGGATACCAGTGATGTTCTGTGTGGTTTTAATCACCTGCTGCCGAGCCCTCGTGTCCCGTGCCATGCACATTCCTTGCCAATTTGTAATGTTTCCAGTCAGGATGCTTTCTATTGCAAGTTAACAAGAACTTGGCACAGGAATTTTGCCTTCTTAAGTTTCCTTAGGAAATACAGTTGTTTCTGAGCAGCAGGTTGTTGTCTGTGCACTACCTCGCAAGATTGTTAATTTCCTTGCAATATGAAGGCTCACTGTTGTTTGAAATCCAGCCAACGAAGGTAGCACCGTCTGTCTTTCCCATGTGGTGAAGTTTACACCCAGTCTGGTGTACAACGTGAACAAGAAGGGTGCTAAGTACGCAGTTCTAGCCTGGTGTTGAGTTGCAAAGTTTTTGCCATTCAGTTTCATGGGGATGATGAGTTGTTGTCTGAGTTGAAATCAACGAACAGCATTCTGATTTAGGTGCTGTCATTTTGAAGATGTGTGAAGAAGAAGTGGAGGGCAGCAGAGATGAGATCCTCTGTGGATCTGTTGGTTCTGAAGGCAAACTGGTGAGGGTCGAGGCTGGCTGGGATGTGCTGGAGAACCAGTTTGTTAAAGCACTTCATCAGTGCCACAGGAGTGATAATCATTTTGACAAGACACTTCAGTCTTGAGTTCTGTCGGTGCAGAACACAGCTGCCCATTGAGAGCAATAGCTTGATCCGGGATGTTGCAATGGAGCCAGGTCTCTGTAAAGATGTGGGCACAACAGTCTCTGATTTTCCGTTGCTGAATTAGCCTGAGTCTTATTTCATCCATTTGATTTTCCTGCGACTGGTCATTAGCTGGGAGTAGGAGCAGACTTAAGTTCAACTTGGGTTACCTTAGCTCATGTCCTCATCCTCATCTGCTCTCTTCCCTCCCTTCCTGAGGTGGTCGCACTGCTTGCAATTACATTTGGTCTGGCTGGTTTGGATGGATAGTTGGAAAATGTTATGGGCAGTGATCGTCTCAAGGTCTGCTGCTCTTAATCCAACCCCTGCACTTCCTTTTCCAATGTTGATGAGAGTTTTTTCTGTCATAGGTAATATGTGCTTTGGTAATGAAGGCTTTTTTTTTTTAGCCTTTATTACAGATAAAAGCATAAATGTAGCAAAGTTTGAGGGAGCTACTGGCAGGTATCAAATGATCTACCAGTTTAAAACATCCAGAACACAGCTGCATATCAAGTTGCAGAGACCAAGACTCTGTAGTCTGACAGTCACAATTGATGGCTCTGGAGGCAGAATCTGTAATCAGGAAGGTGTGCTGGTTAGTGAAATGAGCTGCTGTATTCTTTGGTTATAATGAAGACCTACATGTTTTGGCCTCTGTGCCTTGTGGTTGCATACTGTATCTTTCTGCTTTATAAGCTTAAAAGAACAACATACTGTAGTCAGTACTCATTGCAGACTGTAAATAAGATCTGTTTAATGTCCCAACAGCGATAGAAGTGTGTGAGAATATATACATATACATACATATACAATATTTACAGTATACATGCGTCATTGTAACAATCCATTATCAAATGTCTTTTTCATTTGCAGAGTCTTACAACAACTTGGAATTCAAGGATACCCTATAGATGCGACTGTACCAGCCCATAACCGTGTACCACAAGCTCACCTATGTTTGTTTTCTACTGCTGCAGGCCACCACATGTATGTGGACTCTGTGTACGCCAAGCACTTCCAGGAAGTGGCCAAGCTGACCTCACCCATGACGACAGTGCCCATGGCTGGCTGCCTGTCCTTCTACTACCACAGAGACCAGGAGAGGGGTAACATCTTCTCAGTTTTCACCCGAGACCAACTGGGCCACTATGAGGAGATCTGGAAGCCGGAGGTGTACGCTACTGCTGGCTGGACTCTGGTCAATGTTGACATCAAGGCCCCACACCCCCTCGAGGTCAGTACTGGAGCTAGCAGACACAATTATAGGTAGTAGGTGAGCTTCGTATAATGAATAGATTGAAATGAATGACATCAATTTACCTGCTACGCACCTGCTGTGGAAAATGGCTGAATGGCTGGATTTTCTTTAAAGTTTAATTCCTGTTTATTACAAATTTGGTCTTATTTTTGTAGCTTTGTCGATTTGTGTCAGTTATGATAACTTTGTATAGCTGAGATCTGGAAATGCAGTGCCATCACCGAAAAGAAGTTCAATTGGTCGAGAAACACGAGCGGTCTCTGAGCTAAAATGAAACCTTGTCCATAGACAGAGCTGAAGCTGACCCATGTGGAATGTAATGTGTGTGAGGAGGAGGAGGAGGAGGAGGAGGACATTCACATCCAACACATGTACACTAAAATTACCTTCTCGTCCACCATGCACAACTATTTGTTATATTGTGCTAATGTTCCGTGTTGATGAAGACCATGACATGCAGTTGAACGCTTCAAAAAGCCACTAAATAACCTTGTTGAGAGATTGTTTTGTCAAGACCAAAGTTGTAATACACTGGAATTGTCCTTTAAAGTACACTCAAATTACTTCAAATTTGTGACTTTTATTATGTTTTTCAACAGAAGCTAGATATGTAAAATGGTCTCTCTTCAGGAAAACAATGACTGAACTGAAGCGCTATGGTCTTACGACTCATCATGTGTTGTCAGGTTGTTTTGGCTTTAATGAGCTGTATGTGTAGAGCGCCACAAGGAAACTAAACACTTGTCTTCTGAGTGTTTGAACCTTGGTGCCAGGCTCTCTGGGCCTCCATGCCACAATACTGATTCATTCCCATATACTAAACTTGTATGAACTTGTGGGTTGTTGTTGGTGGTATGTTCATAACAGACCCCATCAGGTTCAACACAGACAGGAGCAAACAGGAGATACTGTGAAGACCAGTGTGAACACAAACGTGTCTGGTGCCTGATATAAGAAATGAGGATGAAGATTAACACGACTGTTATCGGCTGTCGGCCACAGTTTGACTTAGTTAACATTTCTGTGGTATTTGGTTGGGTACGTTATCAGCTGGTCAAACTTATAAAATCAATGATTAGTCAGTTGTAACAGTTACAGGGTTTCCTGGCTTAACAACAAGGCTTTTCCACTATCTCTGACAGAAAGTTGGCATAAAAAAAAGCCAGAGATGACTACCACCTGGCCAACCAGTCACTGATGTGGAACATGATCTCCAAATGTAGAAACAATGAGGCCAGCCATGCCTCTTTCATACCATATGGGTCTGACAAAAATAATTTTCCTTTCTGAATAATCAAAACCAAAACAGTCACCAAAAACCAACAAAAGGGTGCACTATGGGTGGGATATAAAATATTGTACTCAGGAGCTAAAAAGTGAAAGTGTTTTTTAATAAATATTCCAATGTATAATACCAATATATATACACATGTGCAGTTATAATATTTATTGTTGTGTAATGTGCCAATGTGAATATATAATACGAGAATTTGTGGTTGAATTAGAATGTAAAGGACAGCTTCTAGCAATACTGCTGAATAACATGTAACATTAATGATAATGACTACTTTCCAGCAGTTATTGCAGTGCAATGCAGAACTATTCTACGTATACTGCATAATGACTTGTGTGGCTCTGGAGGAGCTTTGTGAAATGTGAAAATAATCATGATAATGTCATCAGGATGATCTCAGCTTGGGCTTGGACATTATGAATTTACAACAGAAACTGCACAGAAAGGGGCAGTGAAGTTTGAAAGATGTGGGTGAATGTGGCAACAAAAGACGCCATCAAGTTGCGTCAATGGAAATGTAGGATTCAGTGTTGTTGGAGCTTGCCGCATAATGCCAAGGGACCAAAAGTCAGGCTATTCTCAGCCTCTGAAGTTCTCAAACTTCATGAAAGCACAATACTTCTTTGCTAGAGTACCACTTGAAGTAGTTGAGTTCAGCATGCTTTACCTAACTACGTCCATTCTGCCTAAGTGTGCTGCTCAGGGGTTGTTCATATCTGCTGCACATGTCTTGCAGTCGACAGTGGAGCACATTGTCCTGACCCTTGGCAGTCTCCATATAAATGATCCTCATGGCCTGTGGGGGGGAGAGGCTCCTCTGCAGCCTGTCAGTATTGACCATGTTACTGTGGAGGAGTGTGTCTGACTGCAACAGCTGAAAAACTCTACTTGTAATTCTCCTTCCCCTGGTTCTGCACAGTCTGGTGTAGATGCAGATGTATATGCATGTGCAGACTGAGACCACCTCTGAAGATGCATTCTGCCAAATGTACCACCCTTGTGGTGCTTTGTGTCCTGTCTGCTGCTTTTCTCTGTCAAGATTGTATGCTTTTGGCATGCCATCTTTCTGATTTAATAACTAGAAATAAAGTGCAGTAATGTGAGATGAAACCTGTGCAGTCTAATCATCCTTAAAGGTCAATCATGACGTGCACTCATGGAAACTACATTTGACTTCCAGTGTTCAACTGCGTTTGAATGCGGGACAGAAATTCATCAAATGGTTTATTTTTTTGGGAGTGTTTGCCACAGTGAGTCTAGCCTTGTCTACTCCTCAGATGGGAAAAAGAGCGGCGCACACTGATTGATGTTTTCCAGAGATTTCAGCTACATCTCTAAATGGAATTTGAGTTAAACCCTTGAAGACTGGATTCCAGGATGGGAGTTGCTAGAGCTCGGGTCCCAGTGCCATACACCATTTAGTATAATCACAGAAGAGTCAGAAGAATACAGGTATATTGTAAAGTGACAAACAAGAACAAAAAGTACAAGTTCTACAGCAAACTGCTTTGATAAATTAGAGGAAGCATAAAAAAATCTTCATATACTGTAGTTCTATATGTACAGATAGGATCACATAAAATGATGCTGTTGCTTGTTGTCGACTAACCTACTAAACCAGTGAGTTGCAAAAAAAGTCAACTTTAAAAATAGTGTTATATTTCATGATACCAGCTGAACAGTTTGCCCTTTGACAAACCGCTGGTTAGTTACATCTGACAATGCTTTGATATCAAGGTATCGAGGTTCGTCTATTTGTCCTTTTACACAGGATTGCATGATGAAATGTCAGTTGTAGTCCCTTCGTGTTACATGTACATAGAAGATATATACAAAAAAATCGATTAGAATAGAACAGAATAAAATAAAAATAAAACAATGTATACATTTACTTATATTCATATACGTAGATGCACCAATACAAGTAGACACCCAGCAAGTATGTACAGTATGTGCCATGCCAGTGTCTATTCCAAGACATTTCCATGACATTTATTTAGTACAAAGGATAAGTAGAAGGGTCTCACAGGCTGAGGGGAGAAGCTGCTCTGTAGTCTGCTGGTACGGCAGCAGATGCTTCTGTATCACTTGCCAGACAGCAGCAGGGGAACAGGCTGTGGCTGGGGTGGGTGTGTGGGCTCTGTGCACACACCTCACCTCACTGATATCACTGAAGCTTGGTAGATGATATCAATGATGTTCTGTGTGGTTTTGATCACCCACTGCAGAGCCCTCCTGTCCTGCTCCGTGCACATCCCATGCCAATTTGTAATGTTTCCAGTCAGGATGCTTTTTTATTGCTCCTCTGTAAAAGTTAACAAGAACTTGGCCCTGACGTTGAGTGTTTTTCTGTCATATGTAACAGATGCTTCTGTAATAAGGACAGACAATAGCAAAAACGAAACAATGCTGCAAAGTTTGAGGGCGCTACTGGTCGCCACATCATCACCATGACTGAAACCCCTGCTGAGCTGACGTTGGCTTCACAGACAGACTGAACAAGATGCTGTATATCGTATACATATATAATATACTTTCTGACAGCTGTGTCTGCCAGCTGCCAAAAGATACAACTTTTACCTCCAACAGCTGTAGACACTTTCAAAAATGATGTAATAATTAAAATCATAATCATCATTGTTGTGATTTGAAAATCTCTTTCAAACTGCTTGAAGTATTGCAGAGTATCGTGGACACTATGGATGAGCTGTCGGGCCTGGTCGCAGCTTTCAGAAGTGTGTTTCTGCTTGGTTGCTTCTTGAGGGATAGTAGCTGCTGACTTATTTCAAGTGTGCCTGTGTTCTTAGTCGATTGTGCTTTTCAGATACATCAGAACAGGCAATCGTTGCTGTAAGCATCTTGTTTCGCTTCATTTAATTTCTTTTTTATCTGACGCTGAAGAAAGATCAAGATTTCCAAATAAGTGAAAGAAAAAGAAACATGTGGTACTACTTTTTTCTCATGCTTGTGTTGTGTGCAGCTGAGCAGACAGACACACTCACATGCGCTCACTCCTCTGTGGCTTTCCACTGCTCTGTGAAATGCGTATTCTTCCCTATGACTCCACGGTTTCCTTTCCTTGAGCTTTCAGCCACAACGCCTCCCACAGCCTGCTGCTGTGTCTGTGGAAAGAAGCTTGCGTAACATCACTAACTGGGTCGGTTACTCTGTCCAGTCAAGCCAAGAGTCATACAGAGCTTTTCCATTAAGCAGTGTTGACTAACCCATGTTCCTGAATTTACCGTGCACTGATGTCACTGTCTGGCTTCTACAGCTGTCTCATCTATCAGTATATGTCATGCTCTCATAACATGCCTTTAACAGTCCACAGACCATGTTCTCAGGATTAACAGGTCAGAGTCATACGTTGCTCATTGCCCATCTGTGAACCATTGCTGTTTATGTCTGTGTGCTACCAGGTGGTGTTTGAGGTGGCTTTTAACAGTGCCAAAGGCGGATACGTGGCCATAGATGACATCTCTTTTTCCCCTGAATTCTGCCACACTGACACAGGTGAGAGGAGACATCTAGATTTTAGGTGGGTAAAGGTTGAATGCTGTTCTAAATCTCAAATCGCAGTTCAGTTTAGGCGGCTGTCTCATTTGTGGCCATGAGAAACCACAATGTTAATTATTACATCTCACAAAGGAAAAGTGTTGGACTTTGGGAAGAGTATACAAATTATTTTGTTATTAGTATCAGAGTTTTGTGCTCAGAGATTCTCAGGTCACCAGATTCTCGGTGGCCAGTGTAAATGCAAGATAAAAAAAAATGACAGAAAAAGAATCAGAGTTAAACTATTGAGAAAAGGAAGGATGAAGAAAAGTAGGGATGAAGAAAAGAGCTAAGGGAAGTGAAGAAGAAGGGGAGCTTGCTAACATTGGGACTCTAAAGGTAAAATTTCTCTGACAGGCCTTGTCCTTTGTGCTGAGGGAAAGTTTTTGAGGTCATCAAATTCAAAATCCCTCTTGCTAGAATAAATGTTGTCTGGAAATTTCATAGCAACCATGCCTAAGGCCTCTTTCATTCACGCACCACGTTATGTAACTGTGATGGCAATTTTGCATGTTGACCTCATCTCAGACAGACCTGTGCCACTTCTCTCACACTTCCAACAGAGCTCAACTGAGAGAGTTAGAGTCGTCATTTCTCTGCTCAGGTGCCGACGGATTGCAGGCAGCCGGATTCTCTGTTCTGGTGTTATTAATGACGTGGTATTAATGACAACTATTCATTTTTAGGTTGATCAGACTTGGGCATCCCTCACACTCACATAGGTCATTAATCACCATCATTACAACATCACCTTCATACTCTCTCCAGCATTCGAACCCTAATCTCTCGTTCCTATTTTTACTTGTACGATGCACACTATTCATAACTCTGACCTTGGCTAGCAAGGCAGCTTCAAATTGACTCTGTTTTGTGTTCCAGAGCCGACCTTTGACCCCTCTATAGCCAACTGTGACTTTGAGAATGGGCTGTGTCTCTACTATCAGGAGAGAGCAGAGAGTAAGGTGTGGAGCAGAGCTTCAGTCAAGCCTAACGCCTACAGGATTGGAGACCACACCACAGGAACAGGCGAGTCACACTCCGACACCGAGAACTGCTCAGTGACAACACTGAGATGGATTTCTGGGTCATTTAAATGTTTGGTGTGTGTTTCAACTTTATGTCTGCTCCAAAATAGTAATCCTACAGAAAACTGCTGTGTTTTATTTTGGTTTTTACTGTGGAGGTAGTGTTCATTGCAAGTTAACACCCAAGCATGAAAATCAGTTTCCTCACTTGCAGGGGAATTTTACTTTGCACCATGTACCACAGTAGTTAAACAAATTGCAGTTGAACTAACATTACCACTATTGTTCTTGATTATGATTTTTGTCTTCTCTTACTTAGGCTGCTTCCTTCTGGCAAACACTCGTTTCACTTCAAAGCCTGGTTATATGGGCAGGCTTCATAGTCCCTTTCTACCGGGGAACCACAAATACTGCCTGAGGTTCTACTATCTGCTTCATGGATTTCGGAAAGTAGACAATGCTCTGGCTGTTTACATTTATGATGAGAACAATGTGGCCCAGGAGAAGGTGTGGAGCCTGGCTGACACTTCCAGGGCTATATGGACTGAGGTGGAGATCACCTATATGAAGCCCATGCTTTCCAAGGTATGAAGCACTACATGGGCGGTGTATGTGGAGGTGGATGTTGAATGAGCTGAATGGGAGAATGGAAAGACAGGCTGATGGATGGATGGATGAGAGATGAATAGAGGGAGTGATGAATGGACTAGAATGACAAATGCATAAATGATTGAATTGCAGTATTGAGTCTTTTTTTCTGTTTCCCAGTTAGTGTTTGTCAGCATATGTAAGAACTTCTGGGAATGTGGCCTGGTAGCCATCGATGACATCACTGTCAGCCTGGGGGACTGTCAAGTCACAGCAGGTAAAAGACTCACTAAGACATTCACATACAATTATTGTTGATGTGTGAAATAAGTCAGGGGCCTCTTTAGAGTTCCAAAGCTTTATATTATTTTCTTTGATCAGATCAATACAACACAAGAAAATCTACCGCCAGAATGGGCAGGCAGATATGAACTGAACTGGCAACTGACCAGACTAGACTGGAGTAGAGTGTCTTGGGGTATCCAACTCATGTGCCCAGTCTAAACTGCACCTATAAGCTTCATTATCATTTCATGTCAGCAATATTTTATATTTAGGTTGTTTGGACAAAGCATTTATTAATTATTTTTCTCTAACATTTGCACAATAACATCTACATCAACACCATCTCAATTACACTATCTATATATTCACTTAGATTAACACCCTCATACTGTTCCCACAGTCAAGAAAAAATCTTAGTTGAGCTGGAGCGGACATTCGGCTCCCAAAGACAGCTTTTTTCAGCCAGTTAAAGGAAGGAAGGTTGGGCCCACAGCTCAGAAGGATGAATCTGGAGTTATGGTACATAACTAATGTTTGCACTGTTCATTTTGACAGAGCAAAAGCCAAAAATTCCACCACTCAACAGACCAATGATGTAACTTCAGTTCAATCTTATTTGTAAAGCGCCAAATCACAACAAAAGTCGTCTCAAGGCACTTTACATACAGAGCAGGTCTAGACCATACTCTTTATAATATTACTTATAGAGACCCAACAGTTCCCATCATGAGCAGCACTTGATGTGACAGTGGTGAGGAAAAACTTCCTTTTAACAGACAGAACCAAGTTCAGTGATGGACAGACATCTGCCGCGACCGGTTGGGTTGAGAGAGAGACAGAGAGAGAGAGAGAGACAGAGACGGGGGGAGAACATGCAGTACTACAATCCACAGGTGTGACGATAATGATATAACAGTAATAACAGTAACTTACTAGTGTCCTTTCATTACCAAGCTTTGAGACAATCCTAATGACATCATCTGGTTATTTTCTTGACTTGACAAAGCTCCTCCAGGACCACGGACATTGACGTTATGTTGTTGTCACAACACTGTTTTCACAGTATGAGTAGTAATAACCATGATGAGTAAGTGGAGTCTCTCTTTGAACTTGATGTTCATTAAATGGTTAAGTCACTACCGGCTGCAACTGCATATTCCTTTCTTTTGATTTACAGTGAGCATTCGGTTCAGTAATGTAGCGACATGTCCACCTTCTGCACAGCTGCTCTGTCCTGGTCTCCCACCACTGATGTGTGCCTGCTGGGCTCTCCTCTCCCACAACGATCTTTCAGTGTTGAAATGAAATGAAAACTACAGGACGCACTGACTGTGCTGAGTCAGTTTCGTAGGAAATCTAGCCTGGAGTGTCCTTGTTAACCTTATGCACTGATTGTGTGTGTTTGCTCCTCAGGCTCCCTCCCAGGCCAGTGCAGCTTTGAGAGTGGAGTCTGTGGCTACATCCAGGATAAGGATGAAGACAAAGCCGACTGGCTGCGAGTTCGAGGACACACCCCCACCTCCTACACGGGGCCCAGAGGAGACCACACAACTGGGGTGGGTGAGTCATTTCCTTATTCATTGCTCTATTTATTCATTCAGAGCTCATTCCCGCACATGATGGCTGGATGGAACCCTGTGTGTGATGTGAAACATAAAAGAATAATACATTGTTTAAGATTTTGATCTCAGCAATTCAGACTTTGACAATCGTTTATCCAGATAATTCTGCTGAACATGTCCAAATACTGGAGCTGTTGGATGTTCATACACACTCTGTTCACATTGTTCTCATTTACATAGCATTCTGTTCTTCTTTGTGTGTTGTATTTTTACAGCTGTGGTAACTCGTCTCCGCTGGGATCAATAGGGTTCCGCACCGTAAAGTGTGTTATTCATGCTTTTGTCCACTGTGTGCTTCCTCCAGGTTACTTCATGTACATTGAGGCGTCACTCATGCGCCCGGGTCACAAAGCTCGGCTGCTGACATCTGACCTGCGGGGCTCCTCGTACCCTCAGTGTTTGGTCTTCTACTACCATATGTACGGATCTGGCACCGGGATACTGAGCGTGCTTCTGCGTCACAGCAGCAGAGAGAAAGACACGCTCCTGTGGAGACGGCGTGGTGAGCAGAGCGTCAGCTGGATGAGGGCAATGGTGGACTACCACTGTGATGTCCGACACCAGGTACATAGATTATAGATAATGACAAGACAATGTATTTAATGTTATTCCTCATCAACTTCATTGATTTTTGTAAATATCTGCTTATTCTGAATTTGATGGCAGCAACATGTTTCAAACACGTTGGGACAGGAGCAACAAAAGACTGTGAAAGTTGTGGACTGATCCAAAAACACCTGTTTGGATCATTCCACAGGTAAACAGGTTCATTGGTAACAGGTGATAGGATCACGATTGGGTCTGAAAGGTTCATCCTGGAAAGACTCAGTCATTCACAAGTGAGGATGGAGAGAGGTTCAACACTTTGACAAACACATGGTTAGATAAAGGAGATTAATACATCGACTCTGGGACACTTTGTAACACTTGTTTGTTTACATTTCACACAGCCTCCCAGCTTTTTTTAAACTGGGGTTGTAAATCAGGTCCACAATGCAAAGATCTCACACCCTGTTCTGTGGCTAGTGGACGTCACACTCATATTACATAGTCTTTGGTTAACACAGTCACATTGTTTTGTGTTTTCCCGGCAGATTATATTTGAAGCCATCCGAGGCCCAACACTACGAAGTGATATTGCTATTGATGACATCCATTTTAAAAGGGGACCATGTGAAGGTTTGTGTAATACAGTCTCATCTTTCACTCTGAACGGCTGTCGTTGTGTCTCTACTTGTGTCTCACTGTCGCCTCTTGTCAAACTTGTGCAGACATATGACTTCACAACAGCAAAACTGAATTCTTTTTCTTTTAAAATCAGACTTTGTAATGATTCAGATATTTGTAGAACATCATTGTTTAAGCAATACTATATGCTGTTTTATGACAGACCCTAACCATAATATCCATATCGTCTTGTCTTCCTCAGATCCTGGTGACATCATTCCATACTCGGGCTTCTCTGAGTATTTCAACGAGATTTAGAACTGAGATTCATGGTCTGAAGAGTTCTAATTCGAAGTCTTTCTGTATAAATGGCTTGGTAGTTTTTCAAAGTTGGGTTGTGTGGCTTTCAGAAGTATGAATGTGAACAATTCACCAAGACAATTTACATAGTTGTAGAGCAATGCTTATGTTGCAGCCAGGACTTCCACCACACTGTACCCCCGCCTTTCTTCACTTCACAGTCCAGTAATTTCAGTTTTTATGCTTTAATCCTCAGCATTTCTCTGATCACAGTGCAAGATAATGTATTACACACAGGGGAATGCTCACGAATTCTCCTTGAGACAGCTTCATCCGACGACTTCTCACAACAGTTGCACCTCATTCTCATGACACTCAATTACACAGCCGCAATCCAGTGTCCAGCACTGTTGACACTATGCACAAAAATTGTATAAATATATGCCAAAGGTCAAGGAAAATAACTATATCAGTGACAAAGCATTTTCATTCAGAGCTCAGGTATAGCAAAAGAATTTACAAATGCACACAGACAATAGAAATGCAACTTTGGGCAGATTGACTCCTGAAAGGAAACACAGCGTTGTGAAATGTCTGTGATGACTAAGACCAAACATGATCTACATCTTAACATATACTTACAGGTGTATAAATATACATATACAGTATATACAGGTGTGGTCTTGCTCTACAGATATACCTATACATAAATCAAGTGTTTGCCCATTTACTTTTGAATAGAAACTGAGAAACAAACCTCAAACTTAGCTTTCTTTGGTCCTTTCATTGGGGTTATCAGCAGAAAAAAAAAACCCTCAGGAGACACTAAACACTAATGTTTCATAGGCAGAGACAGAGTGACGCCGTGAGGTCAGGCATTTTTGACACAAATGAGACTTGCTCAAGCTACAGATTCTCACAGTTGGACTACAGAGCCCTTTTGAGACACAGCTCAAAGTATGGTAAAGTAATCCAGTGATTCAGTATTGCTATTCCATAAAGTTAGAGGACTTGCAAGTGACAGATTTTTAAAAAATGGTTAAAATAAAAGCAACAGGGACTGAGATACTTTCAATCCATAGCATGTAAAACACCGGATCCCACAGTTCCCATAATGCAACACAGTAGTATCTTTTCATTATTCCTGTCTGGTGCACGGACACATCTTTCAAAGGTCATGCCCCCCAGTGTGTAAAGCAGGCTTTCTGTTATTAATGTTTTGTGTCCAAGCCCAAGCTGAGGTACTCAGCTGTGCACCAGTGATGTTTTCTTTGATCAAAGTTGCTGTTCACATTCTGTTAACATGCAGTGTTATTCTTCTTCACTGCATTCGTTTGAATTGCTGTGCTTCTTGGCGTGTTTCCATGATTGATCAGTTGGGATGATGTGACCATTGGCAGGATATTGCAGTGTGTCATACGTATGCATTTGCATGGGGATCCTCTGGAGTGTCCATGAGAACAAACAAAACAGGCGCCTGCATACACACATAAAAATTGTTCCGTAGCAAAATCCAAGATGGACTTGACCAAGTTCCCTCCAGAGCAACTGTACTGTACTGTTTTCAGAGGCTGAGTAGAACTCCCAGTGACTAGTAAACTGACTTTGACATATGAAATGGCTGAAGCTGGGGGGGAAGTCACAGACTTCAAGAAACACTCAAGAGTGGAGCAACTCGGTGTATCTGGGATGTCTGGTACCAGTGAGACATATGCATCAGTAAAAGAACAAAGCTTCTTGTAGGAGAAGCCTGTTTGCCAGGTGTCCTGTTCCAAAGGAAAACAATGGAAATGCTTTAATATGAAGCATATGGAGGAAGTGTTGCGCTTGCATTAACAGCAAACAGCAGCAATAGCAAATTAAACACAGCAAAGGGGAGGACATCGTAAAACAGGGAGTACACAGATCAGATATACTTAAAAAGCAGAGGGAACTAGAAAGAAAGCTTTGTTTGTAATAGCCTGTCTCAAATAAAGGCCTGGTTCTCTCCGCCAGTTAAATAAAGGCTGCAGCAAAGGTACTACTACATGACACTACACTTGAAAACAGCATTCAGTGAACAAATACTACAAATAAATAAATAAAACCAGGGTGCTATATAATGATTTTGTGACAACCCCACTTTAGTTTAAGGACAGACATTTGTATTGAAGGACAAACCCAGTGAAAAGACCAAAGCCAGCAGTGTGCTAATCTGTCTCTCACATTTTCTGACTTCCCTACTTTCAAAACACTGTGGCTCATTGATGCGTTAACAGTTTTTTAGATATATATACTTTATCCATCCGGTCAGGAATTCATGAATTGGATGTTTGATAGCTGATTTCATTCAAAAGAGGGAGACAAAAAACTGACTAATCAACTTTCCACCTCAGGGAGATCATGACTCATCCCAATTGGGCTTTAAGAGTGAATGAAAACTGGAAAACTGAATGGAAGAAAATAAGGGCTGAAGCAAATATTTATGCACTTTGGTGCACAGTGGCACTGGGCTTTGGCTGCTGTCATGTAGTTCATCTGGAAGGAAACAAAGTACACAAAGCACACATCCACACAACAACACCAGGCTATTGCCGACAAATTTACCGCCATCCCTGCGTGGCCTGGAGAGCTGTCAGTAAGCCAGCTCCATTAGACATTCATTTCGAGGACTTAGGATATTTTTTTATAGTAATGCTTTTATTTTGGTTTCCACTGTTGAACTTTGTTCAGTAGCTCTATTCTGTATATATTTGTTTATAGTATTCAGGTATTTGAATTTATAAATGGTTTGAGGTCCAGGAGATGGGGATGCTTAGCTGTGGATAGGTTTCAACTTTGAATGCCAGTACATACAATTCTGCTGATATTTCTTACATATCTCATCTCAGAATATAACCAAGGTTCTTAAGGTGGTGTTGATTATTTTTTTCCTCAATAGTTTCACCACCTCTGATCCGGGCACTTTTATTTTTTGATTAATCCTGTGTCATCAGTATCTTTTCGAGGCATGGATTCAGTAAGGTGCTGGAAACCTTTCCTAGATGTTCGATCCATGCTGACTCATTAGCATCATACAGTTCCTGCAGATTTTTCAGCCACACATGCTGCAAACCTCTGCCATGCCTATACTGTAGATGTCCTGTACACTACTGTCGAGCTGTTATTGTTCCTTGGTCTTCCTGTTAAGCCTGTTAACCAATCTGAATTGCCATTTCTGTTTCTGAGATGCTGGAACCACCATGTTAGTTAATAAACATAGATAACACCTTTGCCCCAGGAAGAATTATTTCAATTTACTACAACTTGAGTTGTCTAATAGTTTGAGCCACGATGATCACGATCACATTGCACTCACCAAAGTAACTGTGGAAATCTGGGAACTCAGTAGTGACATTGCCATAAACAATTTGGGTAATAATTAGCTTAAATAAATAACTTTCCTGATCTTTTATGAGGAAATGGAGTACATGGTTGGGTAGCTAAGCCTGCTGTCACTGTGACCTGGGCTAGGAAAGTGGCCAATTGGATGGATGGAACCTGGGAGCTTGTTTAAAATCTATATCTTTATGAAAATAAAACCCAAGTTGTAATAAACTAGCCACTGACCTCTTGACCCGGTACGCTTGGTTGCTTCATTATATTTCAGAAACATAATTTGGGTTGATTGTATTATATTGATATAGATTATATTGATATTGGTTACTCAGTCTGTCCATCTGTCCAACACCGGGATCCTGAGCAAGATATATCAACAACTACTGTCCAGATACCATGATATTTGGTATTTCTTGGTTATTCATGGTCTTGATGGTTTTTGGTGGCTCCTGATCTTTCCTCTAGCACCCCCATCAGGCCAAAACTTTCCCGTGCTCAACAATTTGGTACAGCATTTAAACAAACAACTAATTTACATGGAGTTCATTAAATTTGTTGTGAATATTCATGGTCTCAGGAGAATAAATCCCAGTGTTTTTGATAACTTCCTGACCATTCATCTAGCACCACCCTGAGGCCGAAGGAAGTTGTTCCACAAATAATACAAGAAAAAATTATTTATTATATATAATTATTTATTATTATTGTACATTCAGTGTATTAATCCTAAACTTTGATCACTAGAAGTGGTGACTATTAGTTTTTAAATATATATTTGCATATATACTTGGAAATTCATCTTCCTGCCCCTTGTTGCATCTTATGGACCACACCATCATGCAATGCATGATGAAATTTCTTCTGCGACTTTTGTCATCTTGCATTCTTGTTTTTTTAATCTATTTTATATGGTTACATGCAGGACATCAGTGTATTGTATGTAAAGAAAAAAGATAGACAAGATAAACAATCATTTTCCAAACTCTATTGCAGCATTTCTATACCGTTTGATGTGTCTGTGACTCATATTTTACTACAAAAATATCTATTTACGGAAGAAATATCACCAAATAATTCTAAATTGTTAAGAAATAATACAATTTACAATAAAGTTAACATTGTGTTTATGAGTCTCAAAGTGCCATGTCTGTATTTATGATTTACACAGAGTTCTGCAAGCAAGGTAGCTGGAGCACAAGGGATTGGACCTGAATGCAGACGGCAAGGCAAGGCAAATGCAGAAAAGGCTTATGGGATAATTAGGTAGGCAAGGGTCAAAACCAGAAGGCAGTCCAAACAGGCGAACAAATCCAAAGAAGACAAGAACGAGAAATCTAAAAACCAGACACAGTCCAAGAAAACTAAGCAAAAATCAAAGCTAAACACCAGGAAGTTCGCTGGAATGTTTGACACATGGCACAATGACAAACACACTCTAAATACACTGGGAGGAGAGGATCACAGGTGAGACAATCAGGACCTGGCAGACAATCAAGCAGGTAGGGAACATGCACAAAGGCAGGAAGTAAAGTAACTCTTTACATCTGATGACAGACGCTTTCAAATAAAACTGGAAATAACGATATTAAACCCAAAACCATGACACACAGCATCACTATTCAACAGGAAAAGCACAGGTCTAAATAATAAAATGAATAATTGCTAAATTCCATGTAGCCGCTTCAGTTTCAGGGTCCTGGTATTGTTCATGCTGGCTCACTGTCACACCATGTCATGGTCTACTGGAACACTTGAATAGAACAGAACCATCATTAATGTTATTAGTAACACCTGTGATTTTCATTCTATGACAAGTCAAATGTCTGCTGTAAAAAAAATGACTATTAAATTTGATAATGACCAAATTGCCAATTGCAATATCATCAGTTTTAATTTAACAACTGTTAAAACTGTCTCAGTGATGTGTGAAGTGAAGCCTGCATGAGAAGCCTTCAAGAAGCTTTCTTTCAGTGGCAGAGCACTGGAATCCATCGAGAGACTTAGGTCAAATCTGTAGAGATTGATATGTCAATGATTTTTGAGAAATGTGAGCCAAAAAGTCAGAAATTAAAGATGTGTGGCAAAATGTCCTTTTCTCAAAGTGTATATTTACATTTGCAAGGAACAAAACCTATATAGAATATTATGGGCTCTGACCTCTGACACTGAACCAGACAACGCAGTAGTCTGTCTACTGACATCTCTACTTTATCAAATCACTGATTGTGCCCACCTCTGAAGAATCTCCTATCCTGTCTGTTAAGTAAGAGCTCCCTCTAATGGTTTCAATATTCCTCTGATCTGATCTGACCGGCACAGAATCAGCCTCACTCACAGCGTTCACTCCATATTGTGTCGTAGTGTAGTAGCATAGCCGTCATTACAGTCCTCATGGAAGAGCGCATTGCTACAGATGCAGACCACAGGGGGGCCAGATGTTGGGGCTGATTTAACTAAAAATGTATTGGTGAGAATGTGCACCACCGAACTGATATGATGAGGGTCTGAAGGGTGGGTTCAGCCATTCTGACCCAATGCACTTTAAGTCCAATTCAGTGAATATCTCCTCACTGTCCACTAGCTGTCCGTTTTGTGTGAACCAAAGTCTGGTGTTTGTGTAGGTTTGGATGTTCAAATGTCAACATTCTTTCCCCATAATGACTCACCTCAGCTTTAACATAGGTCCTGCTTCACTGTTTTCAGTGATGGATTATGATGACCATCAAGTGCTGCACATCTAAGTGACATTCATACTGTGGTGTATATGGTGTGCGTTGGTGTGGTAATGCTTTGGACTGCTATTGCTAGAAACACATCGCTTGCATGTTGTTTGAATCATTATCTTTGCATTGTGTAGTTTTCTGAGCTGTCATGGTATTTGTGATAAGCGTTTGATGATGTTCCTTTAATAAAGAAAAATCTAGATTTTAGAGCATCAAATTGGCTTCAAAGCCCAGCCCGCTTCCTGGAGTCTTGCCCCAGTAACATTTTGAAGTGGAAGGGTGGAAAATATTTAAACAAATTACTGCACAGAAAAATTGTCTCATTAGAAAAGTAAGACATCAGGTAACAATTACGTAAATATACAAACCAGATTTTGATCTCCGTCTCGCAATATGAACCTAAGCTTTGATAGACTGTGTTAAAAGAAGGAAATGCCTTGATCAACAACTCCTTCAGGCTCAGCACAATGATAGGAGACAAAGAAACTCAAGGTTAGTTAAAGTAAAACCATGGACTGTATAAAACTACCAGTAAGCAGGTTTCAGGTCACACTGCTGTGAGCTGCTGAAGACCTACAGTTAAGTGATCTTGGGTTTGTGGAAGTACTAGGTGTCTATCAACCAACTTGCAGTAGGGTCAATATGGTCCCCATTTGAATGCACTTAATATAGGCTGGCTGTCACTAGATTTCATAGTGTTTAATTATTTTGTGCAAATGTCCCATTTTCTCTTTTTGGAGGCTGGTCCCAATAAACACAATAGAGCGCACCAAACCTTTAAGCCGCAAGACAGAAAGGAAGCTAAATATTGTTGACCGTAGATAAGTACTAGTTTGTAAAATAAACTGGATGCAAACTCAGATTTACACTGTAAACCATGAGAGAAACCAAGTTACTCAGCAAGACACAGTTCTTCAATCTGGAAATGTATTTATTCTGCTACTGGAATTATAAAGCAGAATGCAGAGCACGGCAAGCATTCACAACAGAACCTACACCGAAGGGCAATTACATCACTGTCCCTCCCAGTCCCACTCAGAAATTATAGTCTTATTTCCAGTACTGACCTTAATTTAGCACCTAACCAAATTAAAAGGCAAGCAAGCCAATAAGTTCCTTATCAACCAGGAAATCAACATATTAAAAGCAATACACAATGTGAACATGGCCATGTTTTCCACAAACTAAAGTGTTTTTTATCTATTTAAAGATTATACAAATACTTTCATATATATGAAAGTGAAATGACATAACACTGACATTGAGGGCTGACAACTTCACTACTAACAAAGCTCTATTAACAGTTAAAGTTCTTCTGAATCTTTGTGCAATGCCTCATAGGTCTTTTATCTTAAGTGTAGCCTAGCGTTGAGACATAACAAGACCACAGCATCAAACATCACTTGCATTAAGCACAGTATTCATATTCAAAAGAAAAAACTTTGAAAATTAAATTGGCCAAATGAATACTTCACAATGATAACAGCACAATCCACCTCTGAATGCAATTATACAGATGAATGAAGGCATTTACATTTATCATTACTTGTCCTTCTGATCCACAATACAGAGAAGTCTGGCTCCATTTTTGATCCTGTGATCTCCACTTTCCTCCGCAGCTTATAGTCAAACAAAAACACAGTTGAGAGGGGAGCAGCAGCAGAAGCTTCAGAGGCCACTGTCATCAACATTTCTATTTAAGAAGCACATCAGGTAAAAACTGCTTTATCTAGTACAGAGAGGTCTCAACCCCAACTTTAAGAAATCTACAACTAAAACAATACACAAATTGACGGTTTTTGTTTGTGTAATACAGTGTGCGGCTGCAATTACACTGGTACGTTTTAAAAAGGGAAAAACAAAAAACAACAGCAACACTGGACCTTAGCCAGTACACAGGAGACAGCGCATACAACATATTAGTACATTTTTGTATGTATATTTCTTTAAATTAGTAACAGAAGCTTAGAAACTATCATAATCTTTCTTGTCCTTTTTGCCTTCACCCTCGAAGCTGTCTGTCCCATCACTGTTGTCACGTCGACGCTTGCGGCTGTTGCGGATGTTGAAGCGAGGGTTTATCTGTGGCAGAGGGTCCATACCCAAAACTTTATGGATCTGACGGAACGCCAGCAGCCGCAGAGCAAACTGTATAGATATACAGAAACATCATTTAAAAGCAATTACCAGCCTGCAGAGGGCATATCATTCTTATTAAATGAGATCAGACAAATGATTCTTAAAAAGCTGACAAAGCCCCAGAACATTTTATGTGATGCATGACATGTCCGAATAAAAAGCTAGTACCAAAGAACCGATGGTGACACAAAGACAACTTAATATCTGATTAAACAGCTCTATAAAAGTATGAAGATATTTAAATCAACAGACACAGAAGGTTCTATTGTTGGAATGTCTCATTCAAACACTTACGTTCTTACATGTACCTTTAAATTCAGTGCATTCGCCATCACATGACAAGTTTAGTTTTTCTAATTATTTTTTACGCACTGCAATTTCTCCCATTCAAACTCTCTGTCTACTTTGTTCATGTCTCAATCAGCTTGATAGTTTATGTATAATTCAAGAGCTTTTACTTGGGCACTTGAGGTAATGTCCTCCCTCTGTTGCTCTCCCATAGGTGTTAGGGTATCCACAGGCTTCTTTTCACAGGGATCTACCAATCCTGGCCCACCTGTTAAAAGAGGTAAAACAGCACCAAGTTACAGTGAAGCACAGAAGTTCCTTCACATTTTGAAAGATGCAAGGTAAAACTCTTTAGGACAAAGTTTTGAACACAGTTTTGCTAAAATTTCCATTTATCTATCATAAGCTCCACCTACTTTCCATGGATCTCAAATTTCAGTGGATGCAAAGAATTGCCTCCCCTTTCATCTGACCCACTTATTGGTCCATGAACAGAGACCAACATTTATTTTGTCTAAAAGGTCCAGGAAAGAGTGGAATAAGTAGAAGACTAATAAATACATAGGAAAATGAAGAAACAATATCTTACCAGGGAGTAAAATCCCAGACGAAATACATTCAAAGACGCGTCTCAGTGCATCACCTGGGCTGAGGGGGGCAGAGGCGCTACTGATAGCCTTCTCAACAAGCAGCTCCATGGCCTGAACAGAGTGAACAGTGAAGGCTTACATGCCTGGCAAACACACAGCCGGCAGTGTTTAAAGCTGGAATACACTAGAATTAAAGTAATAGTTTTGATGGTAAACCAATCCATATTTTGTGCAGAGAAAGAGGTCAAATAATTCTCAGACACATGTGCCTCGTCTTGGTAGCCATTGGACAGTTTAATTAAAAATCAAATCTACAAGACTGTCAGTGCGGGCTATGCTAACTCTTGTGTTTAATCCAGACTCAAGCAGTGTGGCATCACCTCACCAGGGTCAGTTCCTAGTTTGCAGAGAGGTAGATCCTTATCATAATGATTTGCGGTAAATTACTACATTTTACTACATGTGTGGGTGCAGTACTATATATCAAGTTACTGTTACATTGCTAGTAACCAAACTCAAAGCACTGTAAATGCCTTTTCATCCAATAACCAAACTCAGGAGCCTATCTGGAAAATGAAGTTCTTTCTGCACATTTCATGTTTGCATTATACCACATCTGATGACAGGTAACAGAAATATGTAACATTCCTTATGAGTCTATTAGCTGGTACTTTTTGGAGCACGGTCTTGTAGAGGCTGGAATCATTGCGCATGAACTGACCATCAACCCTGTTTTGAATAAGTAGTCACAGGAGCTAAGTTTAAGTCCCTTTAAAACCTTTAAAAAAAACAGCTTTATGATTATATCATTGACTTGTCACTGTGCCTCAAAAAAGACTTTTTTAAAGTACTTCAAATCGTTGCAAAGGAGATGTATTCTGAGTCAGGGTCTGACATAATCAATGGCCTGAGGCCAGTAAAAGTTTATGCACTGGCCAAGCGAATGACTAGTCTGCCTATGAAAAGATGGTCACTCTTCTGAAGATAAACAGAGGGTGCTAGCAGTCTACCCCTAATATAAGATAAACCTAAGAGAAGATAAACCTTTATTCGTCCCACAGTGGGGAAATTTACATTGTACAGCAGCAAGGAGATAGACAAGTTAAATAGTGAAAAAAAAAAAAAAAAAAAGTATACGGAAGCTGAAAAAAGTATTTACAATTTTAACAAATTAAACAAATTTACCAAATTTACACGGGATTGTTTATGGATATACCTGAGAATATGGGATGAATATGATATATATGGCCAGTAGTCTATAGCAGAATAAAATATGAAATATTGAGACACTTCACTAAGGTAACTTGTGGCTAGCTTGCCATGTAGTCAGCTGTGTTGAGTGAAACAGCTACTGTTACTTCTGTCAATGCAACTCTGCACTGAGATGTCAAGAATTATTACACTAAAAAGTAACAGCATCAGTAAAACTGTATTTCACACTATTGCCCGCCAGTGTGGCCGATAGCCTTCCGTGATTTACTTGCTAAATGTAAAATCTAAAGTGTGGCCGGAGGGAGCATTCAGGACATCATGGATTACAAATCCACCAACACCACCCCACTAACCAGTGACGCCTAAACACTCAATTGTAGTGACTCTTAATGACTTCAGCCCTGTTGCAGAGCTTTAAGAGGCTAGTCCAGGCACTCCGCCTTCTCCCACCCACCGGGACAACGGTAATAACTATGTGAGAAAGCTGTTCATCGACTTACACCTCCAAACTGCTCACCAACCAGCAATCTGGGCATCAACATGTCTATCTGCAACGGATACTGGACTTTCTAACTCTTTGGCCAACAGGGAAGAGATCCAGCACCTGGTGGCATGGTGCACTGATAACAACGTGGCCCTCAACACCAAGAACACTGAAGAGATGATTGTGGACTTCAGGAAGACCAACGGCCAATATACACACACACACCTATCCATATCAGTGGAACAGAGGTTGAGGGTGTCTCCAGCTTTAAGTTTCTTGGTGTCCACATCTCCGAAGCCCTCTAAAAATGTTTCAGTTGTCAAAAAGCCCCCACCAAATGTTTCATTGTTGTCATTCACATGTTTAAATAACATATACATACCCATCCTGGGAAGGGCGACCATGTAGGAACTCGCTGACACAGGTCTCGCAGGATTCGGATGATGATCACACAGGACTGAAGTCCATTGGCCCTAGCCTTTTGATGCAATAAAGTTAGGTTTACGGAATGACAAGAGTGACAAGAGATGGACCAAACAACTGAATCAGTTCTGTCATATAGAGGTCCAAACACTACTGTGCATAATGGAAGCTTGAGTATGGTTTGAGGTGTGTATGAGCCATAAGAGTTTGCAATCAGCTGCCATTCCCAGTAGTCTTGTGCCTCACAGTTAGTAAGGGAGTTCAAAGTTTGCAAGATGCACAAGAAATGAGGACGTTTCTTGCCATCTTCTAAACCCTGACCCCAGGTTTATCCAGGTATCTCACAAACAAGTACTTAAAAAGTACAAGAGTACACCTGAAAGGAGAGTAGGGACTGAAAGAGCCAAGGAAATCTGCTTTATTTTGCCTGTGCTTTTGCTCAGGTAGCAGAATCACAGAAAACCACTCAGATATTCCTTTTTCTCTCAATCCCCATTCTACAAAAAATATATAGAATAAAAACAATACAAACGTTGAACATGAAAGCACTTCTTGATGGCACAACTCTGTGCAAATTATTGTGCAGCCTTATGGAATCACATATAACTATAATGCAGTACTTGGAAAATTGAAAAGGGAATACAAGGATGCCAGTTCTTTGCTAGAGTATTTTTTTTCATGAGAGCTTCAAATGAACTTAGATTTATAATCAGTACATATGATGGACATTAACCAGATCCTTGTTGTAATAAGTGGCATCCTTGAATATTTTGTGCTTCAAATAGTATGTTTTCCTCATTATTACGAAATGAAAATCAAATGTGTAAAACACAAATAAATGAATAAACAAATAAATAATGCATCTCATAAGGCTACAATAAGAAAGTAAAATGATGTTCCGAACCTGGAACCACTTAGCGTGGCGCAGAGCAGCCAGAGCGTCAAGGCATTTTTGCCTGTCCAAGACGTCCGCTGGGTCTTTCACCATACCCGAAGTTACATCTAAAAATGGATTTGAAGTGTCAAAATGGTGATGAGGAATGGGTGTTTGACCAGGTCAGCGAGGCTGGCAAAGAACAAACACATTGCCACACATACCAATGTTGTTCCCATGACAACCTACAGTTGGTTGCTTATTTTGCAGTTTCAACAAAGGTTACTGATAATAAAAAACTGACAACACAAACCAACACACTGTCAGTGTAAGTGGATGGATACAGATTAACTGCGTACAATATGTTAAGTCATTATATTCTGTAAAAAGGGGTATGAATTTACTGACTCAACATTAAAGACAAATAGGCTGATGTGTTTGGTAAGCAACAATCAAGCTAAGTTACATGGGTTTAGGTCACAAATGTCTTGAAGCCGATACCACTTTATCAGGTAATTGTGTCGTAAAGCTTACCATTACCTTGGTAAGTACTATGGGAATTTTGAATATTAGCAGACTTTCTTTGCTGAAGCATTGGGACAGAGGAGGGTTTCCATGGCTAATGAGGATTAGTATGTACTTTGTGCAGAGAGAAAGAAAGGGCAAACGGCTAAGAGGGAGTGACCTGATAAAAAAGTGGCATGGCAATAGTAGGTGTGGCAAAGTTTTTGGGATGTGAGAAAACCTTGGTCAAAAATCCTTCCGAAGCTGTTGGGCCCTACTAAACCTCTGATGGGAGACATTTTTTGTTGTTGTTTCAAGAAATAGAGCAGTCTTTGTGTTGGACTTCTAAAAAATTACTACCAATATAAAAGGAGGAAGCAATGGGTGCTGAAGAAGAGAAAAAAACATGAGAACTACCAGCAAACAAAAGGGGTTAGGATATCACTGCATGCATACCTAACATCAGTAGGTTGGAATAAGATCCTAACAATCATTGAATACAAAAGGCTATACTCAGGTCCAACCAAAGATTCCTTGGTCATAGCCTTCTTACCTGAACCTTTAACAATACTCCCCTAAGAATAATTTGAAATAATCAGATTTCAAAACAAAATTGTTCATGGTTTCCATTGTCAATTAATTCAAAGGAGAAAATGGTCCATCTTTAAAATTATTTGTTCTCATCTTTCCATTGTCAGTGAAAATCAAAACGACAAAAACTTGTCAAAGGCTTTCATTTTTGCTGAACCAGTCTAAATATCATCTCCTATTAAGCCCAATTTTTGTCTTATGTCTGTAAAGAAACATGTCAATCAACTCAGGGGAGCACTTCAGAACAGGGAACCTCAGCAAGGTGAACTGTTCACCAGTACACAAAAGGAAGATTTGTTTCCTGTGGGAAAAAAAAAATTCCAATGTCCTCTGCCAAATCTTGATTTGAGAAAGGGTTACAAAATTCTAAGGTCTTTGCACAATTCATTCCAAATTAAACTTGAGGAACAGAAGTGCCTCCTGTTGTCTATTTGTTCATCTTCTGCAATTTGGAGAAAAGATAAATGCATGTCTCCCATTGAATATTGCTAACAATAAAATGGAAACAGAATCCCCCTGGAACACAGGAAACAAAATAGAATCTCACCTGGGAATAACTAGACTTAACACAATGCAAACACTTATCATGCTTTGTTTAAAGGATAAAGATAGCATTTGAGAGGTAGGAGTTACAGAGCAAAAGGCCTAAGAGCAATACTGCTGGCACTTGCCTCTTTCATCTTTTTTAAATTTTACACTAGAAGTGATGTGCCTCGTGTAAAGAGAAAGAGCATTAATTGAAATAAATAAATAAATAAATAATGAAGTTGGGGGTCTCTCTTTGGCTCCCACCTTAGACCAAAAGTAGATTAGCTAAATCTGATATTTTCATCAAAAAAACAACCCATTCTAATGCTTTGTTGTTTATATGTATTAAAAATGACACATTTGCAGGTCACAGACTGCATAACTAACCCTGAAGGAGACCACAATTTAAGTTATTAAATATAATGAGCTTGCACCTTCTTGGTTGCCTGTCATTTCTGATTTCTAAAATCCAAATGAATCATAAAACAAAGTTCCCAGGATGACCGAATTGAAAGCCAAACAAAACAATCCTTGTGGAGTGCCAGCAGGACAGTGCTCTTCAGGGTGTCAACCAACATACTGAAACTGATTTCATAGAGAGATAGCAGAAAGACAAGAAAAAAGGTGCAATGGGAAAGGCTGTGATGGTTTTCCCAACCTCCATCCCGGCCATTTTCCTCTCTGATGACAGGTGAAGTCAGTGTGATTGTCACTTGCATCTTTGGCTCGGTACAGGATGTCAGAATGATGGCTGCTTCCTGGATCGATCCCTTGACCTCATATTTTTCTGGTGTTACCATCTAAAAGAAACGGCGTAGATGCAAATGCGCAAACATTATTTTCGAGACCATTGCACATACAACTAGTTGACAGTCACTTCTCAAAAGGTATTGGCTAGGGAATATGTGCAGTTCATCTATACTGAGTGGCCACTTTCATAGGTTCAGCTGTTCATTCATGTGGACTTCACATTAAACTTTTTCTTGCAGTATACATTTTTGCAATAGTGTGTAAACCCAGCTGATTCAGTAGGGTTGAGTAGGTAGTCTTTAATATCTTTCTGCAGTAACCAGAATTCAATTTGAAAAAAAAAAAAAGATTCCATAATTAACATTTCTCAACTAAAATTACTAAAATTTTACAACTAAACCAAAGGCAAACAGGTCCTAGAAAGCAAGGAACCTATTAAAATAGCCACTGCATAAATTAATTGTGGTGTGATATTTGTAAATATAGTACTGTTAGTTGTTTGGGGAGGTGCTCCACAATGCGGGTGAGGAGGCCCTTGGTGGGCTTCTCAGAGCAGAGCAAGACGAGGTTGACGTTCTTGTCCCCACGTAGAAGCAAGCCTTTGGCCAGGACTCCAACCCTCATTACTCCCTTCAGGGCTCTAGACAGTTACAAAGGAAAGATGGAAAAGGAAAATGTACATGAATGAAACAAGCAACAATTACAATGTCATTATGCTAAAAACTGAAATACATCCAGATACAGCATTTCATTGACTTGTTGAAATAAACATTGTATTACTAATTAAAAGAAAGAATTTTCTTAAGAAAATAAATTTGGTTCTCTAAACCAACAGCACTCACATTGTTGTGTTCAAAGGAAAGATGAAATGAGCTGAGCAAGTACCACACCTGTCTTTAGAGGGCTCTTTCTTCTCCTTGTCCTCTTCTTTGGCCTTGTCCTGGTCTGTGATAATGTCTGAAACCAGTTTGAGGGCACGTTCTGTGATCGACACTATCTTCTGGATAGACTGAAGCTCATCTTCTGACGGGTAGATGGCTGCATGCTTGGTCATGACATATCGGTCATCTGAAGAATCAGGCCGACGTGGGGGCTGAAAGAGACAGCAAGAGTGTGTTTAATGTGCTTTTTAGCTGGATTAAGATGCTTTGACATTTCTCAATGAAAATCTTATCATTAACACTTCAAAGAGTCTTGTTTAAATTAAGTACTTCAAATGTAAAGCATAAAACAGACACCTGTAAGAAGAGGCACACTGCATTATTCATTTACAGTTTCAGTGATTAAGAATGATAACTCTACAACTTTAGTACCAAGTACCTTTAAAATTAACTTACTCAAAATACTGGATCAGACTTCTAAATGGTCATTGCTCCTCACAACTGTGTCAACTGACCAAAGCCATTCTTAATTTTACAGGTGACTTGTAAATGCCCTTATCTCCATGATATTAACATTTTCTGTTTGTTTTTATTTTTGTTTTCTTGGTGAATGAGAAAAAAAATGTGTTACACATAAGTACTGATAAGAACAAAATCAAAATACAACATGCCAGAGGTAATGGTCAATCAGTGGCCTATAATCACAATAAGATTCATATGCATTAGTAATTAATGTAATTGCTGTAATTATTGGAGCTCTTTTTTGTATAATAAATCTCAAAAGGGAATGCTGAAATAAATGTGGAGATGGGGTAAGGAAAAATAAAAAAAGATGCTCCCCTGCTCTCCCAAAAGTCAGGTTACCCTCCCTTCAGAGAAAAATTTTTTTTACATTCCCTCTGTTGTGTATGTAGATGGTTTCAACAAAGAAATGCCAAAGCAAACAGTTCTGACAATGATGTGGGGTTTACATGGGAACAACCAGATAGTAAAGTAATAGTTTGTAGTGTCTACAATTTCATTTAGCAGATGCTTCTATCCAAAACGACGTACATTCACATGGTGATGGAACAGCCATCAGGGGCAATGGGTCACTTTGACACACAGACTGCAGGGGCCAGGGATCAACAACCGCTCTGTCTCCTGAGCTACAGCCGCCCCAGTGTCACCAGGGGGCAACTATTATCAACTCTTAACTATTTCCTAAAGTCAAATGTGAAGTGCTACCAACTAATGGTCCCTAGCTAATGCTGAGCCACACTGCATAGGCACAATCAAAAAGCCCTACCACAGGACCCTGAGGCTGCAGGCCAGGCATGCCAGGACGCACTCCAAGCAGACCAGGAGGCCCCTGTGGATACCCTCCGTCTGGTATACGACGTCGCTCGTCCCAGTGGTGCTGCTCTTCCTCCATACGTCTCCAGTAGAGGTCTTCTTCATATCGCCTGAAAATAAAAACCACAGCTTGTCTCCCTCCAAGTATAAAACTGTACAAACTATTTTTAAATGTCTCTTTAGCAGATGGTTGAAAAATTATGACAAACCAACTTGAAATGTTGCAGAAAGTTGTTGTTCAACCCATAGCATGGCAACAGAAAGGTAAACTCATCTACCGGCAATGGGAAAGGACTGTCTATTTTTAGAAGTTTACTCATGCTTAAAAAAAATTCTGCATATACATGCCAATTTTGTTGGAAAAAGGGTATTAAATGCTAGTTCCAGTTTTAGAATGATGGCCAGTAAGGCATACCGGCATCTGACACAGTATTTTTCAACAGTCCTGTATCTTTCCTGCTTAATGACCATTAACAAGAAATGACCATAACCATACCGCATCTCCATTCTCCAGCGCTCTTCCTCCTCTCTTCTTCTCCAGTACTCCTCTTTCTGCATCTGCTTTCTCATCTTCTCTTCCTGAATCTTTCTGGCTCGGATGCTGGGCTTGACCTCCACCTGCAGATCTGGGTTAACCTTTTTCTACAAAAAAGTAAATGCAAAACACAATTTCACAAGTGAGACACAGAACATGGAAATAAGATCACAGCCTTCTCCTATACATTGGACTCCAATGTCCCAATGGCTTAAACTTAAATGTGAAGCAAAAAGAACTTTTTGATTGCTGGACAAGGAAAAGTGATCATTTAAACAGATGTCAGGCTCCACATTTACCAAGCATCTTAGTCTTCCCCAGAAATTTGGCAGAAAGTTTGACTAGGACTCCTACCTAGAGCAGAACATTAAGATGCATGTGTATGTGCCTTGTGTAAATAATCATTTGAGATGTCCGTTCTAATGGATCAAATGCACCTGTACTGATGAATTTAAGGCCTTGAAACATTTTTTTCAGCTTTCCTTCTTTCAGAATGGTCAATGGCCAAAAATAATGTACCTCTGCATGTCTATACTGACCACAATGTGTGCAAGTGTGATGTATTGCTGATGACTCCCTGCAAACAGGTTAGTTCATCCCACTGGCTCTCAAACAGCACGACTTTTCTATGTTCAAAAAGATCACTTTACTCAAATGAGCACTATAGGACCAAAAATATACATCACTCTCACTCTCATTTCCTGCTCTGAGACACCTGATAGATTCAGTACATTACAAATCTATGGAGTGGCTCAAGACATGTCAGCTACAAACCTTGTACTGCAGACGATGTCGACGACCTTTTAGATGCATTTCCTTTGCATTTGGATCATTGAAACTACATTCACACAGCTTGCAATGGAAGCGGATGACTTTGCCTTCATCATTTCGGACCTGGAAAGGAGTTTCACAAATTGCAATCAAGATTTAAATGTATTTCTGCGTAGTTTACTATGCATAGTTCTGTCAAAACTTACTTCCTCGACATAGTCATGCCCGACAGGCTGAACGTCACTCTGTAGTGCAGCCAGGGCCGATGTGGACAGAGAATCTGAAACTTCAGTCTTGGGGTCTTGAGTACCTGAAGAGGGTGTTGCAGGCTTCGAAGCCTCTACTTTGGCCTCCACCCTGGCCTCTTCCATCTTTACTGTGGTCTGCAATTTATTTCCACCTGCAATTGAGAAATTACATCGTTTAATCATAGACACTGGCTACTGCTAAACCTTTATCTAAATAGTCCTGAATAACAAAGTGACAAAATTGGTAAGGCGGGTCTGTGAGAAGAAATTCTCTGATGGAGAGATGCTTCTCTGTGGTTGTCAGTGGTTAATATGGTTGACATGACAAGCATAATAACCTACTGTTTGCAAATTAATTTCATGGTTTGCAGCTCAATACAGCTACACAGCAAAGACAGTGATTTAGCAAATAAATAACATTTTTAGGCTCGATTAAGTGGCTTTACAAAGTATTCTTTCTAAACAGAAATAGTCTAAAATGCTTAAAATACAAGCCATTATATAATTAGTAAGCAGATCATTTAAAATTACAACATTCTACCTAAATGTAGAGACCTGCAACAAAAATATAGTATTGATACTCAAACCATGAAACTCCATGTCTAGATCTATAAATCCATAAACTTTTTTTCCTCTTGCTATCTCTACGCTGACATGTTTAGACAACTTTTTGGAAGAGGAGGACAAAAAAAAAAACAATCGTGTCATGTTGTCACGTCATGTCTGATACAGAAAAAGTGTCACAGTAACACAAGATAGTCACACAATCACATAACTGATTTTCTGAAAGATGGAATTAATCTTTCATCATTTTAAACACAGAAAATGTATAGTTCTTCTGATGAAATACACCAGAAGGTGTTATGTGCACCTGGACAATAGCAAAGGAGGTTTATACACCGGCAAGGCTATTGGTTCAAATATTACATGAAAAGGATCAACCACAACATGTGCTTACTAACCAACAAAGTTGATCTTGGGAGCGTTGACTTTCTTCCCAGCTGAAGCAGAGTTGGCAGCAGAGAGGCTGTTTGCTAATGGGTTCTTGACACCTGGCACACCACTGCTGACTATGTTGACAGGCTTCAGGTATGGGGGGCTGGAGCTGGTGGCAGAGGAGGTGGAGGCAGCCATACACAGAGAGCTGGTGGTGCTGGAACTGCTCAGGGTAGCTGTGGTGGTCTTGCTGGGGGCAGCTGTGGTGGAAGACGACGTCTGAGTGACCATACTGGGCTCAGTAGAGGGAATGGGCTTACCAAGTTTGGTATGAAGCTTCACAACCTGGAGAAGAGAATTTAGAGAACAGAAAGAGCATTTTCAGCTGGTCCAGGGTTTCTATTTAACACACCGACAATGCAGTAAAAAAAAAAAATCACCTATTAATGAGTTAAAAAGGAAAGTTTTTCTACAACTTGAATTTCAGATTTTGTAGCTGGAAAACATTCATCTCCTCATTGTTTTCCAATTCTGTCCATTTTATCCCCTCCTTCACTGGAGAGTGTGCTTGATCTTAAGGTATCTATGTGGATTTTCTATGGGTGCTCCAGTTTCTTACCAAAAACTAAGGACATGCAGGTTATGTTAGTTCACAGCCTTTGACTGTAGGTTAAATATGAATGGTTGTCTGTCTGTCATCCTATGTGAGCTCAGATAGGCTCCAGTTCCCATGTCATTGCACAGGATAAGAAGGTATTGATAATGTGTGGATGGATGGATGCTGTGGGACTTCATGTTAGAAATTTTGGCAACAAATTAATCAATTATTAAAAAAAATAACATGAACTCTGAATTTTCTGATCTTAGTACATTCAAGAGAAGGAGAAATGGAGCTGCACTCAAGGGCATTTGTGTCTTATGACTAGGGCTACCATGATATTGGGAACTAACATTGTGATTTTTTGCAATATGAAAACGTTTTTCACCAGATACATGTTGTGTATTATTCATGTAAAGATATAAAAATCATCATGTGGGTCTATGCTCTTCTAACAAAACCAAACCCTCCTCCTAATTCTACCACACTTGGTTCAGACCTCTGCCACCACTCCAGAAATCAGCTTGGACTCAGCTTGCACGAGGTGGAGACGTATTTGGGATAAAAAAAGAAAAAAAATCATGTTTACTGATTAACTTTATAGTGTCGCAGTTGTGTTATTTACATGTAATCTACCATTTCTAATGGTCTTTAAATGTATGCTTAATCTGTGTGGTGGAACTGGCACCCTAGTGAGGTTGAGGATGGTAAAACTCTCAAACTTAATCCCCAAAACAGTATATCCATACCTTCTGGTGCTTGGCTCCACGGATATGGGCAGCATAGGCATCTGCGCCGGTGCAGGAAACATCGCAAAGTTCACAGCGGAGCTGGTTCTGAGCATTGCGGGCCAATACCCCTCCACCACTTCCGCTGCTGCTGTTGCTCTGGGAAACTTTCAGCGCTGCTTCCTTCTTCTTGTGCTTTTGGCCTTCTAGATGCTCCTTGTAAGTCTTAAACATTCAATGTTTGAAAGGGAAACACCGATCAGTCACACAGGCATATTTGTTTGGGACACTAATGATTTACTTACTCTATATGATCTTAAGCTACAAATCTAAAAACGTCAATTAATCTACATTCATCCAACTCTTTCTCTACTCAGCTATGTTGAAGAAATTAAAGGTGACTGTTATTTTTAACCCAAATCTGGTGTGCAAATATATGTATACTGGAAAGCAACCGAAAAGATGGACACATTGCGGTGACCAAAGCCAATGTGACAGATTTTGCATCCCCTGCCCCCCATTTAAATAAAAAAAAAAAACTTAATGGTTAGAAAATCTGACAAAATGCCATTGTGGGATGCATTGAACTCACCTGGGGGCCTGCACAGCTGATCTTACAGACATCACAATAGTGGATCTGAGGGGGTTTGGGTGGCTGCTTCGGCCGAAGCTGCTTACTCTGAAAGGGGGGTTTCTTGGTGAAAGTGTTCCCTGTCCATGCTGCTGTTGCTGCTACAGCTGCCACTGCCTGCTTCTGTTGTTGCTGCTGCTGCTGGTAGTAGCTGGAGGCAGCTGAGTAAACTGCTGCCTCATAGCCAGAGTATGAAGTTCCTGAGAAAAGATAAACCAAAGCCTACTTATGACGTACTCACTGCTCTGTCATTCTATAGCTGTTCATAAAGATTCCACAAAAAAGCAAAGGTTTATGTGCATAATGTTAATCAGATTAAGCATCTCAGTTTAGCACATCAGCATGCTAACATTTGATAAAAAAATGCAAATTAACATGAAAAAACCCATGCACAGGTGAGTCTTATGGGAATGTTTTGCAAAAGAGTCAAGTGATCACCAAGGTTTTACAATTCATCCTGTGGGGAACATGAATGGCTATACCAAATTTCAAGCAATCCATTGAATATTTAGCGAGATACTTTACTTTAAACATAGTGCAGGACTGACACGGTCATCCCTAAAGCCATTCTGCTATATGTATGCATTTCATATATTTTATTTAATTGACTAAACACATTAGGGTTCATACTCATCAGCATGCAAAGATGTTCACAATAACAGTTCTAACATGCTGATGTTAAACAGGTATGTTTACCTAACATTTTAGAATTAGCTGTAGCTAAGGTTTATGGTAATGTCATTATATTTCCAAGTATTTGGCTGGGAACAGTGGAAATTATTAGGGTGGGAAGTGGGAGTAAAAAGCTAGCTATTTCCCCAGCACCATTAATAATTTCTTTGGACCCTACCTTTGACTTGGGGGGAAAAAAGGAAATACCGCCACCCTGAATATTTCAAATCACTATTTTTGAAAATACATTTGAATTACAATACTGACATTTTGAATTAAGAGCTGGCTAATAAACATTTGTTAACAGGGATGTCCCCAACAAGTTATCTTGGCCCTGATCCTGATCTGGTCCTGAGCTCTTCAAAATTGGGTATCTGCCGATGCAGAATCCAGTCCCATACTTCACCTAAATGTTGACTAAATGTGTATCCAATACATTTCAATAATAGAATTAAGTTTAATTTTGGTGTCTATTTATGTTTATTTTTTATTTAATGAATAAATATAATAATGGTGTCGATGTGAATCATGCGTGAAATCGTGATTTTAAATGACACATTGTTCTTTTTTTTTTTTTTTAACAACGTGTATGTAATAATGTACTGTAATGTAATGACAACGTGTAAATTATGGACAAAAATAACTTCCTGATTTTCCCAGAACAATCTTTTGCACCATTTCAGGCAGCAGTCAATTCAGTGTAAAAGCTTACCAGAGTAGGTGACAGCATTTGTGCTGTAAGTTGGACTTTGGGAGTAAGAAGGGACCACAGACGCAGCAGCGGCTACAGGCTGGACAGTGGAGGTCACTGGGTAGATGGAGAAAGTGGATGAGGCTGGACTGGGAGCAGCTGGCTTTATCACAGTCACCTGTCGAGTCTGCTGGCTCTGGGTGTATGATGTTACCCCCTGGCTATATCCCGGTTTGGGGGCTAGAAAACATGAAAGTGGATATAACGTACATATCTCTCAAAATCATTTTCTATGAAGTTTACAGCAAAATGTTGAATGAGTACTGCAAATACAACTTGATCACCTTTGGCCGTGGGACAGTAGTTGTCTGTGAGCTAACCCATGCTAGTCATTAGTCAGTTTATCCCATGTAAGTATAGCTCATATGGCAAACAAATGCGAAAGAGCTACCTATGATATTTGGATCTAATGTTTAAACACTTCTAAAGTTATAACTCTTAAGGTTCTCGTAAAATCACACCATAGGCATCAATACTATATTTTTGTTGCAGGTCTCTACATTTAGCTCTCATTCCATGTTCCACTTCCTCTTTGGACCCCACCAAACAATAATTCTGGCTGTACTTTATGGTAACACAAATTTGTCTAATTCTTTTTGGTTCTATAAAGAGGGAACAGTTACAGTCCATCTGATGTGGATGTAAACTACCTCAAATTAAAACTGAAAGTCAGTGCTGCAATCTCATAATCATAATTTAATAATCTATTCTGCTGGAATACTGGGAAATGTGTCATTGTCCAATAAGAATGCACTGTATATGTTGGCAGCAATTAAACTTATACCTCATAGTTAGCAACCAAATTACTATTAACTTGCAGACAGTCAATACCCAATTCAGACTCAGCAACGCAGGTCAGGGGTCTATCTGCATGGATCAGCACATGCCAGCCAACCTGACCATGAGTGGGTGCAGACTGCAGGTTGCCCAGCTTTGGTGAAATGGCATTGCTAGTTGGAATGGACACTGATTCAATGACACGGACGGTGAAACATAATTTAACTATCTCAACAAAAAAGGGAGAGCATACAGAAAGCATGAATTGTCAATCTATGAGTATTGAGAAGAAAGGAGATAAGCTGTCTCATGTGAATGAGCCCAACACAGGCTGACCACGTGATTAGTAGAACAGTGCCATATGCGTGTCTGTTGTTTGAAAGGGGTGTAAGTGAAGGGAAATAAATTGAGTGTGTATTTAGCATACCTGTCTGGTAGTAGGAATCTGCCACACTGGGTTGTGGCTGTGCAGCAGCAACAGCCGCTGTAGCAGTCGGCTGTTGGTAGTACTGTTTACTGTCATAAGCTACAGCAGGAGCTGTGGACCGCACATAGGAGTAAGAGTCCTGCAAAGGGAAACAGTAACAGTACAAGGTCAGACGTTCATTATTATTAAGTATTCCATATTTAAATGGACAATAAAAAGAAAAATTATAATAAGTGTTAACAAAATGAATATATTAATCCTTCAATAAGGGAACAAACATATCAAAAGGGGTTTAATAAAAAACATGGAATTTTAAAATCAATTTGAAAGCCTTTTAAAAGAGAAACAACTGAATTTACAAAGGCAATAAAAAGTACAGGCAGTTGGAAGAGCAAATCCTGCTGCTTTCCCTTCTGCTTTATCATGTACCACCAACATGAAACTCTAGGCCTTGCCCTGCTAAGACAAACAATGCAACAAAAGGCCACCCTTGTTTACATTGCTTATGGTTATCGCAGTAAAAGCTCTAATTTGTCACGTTATGGCCGTAATATGATCATTTGTAGGGCTACTGAAGGTTTATTTATATTTATATAACAAATTTAGGTTAGTCCTGTTTAAATAACATTCACCTAATTAATACCTTAGCTCTCTGACATCATCAGCATAGTACTTTGTATACACTAAAAATGTAACTAAATTTAAATATCCTCCATTTTTGGAAGCCCACATACATTTTTTGTGAAGACAGTTGGTAGAGGCAAACAATTGTAGGTCTAATGATAAAAATATCTGATAATGATATATTATTAATTAATAATATCATCATCATTATTATAATGATAAAAAAAGAAAAAAAAGAATAAATGCAACACATGGATGACAGTACACTATATACTAGGGGTACAACTGATCACAAAACCAACTACTTTGGTTCTGATGTTGTTGATGTCTCGCTCTCCCTCTCACCACTCTGTAGTCTTGATCAATATCAGTGCAGCAATCTGACTGGTTACACGTCACGAGTAATATCCTATCAACACCTAAAGTTACTTTCTCACAGATGGTCAAAGAGACAGAAGTAGCTCCAGTGAACAAGCAGATCTGTGAGCCGAAGGGAAGGCAGCAGGTACTATTAAGCTACAATAAACGTCACAACCTTGATGATCAATTCTTGATGACAAGATTCTTTACTCCATGGAGGCAAAAGAGACAGCTTTTAAAAATCAGTTGCTCTTCCCAAACATTACGCTTCAGAGTGCAAAACACAGCACTTGTTTGTGTCGTTTATCTTTTCACTGCAACTATGTGTCAAGATTTAGGGAGTTATTGCTTCAAAGTAACAGCAGCACTAAAACTAAGTAAAATGAAGAAGCAAAAAGAAAAGGAAAAACAGCTGAAAATGGAAATGCAAGGAATTGCTTTTCCAATGGCCTCCTCTTAATTCAACTTGTAAATTCCTTTCTTTTTACTTAACATTTCAATATCAACTGAATAATGTACAAACATGTGACATGATACCTGCGGTCTAAGAATGTAAACAAAATGACAAAATAAATTGTATAAAAATTCCTGTAACCTGCGTAGCAGCTTTGAAAGGGAAAGATTTGTGGTGTACCTGGTAGTTCTGTGAGGTGACTGGTGGTGGTGGTGGAGGGACTTCAGGCTGGCGCTGAGGGTAGCCGTAGTCGGTGGCAGCATGGGTTGGCTGGTATCCTCCATAAGCTGCAGCAGTAGCAGCTGCCACGGCGACGGGTGCAGGCCTAGCTACAGCAACAGTGGCTGCAGTGGGAGCATAGGCCGCCGCCACAGTGTGTGCCGCCACAGGAGCTTGATGAACTGTGTAACTGGCCACTGTGGTGGGATGTGTATATGCTACCCCGGCAGCTGGCTGCTGACTGGTATGGCAACACAAATGAGAAATGGAGAAAGTTAGCTGGCCTGTTGCACCTTGGCATCATTACTATTGTGTGTGTGTGTGTGTATGTGTATGTGTATGTGTGTGTGTGTGTGTGCGTGTGTGCGAGTGAGAGCATGCTCGGCCCAATATATACAGAGTTGTGCATGTTTGATGAAGTGGGACAAGGACAGGTCATAGCAGCAGTTTTAATTTATAGTTTGAAATTCCACATGTCGATAGTGGGCTGGGCAATACTGCACATAAATAATATATCTGTAATTTTAGGCTATGCAATATACAATGTATATCCCAATATACACATTTTTCTCTAAAATAGCACACTGTAAATTCTAAAATTGTGCCAGAGGACAAGTGGGACCATTTGCATAAAAATAAACATAATCTTTGACTAAAATATAACTAAGTCAGACTTGCTATAGACACTTTATAGACAATTTATCTGTTGCACAAAGCTATGAGTGACTAATGTAAGAATGACTTAGCCTGTCACAAAATGTTTGATGGATGAAATAAGACACTTCACAGGAGAGAAAAAAAAAGGCAGATGCAATAACTCTGAGTGGCTGAAGATCGACACACTTTACACCTGCTGAAACCCTACGTCTGCTGGAGGAATACAATGCTGAAAAAAAAGTATGTTATTTAGTAGTTCTAATCAACTTAACAGAAATCTAAAGCAATATACCACAGAGTGTGTACACAGAGTGCTATTTAACCGGAGCAAATGAAACGACTGCCCAGAAGATAGCACTGTGAGTGAGTGAGAGGATGCCACAGCGGTGTGTGTGTGTGTGTCTCAACTCACTCTCACAAAACAAGAGAGAGTGCGAGAGCTGCTGCCACAGAAAATAATTAAAATGCCCATGTTTATGTCACGTTACTGCGGCCATCTTTGTACTCTTTACAGCAGAGTTAATCCAGACAGTGAAAAAAAAAAAACTAGTTAGCTAGGAGTCAGGCTAAAGTTGATTAAAATAGCAGTTTGGAGATGCAGAGCTTCAAGCTGACCATCAGAAAAACTGAAAACTTAAATATGACAATATGGCGATCAGCTATATCACACATTCATTGATATTCGAATACATATCAAATATATTCAAAATATCACCCAGCTCTAGTTGAGCGCATCACCTGTACACTAGACAGAGGGATCATACGTGATCAGGATCAGCATCATGCTGTGCTTTCAAATTAAGTTTTATTCTCACACATGCCTCGTATACAGTACAACATATAATGAAATCTTAAAAAATGTATATAATGAAAATATAAAAGAATGTAGCATTCCTTCACTATTTTCACTTCACTGTCTTTCATTTTGTGCACCAATGGGATGGTTTCTCATGTCTCAACTGTACTGTATTAAATCTCACATTTACCTCAGCACTGATCAGTAATCAGTATTTTATTAAGTGCACTTGTGCAAAAGATTCTCCATCCTCACAGCGGAGCTCTAATTTATGCTGAACAATAAACTGAAAATCATGGATTATGCCTGAATAATAGTAATATAAATGATTCAGTAGTTAAGACAAGGACACAAAAGTATTTACCAAAATGGGAACATCGAACTACAACATGCTGAATTTCACATTTGTTGAGACTATCAAAATAATATTATAAATAGATCTGAATAACACTCTAATGGCTTCTTTTGAAGGCCTTTTTCTCATTCTATCAGCAGTATGTTTTAGGGTATGGAGTGTCAAAGTGCTTGGGGTGTAATAGCACATATATTTGTTCGAAACTGTCCGGTTCATGACATTCATGAGTTTTGGCATGGCACCAGTTGTTTTCTATAAGCTGTAGCATGCTAGACAGCTTAGCCAAGCTCATGTAGCATCGCAGCCATCCAAATGACAAGCACAAATGAAAGACCAGACTGTACTGTTTACTGTCATAAGCTATAGCAGGAGCTGTGGACCACAGATAGGAGTAGGAGTCCTCTCAGCAGCCTCTCACTGTAGAGTCCAACTGTTCCAAAGCAATAACTAATGCTAAAGGAATGTTTATCACATCAGACAGGCGCCCATACTCAGTCATAGAGAATACAGGATTTAAGCATATGGTCAAAGTGCTGGAGCCTTAATATGTGCATTTTAGTCAGTCTGTTCTGCTGCCCCGTATCAAGGAGCACAATTATCAACAGGTCAGAATCCTGGAACGTGGAGTGTTACTGACATTTGAGTTATTTTTTTCTTATTTACAACATGCTGTTATTTGAGTGCCTTAACTGTTACAATAAGAATTATGGCCAATGAGCCACTTTTGAATGTTTCCATTTTTCAAAATGAATGACACAAACGTTATTTTCTGCATTTTGTTTTCCCTGCTGTACCGAACACATACAGAACTGCATGCCATCAAGTTGCTCACAGAATGAAAATAATTAGCAACAGCTGAAATTACCTGCAGCTGGCAACTACCTGCTACTGGCATCTTGATGTACATTGGTCTTCATTATCAAATATTTTATATGCCCTCTCCCTTTCGTATTAACAAAGTTACACACTCTAATTTTCACTTAAACGCTGCTGTTTGCAGCAAAATGCTCACACTGTAGAACCCAGTGGCTGTAAAGGACAGCAGCTTTGCAACACTAGGAAGCTGAGTTGACTGAAAACAAAGTAGCGTACAGGAATGGGGAAAAAAAATAAAATGAAATTAAAAAAAAAAAATAAAAAAAAATCCACAATTGAGGGAGGCTACGTTTGCCAATGAATTCCATTTTAATGACATGGCCCAAAACACCCATCGTTTAATATTATGCTCTCTCATTTATTTTGTTGTGTTGCAGATCACACTCTTACGGTACATTTGAACCGAACAACATGAATGAGAGTAAAAACGACAAAAGAATTTGGTAATTCTGAACAGGAGAAGGACTTCATTGAGCCAGGCCAAAACAAAGAGCTGGTACCTAAGACAGGAGCTACTTCTGTTGTATGGACATGGTTTGGGTATGAAAAGTCTGACACGGACAAGAAAACCATACTTTGCAAATTATGCTGAAAACTCGCCCCCACAACAGACTCAAACACCACTAACATCTTTTACCACCTACGTGTCAATCACGTCAAACAGTATGGAGAGAGTCTACAGATGAGAGCCAAAAAAAAAAAAAAAAAAGAGACTCAGACACTGCAAGAGGCTTTTGTCTGTGGCACATATGGCAAAGAACCATGAAAATGTAAGGAGATAAGAGCTGCCATTGCAACTTACATCTGCAAAGACATGGCTCCAATTTACATGGTAGAGAAACAAGGTTTCGTGAGTTGGCTCAAACCAAGGTACACAATGCCAAGCCAAAAACACTTCACTCAAGCCGAATGACTGATATTGCAAATTTTCCCGTTGTGGGACTAATAAAGGAATATCTCACCTTATACAGCTACGTTTAGGCTGCCGACACAAGTGGCACAAGTCTTTTGCTCATATGTGACCAAGATGTGTTTTTTCATGACAGTGTGAAGAGCACAAATCACACTGAATCTCAGCTTTTCAATTCTGATTTTCATACATGTGATCCAGGTGAGAGAGGGCAGACAAGAAAAAAATGATTTAATAACAATCCAATTTTCAGTCATATGCTATTGAATGCAGCAAAATGGTCACACTGCAGAGCCCTCTCTCAGACATTTAAAATAAATTCACTAAAAGATTGCGAGCCAGCTAGCCACTGGGAGAGAGGCGGAAACACCAAGAGTCCTGACTCAAAATGACTAACGTAGCTAGCTATCATCCATGTTGCTTAATTAGACTAAAAATAAATGTTTTGGACTCATCTAAAAAGAAAAAAACAACCCAAAAAACTGATTTTCCCAAAGCAGAAATTTCTCTAATTTTACGATATGAGGCCTAACTGTTTAAATGATTATTATGTCTGGCCCACACTCAAGCGTGGCAGTTCAGAACAGCTATAAACACTTTTGCCTTCCAATGTGCTCGGACAATACATCATAAAACCTACACATTATCAGAACTGCTAGTTGGTCGGTCAAACAGCTTCGGAAAATCTTAAACAGGATTTGTTTTCATTATAGTAGCTGATTGTTATAAATGACAATAAATCTAACTATTAGTAAAGAGTGCATTTTTGTTTCTTTTTATTTGAAAAGGGGAGAAATCACAACCTCCTTGGCAGAGGTGATTACATAAAAAGAAAGAAAACCAAAAAAGAAGAACGTGAACAGCCTAAAAACACATTTACGGCTGCTGACCTGTTGCACCATATACCTGTCCTGTGGGTTTTCCCAGGAAATTTAGCCCTGCCTTGGCTGAGGGGGGGGGGTCCTCTCAACTGCCAACAGTGACACTGTGGTGCATCTCAGCTGCTACAGGACACCTGCCACAGGCTGCCATTTCTGTGCCACTAGAAGTGTCCTGGCCTTGTTGCATTCCTGCTGGTGGATTACTGTAACGTTAATAGTGAATTAGGACTGCTTACCTGACTTGTAAATTCCAGCCTCATAATATAGGCTGTTGTGCAGTGTGTTGGCGTTTGATAAACCCTTAAACTCATGGACGCATTATTAAGACTGGACCTCCTGTATAATACTTTAGTTTTGCAAAGGGAATCAAAGCAGCCCCTTGCGTTTTTTAACGCAGTGCATATTTCACCGTTACATCCAGCAGCAGCAGCAGCAGTAGTGAGGATAGCCGCCCCCTCCCCCAGCTCGAACAATGGCAACAGTGGGAACCACACAGCCTGTACAGACCCGCACCACCAGCAAAACCAGCTAACGTTCGAGCTAAAAATCATTATGTTGTAGCTGAAAAGTGCAGTATCGAGTGTACTCTTACCTATACTGGGCGGCAGCGCCATGGGTAAATCCAAAGTAATTGCCGGTAGCCATTTTGGCATCTTCACCAAGCCGGCTGGGCACTGCGGAGGACAGACATACAGGGTGACGCTAAGCTAACCGTTAGCAGCAGGCTCAAATGAGCAGTCCAAGGACTCTCCATTAACAACACTATCTTAATACTGCTTAGACGATTATAAAGTTACTCAAGTCTTTCTTGCTGAGTGTAAACTGATCTCCGCATTTTTATAATACTCACCATAGGTGAAGGAGACCACTGGACATATGGGAATCATTGGTTTCGTATATTCTACCAACACCCGTATGGTAGACCAGCCTATTTATATTACGTGTCGTACCCGGAAAAGCCGTTATGACGCCTGCGCAGTGGAGAGGGGCGACGGGGATGTTTGTTTTCTGCACATCAACTTTATTAAAGCCACAATAAGATGACAAGACAAGACAAGAGAAATGTAGAAATGTAAAAAAAAAAGAAAAAAAGGAAAGAGAAAGAAAAAAAAAGAAAAAGCACAAAGATGTAAAATGTATAAATGAAATAAAAATATTAATAAATCAATTAACAAAATTCAAAACATACAAAATTAAATCATCTGATAATGTCCACAATATTTCTCATAAGAAGGGATGTTTTTAACCCATTTCTTCTTTAAGAAAAATCCAAAAAAACAAAAAAGAAGAACGTGATTGCTCAACAGCCATCCTAAAACACATTTACATATACATATAACACATTTACATATACCACCTCTGTGGTATATTCCCCACAAGTGGAGCACATAGAACACAATTCTGATGTTTGCTTGTTTTTAAATATTTGTTCATATTACAATTTATAACATTTTATATATTTTATATCTAGATTTTATATATTATTTTGCTTCTTTTAATTATATTTATTGTTTTATATTAATTTGTTAAATAAATATGGTCAGAACAGGTTAAATGTAATACAGGACATGTTATTAAAAAGCATTATAAAGCATTGGAACTGTTAAATGGGTTCAAAGAAGTTACTTCCTGTCACATGACTGTCACACGACCACCACACCAGGATCAAGCATAAAGCTGTATAAGGAAGAGTCGAGGGCATTCGAAATGTTTGTAACACTTGTGTCACCATGGGTTCTTATGGGTTAAGATGTTTTATTAGACTCTACAGACAGTCTGAAGTTCATCACAAAACAGGGTTATGTTTAGAAGAAAACAGGTTTGTGTTTTCAAATCATCAATTTGATTGTTCTTACATCAATAAAAAAAAGTTAACCAAATTGGTACAAAGTTCTGGAGGCCTATGAATTCATTGCATGCATACTATATACGTATAATGTCTTTTTTACAGGGGACAAAAAAATCTGTTGAATTCTGTCCAAACATTCATATTAATGTTAGGAATTTCTCCTTGGAATGTTCATATGATAACAGCACTTTAATAAGAGACCCTAATTTTTAGTGCATTTACTTTTAGGCACTGGAATGCAGGAAGGCAACAAGAAATGTCTAGTCTTCTGAAGGTGTCTTTGAGGTTAGACCAGTAGTACCTGCTCCACAACAAGTCTGAGAGTTTGTGTTTGTAACTTATTTAGCGTTTGCGACAGAGTTTTTGATGCTGAACCATAAACTACACAACCATAATCAAGCATGGACCAAATCATTGTTACGTAAATAGAAGTCCACCCTCTCCTTCAGGATTGGCTCCACCAGCATACAACCCTGGCCCCCCCTGCATACTGCACTCTCCAGAGTCTCCAGACTCTCAGGCTCAGACGAATGTTTATCCTCTGCCTCAGAGGGTTGCCACTACACAACACAATTTCGTATTAAGTACGAGCCTACCTAACTGAGACTTCAGTAAAGTTATGAGGAAAAACCAGAATGTGTTGGACTGATTTCCACCAGCACTGCTGGTGCTTGGAGCCCTAATGATGACCACCTATCAGTATCTGATGATACTGTACATAATTATATATATATATAATAGTTGAACTGGAAGATTTGATACTTACATTTCAAAATTGAATTTATATTATTTTGTATTTTTGGAAAGTTATGCCATTAATTTTATTTCTTAAATTACTTCAATTAACAAAATTCCAAACTGTAAAGGAAATTTTCTCCTTGATGAGTAAGAAAGTCGACAATTTTCTCAAGAATTAGAAACTCGCCGTGATGAATCAGATCTCTTGAATTCATGCAGCATGGAGAGAAGACCCACAGTGTTCTCTGTCGTCTTCCAAAATGTCCCGGCTTGTATACTGTCAGGTAACAACAGAACAGTAACATGACATACACCATGTCAGTTGTTAATCATTCATTCTCTAAACCAATGACCATTTCTGTTTATGTTGACCATTAGCTGTTCCAGCCCTTCCCAGGGACAGTGACCCCTTGATGTTAGTTATTTCCTGTATTACCTAAACCAATGACCCTCACAACTAATTCCCTTATATGACTTTCTGACCTTATCTGACCCTGACAAATCCCCACACCTCAGGAACTCCTCTTCTCTCACACAGTTACATGTCGTAAAACATACATTCCTTCCTTCTTTCTCTCCTTTCTTTCTGATCTTCTGACTCAAAAAATTGTTTAATTGCCACAAAACATATCCCAGTGAATTTGTGAAAACAGAAAGTCAACTTCATGTCCTTAAATCTGGACACAATGCACAAACCCTAGAGTTCGAAAATACTGGAGCCTTGGGAAATGAATTTTATCTGCATATAACTGTTTATTGATCAAACATGAAAAAGGTTGCTTTTGTAATATATGATATTGAAGTGGGGGATTCTGTGCTTTTCCCACAGGGGAAGATCTTTGAAATGATGAAGCCTCTGGTGGTTTCCTCACAGCTTACGAACAGCAGCAATGACTCTGGATCTTGCCTGGGGGAGACCCAGCACGTGTCCATCACCACCCTAATGTGCATAGTCTTCTTGCTGGGCTTCCTCCTAAACACCTTCAGCCTCTGGGTATTCTGCTGCCAGCTGCCCTGCTGGACCTCTGGAACCACGCTGCAGTTCCACCTGGCCCTGAGCGATGCCATCGCCACTCTGGTCACTCCCATGATGGCGGTGTACTTTGCCGTGGGCAACAACTGGCCCTTTGGTCGGCTGCTGTGCCAAGTCAAGATTGCCCTGCTCACTTCACATTTCTCCGGCAGCATCATATTCCTAACTCTCATCAGCATCCATCGGTACACAGCCGTGGTGCACTTCAACAGAAGCTCCTGCATGAAACAGAAGGACTTTGTCAGGAAACTGTGTGCAGGAGTTTGGTCTCTGCTACTGATCCAGGCTCTGATCTACGCTTTCATGCTTCCTCCAAGTACAGAGGGCAGCCACAGTCACTGCCTCTCCATCCATCAGAAGAACCTGACAGACGCCTATTAACTTTAGATGGAAGATTTCCATGCAGGTTTTACAGACTGACACCCTCAATTTGATAAGCTCAGTATATTATAGCCATACCTCCATCATATACCCACCTTTTATTTATTTGCCCAATATTTCCTAATTTTATGCCAACAACTTAACTTGAAAGCTCTTATAGTTCAGTACGACAGAGGGCCGTAACTTTAGCCTGTTTTTACTGTCACAGAATACCATTAATTGCTACACTGCCATATATTTATATATTTAGGATGAGCATTGGACTGAAAGATATAAAAAAAAATATTTAAGAAGACAAAGAAGAAGGAAAGATGATATCTTTAAGACAGGGAGTAAGACAGGAGATCAATAAAAGGCTGCAAAGTAAAAATTCAGTCAAGTCTTTTATAAACTCAGTGCTGAGTATCAGAAGTCCACTGTGAACCTGTACAGGAGCGTTAGCAGCTTTATCATTTGGCTCCATTGATGAGCTGACACAGTAACTGTCTTCACAGTGTGTGATCATCCATGATGGGATCCTCCACTTTCTCTCAGTGAGAGTGTTTGCACAGCCTCCAGCTTCTTGCATCACCTCCTATAAAACACATGGTGGCAGCAGCCCTCCAGTAACAGCACTGTTGGCTTTAGTCCTACTAACTCTGTTCTTTTCTTTTCCTATTTTTTAATTTATTTTTTCTTCTCTACTTGATTTTATTTTCTAATTAATTGTGTTTTAAATAGCCTTTCAATGCATTTCTAATGTATGCCTGAAGCAGGTCTATGTAATTGCCTTAACAGAGTGGGTCCCCAGCTAGGCTGTGCGCCCCCTAGGGGAGGCAGAGTTACACCAGGGTGGGCGCAGCGACGGGGAAGCCAGGTCTGCCTGTATGTATGTGCTATTTAGGTCGTAATAAATAATTATATTTCAACAATATGAACAAGTGCTGAGGTGGACTGAGTACAGAGGTGTCCATTCAATTTCATGATCATTTTGGAGGAGGCAGTTTGAACTGTTTTGTTCTTTCCAGAGAAATGTTTCTGTCATTAAGCCTATATTCATTTAATATGGAGGATGATAAATGACTTTAACATAAATAACTAGCAATGTAATAATAAATAATTGCAAAAATAAATGCAGAAATAAAGGCATAAATACAAAATTACATAAAATAATGAATAAATGTGAGAAAAAAAAATTAAATGCACAAACAAATTAAGTTGGTAATTACTGTGTGTTTGGAGCCTGTTGAGGATCTTTAATGAAAAGAACACAACAACAATATGAAACAAGAAGGGAGATACTGGGCAGCCCTGAAGCACAGATCTATTAACAAGACATCATCTGGAGATCAAGACATTAAGTTACTATTTATGTCTTTGTACAACATTTTCACCAGTGTTGGGCAAGTTACTTCAAAAATGTAATGCATTATGGATTACTTGTTACTGTCATTTCAAAGGAATTAGTTACCTTACAATATTACTGTCTCCGAATTGTAAAGCATTGCACTACTACTGCATTACTTTCACCAAAATAACTGGAAGTATGGATTTGGTGTTATAAATGTAGCTTATTGCAGCTCATTACACATCCAGTGGAGGGCGATAACTGAGACTGAGAATGGCTGAGCTAGGCTTAAGGCCAACAACAGTAGAATATATAACAGTAGAATATACAACAGTAGAATATATAACAGTAGAATATATTGCCTGATAGGCACAATAATGGTTCATGGTGCCATACAAGGAACAATCATAGCCAGAATCTCAAAAACAGACAAAAGGTCCAAGTCTGGTAAATTGTGATAGAGATACTGTAACTGTAACCTAAAGCCCAATGACATGATAAGATACAGTCTTTTTTATTTCTATTCCTTTATTCTCCATCACCAAGACGGTTGCGTTTTGGGGTGAGCACAAGACTCTCGAGACTGACAAGTCTTTCTACTGGTGCTGGATGGTGGTGCATTATAACGTAGTGCCGACTGACATGGGCGCATCAGCTGAGATGTTGACCTGTTCGTCAAAGGAGTTTAGCTTGAAGCTAAACAGTAACATCAAATTTGACGGTGTATGAACTCAAACGTTATTATTTATATTTATATTATTGCTAAAAAAGAAATTTTAAGTTCATTATACTCCAGAAACTGACTGATTGTGATTGGCTGGAGGCTGAAATGTTGACATATAATGTTACACCGGCTTATTAAAGTACCGTAACCGGTGCCGAAGCCGGCCGGTACCACCGGGTCAGCCGGCTAGCTCGGTAAGCATGTTTCATTAAACAGGCTTCATTCAGCGCCACCCTCGCTTCACCTCTTTGTTCATATTTGGATTAAGCAGAGTTATGCGACGTCCCCACTGCCAAAATGGCTGCGTGCTACGATTAGCTTCATTTTTGCTCTTCAGGAATCTACGGGTGACGTCACGGAGACTACGTCCCTGTTTTACACAGTCTATGATTGTAACGCGCGCACCTTACATTACTGCGTAACGCGTTACTCCCAACATTGATTTTCACTATGGAAATAAAGTTTTCTCTGAAACCAAACAAGTCCAAAGCTTTGAATAAGAATGGTTATTGGACCGTGTCAAATGCTTTATAAAAATGTAAGAAAATAATGAGTGCCTGGGACTCTGCATACTCAGAATAGTGGAGAAGGCCCAATATCAATCTTGTATTGTTACTTATACGGCGATGAGCCATGAAACCGTTCTGTGTTTCATTTATGATCTTTTCTGGATTTAATGAGACGGGGAGTGGGGAAAGACTCAAGCGCAACACACAAAACTATTGGTAGGTAAGGGCCTTTATTAAAGGCAAAGGAAATCTTAACAAACAAAAACTCACTGTCCTGGATAGTCCAAAAAAATCCTAATCACATCAAGAGTAGATCCAAACAATAAAAGATGAACAAATAATCCAAAAATGAAGAATGCACTGACGGGCATGAAGAAACAACAACAGAGGAGAAGAAGAAACAGAGGAACAATCCGGCAATGGCTGAGTGAGGTGAAATGGCTTATATAGAGTCCTGATTAGTTGTTGGCTGTAGCTGGGATCACAGGTGAGTAGATGAGGTGGGAGTGGCTGGAAGGTGAGGTGAGGCGGAGGCAGGGTGAGAGGAGAAACACCGGGACCTGAGGTGAGAAGCTATGGCAGGTGACAGACTGACAGAACTTAGGCAGGTAAACAATGACAGGTAACTAAGACATAACAGCAGAGACAAGAAACTAAGACCACGACAATGAACTAAGACAATACTACAACATGACAAGACTACTGTGACGAGACCAACAGAACTGAAAGAACCATAACAGAGACTAAGGCTGAACAGAACTAAAATGGAACTATGACAGGACACTGACCGAAAACTAAGACGTGAAAACTAAGGTAGGTAAACTAAGAGAACCAAGGCAGGAGAAAATCTAAGGCTAAACAAAAACTAAACAGAGACCTAGCAGGCAGAACTGTGACATTTAATTTTAAGCATTTAGCAAATACAAGTGCGAACAAACAAATAATTTATAATCTACATTTAAAAGCGTGGTCGGTCTCCAGTTTTCTGGTTTTCATTTGTTTCAGGGCAGAAAAATAATTCAATTTACACAATTAGCTTTAAACTGCTCTGAAATGGTAGGAACATTTTCTTTAACATCATTTAGACCAGGGGTGTCAAACTCATTTTAGCTCAGGGGCCACATGAAGGAAAATCTATTCCCAAGTGGGCCGGACCGTAAAATCATGGCATAATAACTTAAAAATAACGACAACTTCAGATTTGTTTCCTTTGTTTTACTTTGGTCCAAAATAGTGCAAGCAGATTCTGAACACATCACAAATAATGCTCTTTACAAAACACTTCAAATTAATTGAAAAAATTGGTGCAATTTCAAGAACACAATGCCTCAGTGATTGGAACTTACACTTCGTCTCAGTGTATATACAAAGGCATACAACTTTAAGTCACAGCCTATCTGAGATTGAACAAAATACTCTTCTAGGTATCAAATACCTCATTTGTCATTTCCACATCTTAATCCTGAGCTAACTCACCACACCATACAAACTGAGGTAAAAACTATTCAAGAGGGTTGAGTTACTCCCTGCCTTGTAGGCTACACTATTTATTGATAGAAAAATAAAAGCTGTGCAATGCATTAACAATTTCAACAAACCAAACTTATGAACTGAAGTGACTGAAATTATTACAGTAAATCACACACTGTTCACTTTCTTTAAATATCTACAGAGGACATTCATTTTCACAGAACTTTATCAGGGTGCATAAGTGTCTCATGCAGCATTTTAAGTGGGTTACCCACTGTTTATTTTACTCCTGAAACCTGGCATCTTTTAGCTTTCACAAGTGCATCAATATAAGGCGTCATCCTGAGTGGCAGGCAATTTCAGGATGTCATTCAAGTGCTTGTGCGTGAGCGCAGCTTTGTTTTGTTGATGCTCATTACAGAAAAAACTTGCTCACACAGATATGTGGTTCCAAACATGCACAACACTTTTGCAGCAAGGGTTGTCAAGTTGGGGTAACCTGGCAAGAGATGCTGGTAAAACGTGTCCAAGCCAGCTGCGGCAAACTTGCCCTTCAAATCTGAGTCACACTGCAAGTCTATTATTTCTAGTTGGATGTTGACGGGCAGATCAGAGGCATTCGCGGTGAATGGCGAGCAAAAAACTTTGAAGTCTTTCTCCAGTTCACCAAAAATCTGAAAGCGTTGCTCAAACTCCCGCACTAGTCCCGTTATTTTATCTTTGAACCGCTTCATGTCTGTGGCATGTTGGGTCACGCACACATCTTTCAGACAAGGAAAGTGAGCAGCATCACCACCCGCGAGTTGTGTCTCCCACAATGACAGCTTTAACTTGAATGCACATATGCTGTCATAGTACTGCGTGACAACTTTGCTGCGCCCTTGCAGCATTTTGTTCAAGTTATTCAAGTGCTCTGTAACATCCACCATAAATGCAAGGTCCTGCATCCATTCTGTGGACTGAAATACTAACAGTGGTTTGCCCTTTTTTTCCATGAACTGTTTGATTTCCTCTCTTAAATCAAAGAAGCGCCTCAGCACAGCACCTCGGCTTAACCATCTTACCTCGGTGTGGTATGGCAGGCCATAGCTGTAGTCTTTCTCCCTGAGAAGGCTGTCAAACTGACGGTGATTCAGGCCTCTGGATCGGATGAAATTTATGGTTTGGACGACCACCTCCATGACGTTATCCATCTTCAATGACTTGCAACACAGTGCCTCCTGATGCAAAATACAATGAAAAGTCCAAAAATCAGGTCCTCCATTTGCAGTCTGCACCTTCTCCCTGAATTTTGTCACAACACCTGCTTTTCTCCCGGTCATTGAAGGTGCACCATCTGTAGCCAGGCTGACAGCGCGAGACCAGTCCACTCTGACCCTGTCCAGCGCTCCGACGAGGGCCGTGAAAATATCAGCTGCTGTTGTGGTGTCTGTCATTGGCACCAACTCCACGAACTCCTCGGTGACGGTCAAAGTGTCGTCAACTCCGCGAATGAATATGGCCAGTTGCGCAACATCTGTAATATCCGTGCTTTCATCGATTGCAACTGAAAACGCAATAAATGCCTTTACTTTGCGCTTCAATTGGCTGTCCAAATCCTCCGAAAGATCAGAAATCCTGTCTGCAACTGTGTTTCTTGTCAGGCTGATATTTGCAAAAGCCTGACGCTTTTCAGGGCACACTGTCTCTGCAGCCTTCAGCATGCATGTCTTCACAAATTCACCCTCACTAAATGGTTTTGAAGCCAGTGCAATTTCATTAGCAATAAGGTAGCTGGCTTTCACTGCAGCATCACTTATTTCTCGGCTACGAGTAAACGCAGACTGCTGCTTCTTCAGACCCGCCAACAATTCATTCACCTTCTCTATTCTCTGTTGTCCTTGCAAGTTTTTGTATTTTTCGGCATGAAGAGCCTCATAGTGGCGTCGAAGGTTCTCTTCTTTCAGCACTGAAACCTGCTGTGAACATACCAAACACACGGGTTTCCCATTCACTTCCGTGAATAAATAGGATGATGACTATTTTTCTTGGAAAACTCTGCACTCTGTGTCCATTTTTCTCTTTTTTGACAGAGACATTTTGGGGCAATGAGGGTGCCAAAGCGCGTAATGTTCAAAGTAGAAGACGTAATGGGCAGAACGACAAGACAGCTAGCTCCGGGCCAGCTCTCAGGTATAGGCCTACTTGCTCAGCCCCAGTATAAACAGTTTGCCTGCTTAGCATAATTGCTATTGTGACATCCAGTGGACACATTTAGAACAGCAGTTTCTTTCATTGAAAAATTGCAGCTAATTTTAACTTCAAATCATCTCGCGGGCCGGATTAAACCCGTTCATGGGCCTGATCCGGCCCGCGGGCCGTAAGTTTGACACCCCTGATTTAGACATTCTTCACAGTCTTCTGGTTTGAATTGAGATTCATATAAATCTTTATAGAAAGAACAAACTTGTTCTCCAATGTCTTCTGGATTGGTAGTTATATTGTTATTTATTTTTATTTGGAAAATAGTATTTCTTTCACAGTTGCATTTTTCAAGGGCAAAAAAGTAGCTAGTATTTTTCTCACCATTCTCCAACCGTCACGCTTGAAAACGAATAGGCTCCTTTTGCTGCCTCGACGTATAATTAATCTATATCTTTCTGAAGTTGTATTAGTGTCAGTTCTTCATTTTCAGAAAGGAATTCTTTGTTTATTAAAATGTGTACATTTTACACAATTTTCTTTTCCTTTGCATTGCAAGCTTTTTAAATATATCCTTACTACATATTTTTGCAATTTCTCTGACCTTAAATTTAAAGTACATTTGTGAATACTGTGCCAAATATCATTGAAAAATATATATTGAGCCATTTCTTTAACTGAGGTTTGAAAAGTTTTAATTTGTAGTAGGTTATTATTCAGTTTCCAATATTCACACAGTCTATTGTTGTTTTTTTAGAACCAACAAAGTGTATGGAAATCATCTTGTGATCTGAAAGAGGGGGTATAGCAATGTGAAATTTCAGATATATATTGTAGACAAGAAGATGAAGTTAACCAGAGATCTATCCCTAGATTGTTGAGTGCAGTTTGCATTGCACCAGGTAAACTCCTTACAGTTTGTATTAAAAAAGCACCATGCATCTGTTAGTTTCTCACTTATAAAGATCGTAGCTTTATATAAAGAATTTTCAAATGTCCTACAATTGGCTTCAAAATTGCTCTTGAAAAATGAAGCCATTTTCAGTTTAACCATGTCTGTATGTTCTTAGTATTTCTTATTCCTAATCAAGAAGCTTCATCAAAACAAAGTTCCAGTTTAAAGAAAAAATTTATTGAAAAAAAGAGAATCTGGCTCTTGTTGTTGTTGTTGTTGTTGTTGTTTTTGAGCCAGTATCTCAGTCAGGAGGGAGGCGTCGGCATTGGTGT